>OX442358.1:10425225-10868725 GCA_949357725.1 Hyperoplus immaculatus | reverse complement strand
CACACACACACACACACACACACACACACACACTCACAGATAAAGAGGTGGAAATATCTCCTATGATCTCATATCAGAAACTGTGAGTGCTAGGCTGCATAGTGAGCCACTTTACCTCCCTACTATTTCTTTTCAACCCTCTCTCTCTCTCTCTCTCTCTCTCTCTCTCTCTATAAATATAAAAGGGGTTTTCAGTTGACCTTTGAGATATTTAATGGACCATTTAAGCCGTGGTGCTTTATGTTATGAGAGCACACATGCTGTAGATGCTGATGGTACACATATTTCTCAGTTGTTCCTGGTTTTTCTGGCCGATACATCAAAGTACTGCTCCGTCTCTTACCTTTTAAGTACTGAAGAGTTTCTATAGTCTGTTGGGATTAGAGAGGATACCATTCAAGAACTGTAAAATCCACACGAAGGCCCTGCAGCCTTTTCATCTTTCCCCCCCATATGTAAAAGCACTGCCCTATCTTACGTCACCGCTCAGTCATTTCTGTGTCAGTGAACTCTTGAATACCAAAGGGGGTTGTGTGTTAATGGTTGGACATAGAGACGTGGGGGCACCAAAACATTCTTGGCAGCAGAACTGTGGCTGTCTCCGCCGCTGACTTTCTGTGGTGGACACATAAAAAACAGAAGGGATGGGTAAGGGAGTGCTTCACTGCACCTCACTGTTTTTTTTTCTTTCAATTTCGCTCTTCCTTTTTTGTGGTTAAATGCTGCGGAAAATTGGTCAGCCTGGCAAAGCAGAGGTGGATGTTTTCCCCGAAGTGGAGTGCGGATGGAGCACATTCCAGGGGAAAGCTGTGTAAATCCCTCCATTGATTTGGTGCGAAACCCTGCTGACCTCTGGAATACATTAGCAGATTAGCCATGGAGGCCATGCGCACACAGCTCTCTTAGCTCAGCCGCCCGGCCTATTCAGACTACACACCAGCAGCAGCCTGCCCCCGGCCCCCTAAACACAGAGCCTGGATACCATGGGGGCAGATGGGCCCACACCCGCTTCTTTACTCTCGAAGCCCAATAACAACTCTGTGTGTGTACTTCACGTACATGATATTTGCTTGGTATATGCCTTGGAGAGGTTCAGCGGGCTGTTGGCATTTTCCCTACGTTTTGAGTGGAAAGGTTAACAGCTTTCTTTAGTAACTTTGGATCAATAACCTCCAATTTCTTGTGCAAGAGTCCTTTTTATTTCAAACAATCTCACAAAAACAGTCAGACACACAGTAAGCCATTGAAAGCCAAGTCGATAAAACTTCAACAGAAAACTCTGTACAAACAGAGAGAACCAACCTGATAGAACATATTGATTTAGACTTTATTCTTATTGTGATTCAGGTTAAAAAACAGTACGCCGTCCTATTAAACTGAATCTGCATCATCTTTTTGCTGCAATGTGCATTGTGTATGTGTGTTTGTGTTGGGAGGTCTCTGGTGTGTTTTGGGGCTTTAGTTGCATCGCTAACAATGGAGAATGGGGTTATTCTTCTTCCCATCCAGCTACACTGTTGACTAGGAATGAAGTTGAGACCTACAGTTACAGGTAGCAAATATTGTGTTTCAACATAGACTTATAGAACTCTAAAATATTAAACAAATAAAAAAAAAATACAACTAAGGCTCTAAATTAAGAGATGGCATATTATTGAGCGGATGGAGATACTTCATTTTGTCCTGTTTAATGGTTGAACATTATATGCGCATTACTAACCCGAGTGTTAATCACCAGCTTTCCCATTGTATATTGCAACCTTTAGACATGTGCTTTTCATAACACTGCAAGCTCAATATAAAAGCTAACAGAGTGTTAATGGATTGAGCAAGTGGCGGCCATTGACCTGGCATTGTGCATAATGCCCGTTTGGATGCATGCGTGTTGTTCGGGGGTGAGGGGTTGGTGCTCTGGGTCAGACGGAACAGGCATCATGGTCACAGCCTACATGGCCCACCAGGACCCCTGTGCCGCCCCCCCCCCCCCCCCCTCCCTCAGAGGGGACACATGGCCCTGACACACCCCCACACCCATAGGCAGACAGTTCACCCCACCAGCCAAGCAGCCTGAAACACAGATGGTGACAGTGGCTGGCTGATTTCTCGCTGTCCATCTTCTAGACGTGAGGCAGAAGAAATTAAATCAACTCATCTGTCTGTCAGCAGTGTGTTTCCACTGAAAAGTGATCCACTGACCTCTGGGAATATGAAAATATATACGGCCCCATTCTACTCTGCTCTATTCTACTTTATACTACTCTACCTTTTTACTAAACTGGCGTACTGTACTGTAGCCTACTATACTTGATTATACAGCGCTGCCCCCTGAAAGTCGATGATTCAAATAATTGGTAGGAATCTGCACAGTCAAAACAGATTCTTCAAGTCAAGCTGTCAGTTATGTTTTCATTGTCAGTCGGAGTGCATTACAATCAAACAGGATAAAAGCAAAACACTGGTGTAATCAGACCAGTATCATATTCCGAGTAGGGGACAGCCCTACTAAACTAGGCGATCTGGAACACACAAGGTGCTCTTAAAGAAAGTATACATATTTGATTTTACACATAAAAATAACAATGACCACAAAACTAAACATCCTCTCTTTTGGTTCAGACACATTGTGGGCAGCTGACAATCTGCTGACCACAGAGACAAAAACACATACAGATGGGAAGATTTGCTCGTGCATCTCTGTGCTGTCACAGTCGAGTAAACAAGTTCGACATCTCGACTGGCCGGAGGCTGTGATGGTCAAATACAGAGAGGACATCCAATGAAATGCACATGGCACACATGTCACCACCACATACCCATCTGCTTTAGGAGTATAATGAAGAGGAAGTTTACCACTGAATGACTTATCGCTACTAAACATCATTTTCTGCACGCCCACATTTTTTCATGCATCAAAGTAGTCATTTACAAAACATCCCATTTAAAAGGATATCTCCGAAAGAAGGTTTGAAAAATGTGCTTATGTTTCACTTTTAGGACGTTTTGGGAAAAAATCTGAATCAAGGGAAAAAAACAAGTTGGAGTCATAAATATTTCAAAAATCAAAAGTAACCCTTTCAACAAAACATGGTTTTAATTATTTTTTTCAGTGGTACCTGAAATTAATTTTGTTCAGTCAACATATTGACTGAATATGCTTTAGAAAATGCAAATGCACACTCAATCATTGCTTGGGCAAAAACCTGTTTGCACACCTTGTAAATATCTGGTAAGTTCCTCATATTCTATGGGAACTTCCATTTAAACTGTTAAAAAGTTCTAAGGATTTTTTCTCCATGCAGCTGCCTTGTTGGTCATGTTGTGTGTGACTGAATACCTTCTTTTTCCCTGAAAGAGTTTCCCGCCCTCCAGCTCCCTGTGCCCTGGTTAATGTTTACTCAGTGATTGATTTGGCTCTTCTGAGTAATGCTAGATAAACAACTGATCAGTACTATTAGCACATCAAGCCTCAGAAGTGGCTGCGCTCTGCTAGAGAACAATTTGGCCCTCTCGGTTGGAAAGCAAAACAGACAGAGCCCAAAGGTGCTGTGTTTTCACGCCATCTTTGATTTATGCCTGGTCTTCGGCTGAACCCTGGGGTCATGTTCCTTTTCTCTCTTTCACTCCTCCCTCCTATTTCCATTTCATCCCCCTTTTCTCTACCTATTGGTATTCTTCCCTTGGCTCCTATTTCCCTCCATTTCCCTATGTGGCTTTTTTCACTACTTTTTAAGTACTCAAGGTCTCTCTGGGAGAGAAAATGCTCCTCACACTTTGTACATAAACCTGAAGCTAAGCGCTGCAGTTGAGAAAGGGTGTGACACTTTAAACTACCCTTCCCCTCCCACTCCACCTCTGGCTTTTCTTTCTTTATGCTTTGGAGGTCAGAGGTCACCAGCCTGCTATTGCTCAACCTATCAACCCTTCTGACAGACAGGTCCATGTTGATTGTCAGCTTCATTGTTGCTTTCTGGAATAACAACAGCCATAAAGCAAAATATTAATTGTGTGTTTTTTTCCTCCGCAGCAGGAGGTCATGGTGTGGAAGGAAATATTAAAATGGCTTTTGAACAAACATGAGATGATAATGGATCTATATACATGACAATAGCTTCCCCTCCCCTTTGGGCCCTTTCCGTCTTGTCCTTCCACCCTTTGCCCTCTCTCCCTTCTCTCTGTCCCCTCCCTTACTGCCCTGCTCTGCCCCCTTCTTCCAACTCTTTTTCCCCCCACCCACCCCCAAGCTTTCTGTGAGGGATCATGGATAGTGTGTAGCATGGCCAGTTGTTTGTTGTCACCGTGAATTACGGTGACACACTAAAGGAGTGACAGCTCGTGCTGGGTAGCAGAGGCAAAGGAGGGAGAGAGAGAGAGAGAGGCCAGGATCGGGTGGGATGTGTGTGTGTGTATATATATATATATGTGTGTGTGTGTGTGTGTGTGTGTGTGAATGTGTGTTTTGAGAGGGGGGAGCTTTCTCCTACAACCAAGCTTAGCTATGCAGCCGGGAGGGGGAGAGACAGGGGAGTGGCGTTCAGTGTGAACATCATGATTCTCAGGGATCCGTTTACAAGGTGTGTCTCCTTGACTTTCACTGTTACAGTAATTACAAGCTGAGGTTTTCCCACACTGCTGCACTGCACTGCTAATTACAGCCAACACTCTGATTCCACAGGATGATGGATTGTTTTGTAGTCTTTCCAGGCTGACACTGCATTTCATCCTACAAGAATACATTCGTCCTGTTAAAGGTTCTTTATATTGACAAAATGCACAAGAAGATTATTTAGTTAAAGCTATAAATCCTATAAACATGCAGGTGCTAATAAAGGAACTAAATCCCAAACTAAACATTACACCTTTCCAAAGAGACACACCTTATTTACAGTGTGTTATCTATATAAAAGGTGTATACGTTGTACTTGATGGCATTAATCATAACTGATGAATAGTTTCATAATGGTTTACAGAACACCATTTATAAGAACTTAAATTGGCCTAAATTGGGAATAATCTCTTTGGCTGAGGAATGTCCTCTTCCTGCACAACTGGCTTTTAAAAAATAGCTCTGTCGCGTTGCTAATGGCTTTTGGGAAAACATCTGCAATTGCATTTCTTAACAACTTAATTGCAGACTTGATGAATCTTTAGAAAGTGAACATTTATTAATGACTTCCTTACATTTATAAATGCAGAAATAATACCTCATTAGAGAGTTACTTGGAAAATTAGAAAGTCTAGATGGTTCCAGTTATAAATGATGAATTAAGGACAACCTATGATAAGAGATGAAAGAGTACACAACAACTTACATTTTTATATGTTTTTTGTTTTGTTTTACAACCTAACAAACTCATCGTTGTTCCTTCCAATGGCATTTGTATTCATTTAGAAGGCATTACTTAATCATTTGTTAACCATTAATAAAGCCATTTGTTACAACTCGGAAACCCCCGCAAAGGCCATACCTCACTGATAAGAGTAAACTATACTTAATACTTTACTTAGAAACAGCTCAATCCATCTCAACTATCATATATATTTCTGTACTGCTCTCTTAGCATACTGTACTTTTCAACACAAAGCAAGCACACTTACAATTCTATCATTCTTTTTGCAAAAAAACGCTGCTCTGTTTGAACAGTTCCGCATGTTGGCCTGGTACCATTTTTCCAGAATGATTTGATCATGATTGATGGAATATGCACTAACGTGGCACCCAAACTGCTAAGTGCTTTGGAAGAGAGTGCAGCGCTCAGCCAGATTAATTTATTTGTACGGTGCAATTTGAGGGAAGTGTACATTAGTCGCCACATGTTCAGACATACGTATACGTCTGTTGTTTACATGAATAAAGAATCCTGGTTGCTGTAGTAGGCATAATCTCTGATACAAATGAATGAGTCAATAGGTCTTTTGTCTTGAGGTGCATTTAGACTAGAGTATATCCAGGTGCCTTCATAAGTACTTTTTCATTTTATAGGCGTATAGTAGGAGTTCTTAATCTCTCTCCTGTCTTTGCACAGCTTAGATTGTCTGCCATTGCCTTGGGCAAAAGGGCGGGAGAAATAGAAACGGGTAGATGCTGAGAGATGGGCTTTTTCAGGGGATGCCATTGCTCAACAGCGTGATCAGGACTTGCATGTGCTGAACAATGTGGTAGACAACAATGTAAATCTGTCAGTCTGCGCTCCAGAGGTGGGCATGCTGCAACCTGAACACCTTGAGTCAAGCCAACTTCTTCACAGTCACTCCTTGGTTACTGAGTATATACTGGAAACCATGTAAACAGTATATACACAAACGCACACAGAGAAAAGAATTGTGGAAATCTATTTTTGGTCTTTTTAAGAGCTGTGGCATGCGGGCACAAAGGCTACTTGTCAGGAAGGTATGGAGACATGTTAAGAAAAAAAAAGAATTCTGTCACTTTCTTTCTCTTCTTCTATCTGTATCTCTGGATGCAGTGCAGAGGCAGCTCGAGGGGGGTGAAAGGTCAGGGCCCTGGTGAGGGGGTGACTCCCCAGGAGACCGCTCAGCTCGAAATTAGGGCCTTTAGATTGGCGTTCACGGTCAAAATAGTTAACCCCGGCTCACCTCATCGTCCCTTAAGAAAACATATGCTTCACCTCAATGCTTCAGTCGTGTCTTAACAAATGCTGTGTATTCCGCACAAGGGCAAACATGTTTCTCCATGAAAAGACCCACTGACACGCGTTCAAACATCTCTGGGTTAAACAGTTACTCTTAAATACCCATATTAGCGCATAGCGATGCCAGTGGACACATCTTAAAAAAATGCACTCCATTTATATAGATGCCAGACTGGGGATTGATTGAACCACCGACTGGCTCCATCGCCTCAAAGACAGTCTCCCGCGTTGTCGGAATAATGAAGAGCTCAAACAAAAGATCTTTTAGCAATGTTTGCTTACTGCTTCCATAACTTAATATGTATAGTAATGCAGACAGAGCAGTGAGTACGGACACTATATAGAAGCAATAAACAATGAGTTAAATGTGGGAATGGAAAGCAGCACCATGCCAAGGTCAAGTCTATAACTGTCGCCCCTACAGAGTGATTTAGGAACCTGTTGTCCAATAGCAGCTCAGCAGTGTGAGTGAGGGTGGGGTGGCAGAGGTGTTGAGAGCCTCGGCGGTAATGACTCGCTGATGACATCAGGACATAGAGCAGGGTCTTTTCTGGTCCTGGGGTGTCAAAGGTCAGACAGCCCATTCATTGGACTTGTGATTTATTCGCCGGGCCTCCCTCAATCTTATAATCACAATGTTAGCTATGTGTATGCTGGGAATGCATGACTCTCTCCCTCTCTGGGGTGGGCACTCCAAGTGAGACGCCTAAATACTTTCAGTTTGTTTCTTAAGCCCTCTTTAAGTCCTCTCTTTAGCGCCGTCTGCCACCACTGACACTTCCTAAGGCAGTCAGCGCTCGTCTTCAAACGGCATAAAGGCTCACAATAGAAGACACCTGCATTCAAAATGCAGTGAAAGTCTTTGAGGCACCACACTGCCTCAAAAGAGCGTCAGTGAAGACATCCTCATAGATAACATCAGTTCTCTTCATAGCAGCAGATAGTGTTGCTGGTAAGCTCAGTAGATTAAAGGTAATACATTCCGTGGCTTGTTCCTTAGAGCTACTTCTGGGTAGCAGTTCAACCCTGTACACTGTGTAATGTTTAACCTGACTTCCTGCTACTCTGGGGCAGAGGAACCAGTGGCATCACTGCAGTCAGCGCTAATGTCTAACTCCAGGGACAACAGGGAAACAGGAACAGGTTTCAAATGATACTGTATATAAAGTCTTACATTTTCCTATTGTTTTTTCAATGTTGAGGGTATTTTTTCGATTAATTGTTTCTTTTAATATACCGACTTGATTTAGTGACCTGCATTTCAAAGGAATACTTCTTCATTTTGGTAAATTATTGACGTTTTGGTGGAGAATCGAGACGATCAATACCCCCTATTTGTACGTTCAATACGAAGCTACAGCCAGAAGCTGGTTAACTTAGCTTATCATAGACACCACAGGTAAAACGCTAGCCTAGCTCTCTCCAAACGTAAGAAATTAAGCATATAACCTCAAATGTAGCAAATTAAAAGAAGGAATAATTAGAGAGAAAACACACCATGACACAATGGTTTTGTCGCTGCAGCTTAGTTAACCTGGTATGACCAGTAGTTAATGGTAGTTAATGATAGCAAATTTTAGGTAGATGCTTCTGTAGACACTACTGAGCGAGGTAGTGTTCTGACCTGTTGTCTTATTTTCTCTACTTATGGTACTATTATCTGCATTTTAGCATTAGGCTGATCATTAAGTTTTTTTTTGTCATAGCTCGATTTAAGATAGGACTATATACTTTGCTTTCGTAAGATTTTTCATTACCCAAGACGTTCAATAGACTAACCTAATATCTTTATTGGTCCAAGCACTGTTGTAATTACATTGAGCCCTGAGTCATTGTGAACCAATCAATCTCTGGCTTTGCAATGACGTCAGACTTACAACTTATTGTCACAGTGTGCAGATTTACTAAAGAGGAATATTGAGCTGTTGTGATTAACTCTTGAAGGAGCGTTGGCTTGTGGAGAAAAACAAACCAAACTTCAACAGTGTCAGCACAGGGTGAAGTCCTGACTCGCAAAGCATGAGTCATACCCAGAATGACTGAAGCAACCTGTTGTCTGAACCAAATGAGCTGTGTAATGTGTGTGTGTGTGTGTGTGTGTGTGTGTGTGTGTGTGTGTGTGTGTGTGTGTGTGTGTGTGCGTGTGTGTGTGTGTATGTGTCTGTCTGTGTGTGTGTGTGTGTGTGTGTGTGTGTGTGTGTGTGTGTGTGTGTGTGTATGTGTGTGTATGTGTGTGTGTGTGTGTGTGTGTGTGTTTGTGTTAGCATAATGCTGAAGTGATGTATGACCATTGGACCATGGAAAAAAGGGAGAAAGGGTGAAGTTAAAAAAGAAAGACACTGACAGTGAGAAAGAATGAAGTAGTGAGAGAAAAATCCCCGACACTGTTGAAATGCCAGTAAAAAAAAAACTCGATTCATTCTTCATTTTATATAGACGTATAATGTTGTCAGTTCCACTCAGCCTTTATCTGGGTTTCTCCCTGGAAAAAGTCCTGTGTTTTTTTTTACGAGGAGTACCGGTGCCAGTCAGGTGGGAGGGAAAACAGACGTTCTGATCAACAGTTTGTACTGCAGCACTGCAGTGCGTTTGCCCAATGTTCCTGCTCTGCGTGCATGCTGCTGTTTGCTGTTTCCCAATGGCAGCTCCAAGGAGTTGAAACCACCAACTTCTCCCCCGTTCTCCTTGCACTCCCCTTTCAGCTGAGCTCCACTGCAGGCTCCATGTGAAGTGAAGGCATCCCAGCTATGTCAAACACTCTGGAGCACTGTGGTGGAAACATGTGAGGAATCTGGATGATTGACCCTCCACTCCCCCTCCATCCACTCCCTCTATCCCTGCTCTGTGTTACCTGCTGAGGGGGGCGGAGAGGACAGCGGAGGCCTGGCTGTCTCGTCGGGGTCATTATGGCGTATCAGTGACAGCGTGGAGGGAGACCTGCTGACTTATGGGATGATGCCTCTTGAGCTAAAAGCTAAAAGCCACTCCGCAGTGGGAGATTGAGACGGCTCATGGTGGGGCAGAATGGGAGGCTTTCAGCAGCAAGAGCTCGTCCTGCGCCAGGCATGTGCACAGATTAGACTCAAAAGTGACTTGTGTGCCCCCTTAATTTAAAAGAATAATACTTTTTCTTTAATTCTATCAAATATAAAGGCATAAATGTATAGTTGTATCCACAAAATATACCACTTATCAATTTAGAAAGTACTCTACATGCCCCGTCTTCTCAAAATAACAAATTAACAGCAGCTTGTCATAGAAAGCATGCATCCCTGCAGACCCATGGCAGTTTGGTTATAGTAAATTACTGAATATCACTCAGGTAGCCTATGCACTGTTTCAATTATGACACCAGCCAAAACAACACTGGCTTCTGACCCTATTCAAAACAAACAATTAAGTAGGTCAGTAGGAATAGGTTGTAATTCCTTTATAATAAAATTAAATAAAAGTTTGTTCTCAGCATACCTGGCCATTTTTCAAACACATTTCTTTGGTCCGCTGCTGCTATCGATTCCTGTCCCCCTCTCTCTCTCTCTAACTAAACACCTGCAATTTCCTGTGGCACTTTTCGGTCAGCGTCCTATTACAACTCCACATGGCTGCAGAGAAGCTACAGTATATGGTTCAAATTAGACCCCGAGGCATGCGTCTATTCTACTTACTTCTCTCTCTCCAGTCTCCACCATTCCCCACCACACACACAGCTCACACAGCATTTGTTTCATATTTTTGCGCAGGATGTGACTCACCCACGTTTGTTGTTTTAATTATATGATGTCAGTGATATATTGGGAGAAAAAGGAGGGTTCTCTCTAGGATTTGGCACTGTGAAGTTAACAATAACATATCACTGCCATTCATGATTAACAGCAGCACCCCCCAAGAAAATCTGAAGGAGAACAATTCTGTTTTTGTACCCAATGATTCTCCATTAGACACCCCAAAGCATTCACGGAGACAGAGGGAGGGATTTTGCAGTTCTCGCCCACTTTCACTGTAAGGGAGTGGATTGTTTATGTGCCAAAAACACACACACTGTATAATGGTTGATCAGTGCCAATAGAGGCGTACACCATAACCAGTGACCATTTGTCACTAGTATAGCACGCGGCAACTTAAAATAGACTCCTTCTAACAGACATGACCCTTCATGAACTGCAATAGATAAGTTGGAAACACCTTCAAACCACCAGAATGCCAAACAAGACTAACAGGGCGAGTCTACGACCATGCCCATATCTCTGTGTGAGGCTACACCGAGAGAAACAACTGCTGTTGACAGAAAGCTAACATGCTAGAAATGCTTATGCTTACTGATGATGTCAAGCAGGTAGAGTATCATGTTCAGGGTTCACTATTTAGCATGATAGCAGTGGCTTATTAGCACAAAACACAAAGTGCTGCTGAGTTTGACAGATAGGCCTTTTTGGTCATAACCTGGAGTATGCAAGAATTAAGAAAATGTTTCAAGATATATAGAAATGCTCTTCTGTTGATAATAATTTGAGGCTTATTTTTTGTTTGTTTCCATAATTTGTTCATTCACACTTGTATAAGTTGCACAGGCCTACTGCAGCATGATTGGTTTCAAAACTAGCTATGATGTAACATAAATAACCATGTTTGTAGGTCTGAGAAACTTTCCCTCTTCAGCAGACACATGTGAAAACAGCCTTCAAGTTTCAAACTCTGCTCGTATTTCATTCTGCACATTGAAGGTACAACATGCAAGTGCAGGAACCCTGACCAAAACACATTTCAGAGTGTAGGGGGGGGGGGGTTTAATATGGACCAATTAGCCGGCCCCATGGACAAAGGGAGGTAACGGCTAGTTGTTGATTAGCTCACTCCGACATCGTCTTGAATTTGCATAGCAGCAGGGGGTGTTGTTAATGACTGGTGAGTAGCTGCCTGAGCCTCAAACATCATTCACAGCTTCAATCGTCACTGCAACAAGAGGTATTTTGGCCATTAACCCACTGTTATTGGAGGACCTCTCCAATAACCTACACTCCAGATGATTTCAATCAACAATGACAAAGAATCAATATGTTCATCCATGGACGCTGATTGGAAACCATTAAGCTTGTCACTTTCTTTCCCCTCTCACTCTGTTCAATAATTCCAAACGCTGTGGCCGCTGGCGTAGGAGGGATTAAGGACGAAAGAGGGACTGAAGAAAAACACATTGGAGATGAAGAGGGGACAAAGACAGGTTGACGGATACCACATAGCGCAAGGGGCATTGAGTCCACCCAGTTCTCAGTCAAAGGCCCTTCACAGTATGCTGCTTGATGAGGGTTCCTTTTCAAATGAGGGATGCCTGAGCAGTAGAACATAAATTGGGTGATTGTAAATAGATGTTGGTGTCGAGGGAGGAGAGAGAGAGAGAGGAAGAGAGAAAGAGAGAGAGAGAGAGAGACAGAGAGAGAGGGGAGAAATTGTGGGGGGTATTTTTGTGCCACTCTTGAAAAACTCTTCATCACCTCTCTCTCTCTCTCTCTCTCTTTCTCTCTCTCTCTCTCTCTCTCTCTCTCTCTCTCTCTCTCTCTCTCTCTCTCTCTCTCTCTCTCTCTCTCTCTCTCTCTCTCTCTCTCTCTCTTTCTCTCTGTCTCTATTTGCAGCCAACCATCCTGTCAGCTCCACTGTTATCTGATGATGGCTTCACTGGTGTGGAGGCAGAGATGGGAGAGAGGAGAGAAAAACAGACGTAGAAACTACTCTCTCCATTCACAGAGCAAACCTTTGCCTCGGGGAGGGAGGGGGGGGCTTGTTAGTGCCTCTTTTCAAAATGAAAGGAACAGTTTTTCCTCCCGTTGTTTGAAAAAGAGGGCTTCAGCAGTGAAAGTGAGACAAAAAAAGTCTGTGGCGATTAGAGTCTTCCACCCCTCCCCTGTCTCTTTCAGAGCACTTCAACGGCCGAACCAATGCAGGAGACAGGCTTGAAGCAGTGGGGGACAAGCTGCAGGGGGGCAAACCCCTTCAGGCTCTCTCTCTCTCTCTCTCCCTCTCTCTCTCTCTGGGTAGCTGTGGACGGATCTGTTCATTTGTAGAAAAAGTAATGAACTTTAGTTACTCCTAAGTCTGAAAATGATTCATCATAACATTCTATCTTCTTTCAATACATTTCCTCTTTGCTTTTATCTGCTGTGATCCCCTTTGTTTTGTGGGGTGACATTTCATGAATATTTACTAATGTGTTCTTTGTGGAAGCAGTATGGTGGAATAATACTCAGATGTATTCAAGTTAATGTAAAATGACCATGTTCCATTACAAGCAAAAGCCCTCCATCAAAAACTCGATGAAAACAGCAAAATAGTATGAAAGTTTTATCAGCTAAGTACTCATTAATGCATTTTCGGTGTTTTTATAGTGCCATATAATTGTATTAGATTGTGGGATTATTATTACTGATTCATTAACATAGTGTAACTAGTGGAGCTCATTTGAACTATTTAATTTAGGATACTTTATAAGACGAAAATGAAGTGGAGTAGCATTCTCTAAGTCACTCTTTATCCAAACGAGTATAGTAAAAATATTCATAGTGCAAATGCATTATTCAAATCTTACTGTCCTCCTTTGAAGACATCTCCAGCTACCTTTGCCTTTGCACAACCAGAAACATTGAAAAGAACACTTCTCATCCGGGACACCACCTGTCTGATCTGTTGGTATGACAATCAAAGCACGGACCACCACACTTAAAAACAGTTTTATTACCAGCATTAAATAACTCCTAGTGCAATATGGTGACTTTCCAATCATGTGCAGTGCATTAAGTACATTTAATATAGTGCAATAAATACTCTTAGCCTTGTGCAACATTATACTTATTTATTTTAGTACCTTTGTTGTCGCCTCTGGGTAGGTTTTTATTTTTGCGGTGGTGGTTGGTAGTATAATGGTGTATTATGTGTATTTTATTGCACTGATATAGTGCTCTTAATGTCACTATTCATCATATATTTCTAAATACTAATGATAAAGATTGGGTTGGCATTTAACTCCACTGTGCCCCCAAACGATGCCAATAAATCTGACTCCGATTCCATTGGCTCATGTCTCAAACCCTCATGCAGTAGCCTATCAGGGATGTGAGACATTAAAATTCAGTTTGCTGATAATACTTCAGTACTTTTACAATGTTGAATGCAGAAGGTATGACGTTTATCGTGACATAGAAGATCTTTTACTTTATTTTTTAAATGTGTTTATTTAAAAGTGCTACTATTTAGGATTTAGGATTTGTGATCCGAATACTTCAGCCTCAGTGCAGCATCTAAATATGCTGTATGGATGCTCTGTGTGTGCGTGCGTCTCCTCACCGCAGATGTCGTGACTTGCTTGGCCACTGAGAGGCGTTGTTACTGCGGTCTGACTGCCTCGCATTGCATTGGACCCGGTTTGAGCACGTTTTTTAAGCGCAAGGCAGGCATACAGGCAACGCTGCAGTTTGATGGGCGGAGGAAGGCAGGGCCCAAAGGCACTGCGGCCAGGAAGCGGCTCGAATTACAATGGGGGTGCTTGGGGGGGGGAATGACACCCACTGGAGTGAAGGAGGAGGGCTAGTAGTGTGTGGAGACGTAAGGAGGAGAAAAAACCTAGTAAACCTGACAAAGCGTCTGAGAAACAGTGCGAGGACTGTCCGCGGAAGAGGGGAAGGAGACGCGAAAGACGCTCTTTTTAAACCAGGGGGAACGCACATTGATGGATTTTATGACATTTTGCAGCGGACAACTTTCCTGTTCTAACTTCAAAAACCACCGTTCCACCTCATTAGTAGCTACAAACTTTCTCTTTTAGTTGACAAGTGCGCTGCTCGGGGGAACACTGGGCATGTTTTGCGCCCCAGAAGAAACTTGGTGACGGGGGGAAAGGAAAGTTTTCAGGGGGAGACAGCGGTATGGTTTTTCCGAGCTGTTTTCAGAAGGATAACGCGTGTAAACTCGGATTTCTTTGCATGGCATTGGACTACGCTGCCAGTTGGGATTGGAATATATCCTCCGATCTGAGCTGATGCCGGCTGATTGTGGAATAGTAAACTGAGAAAAGGCAGCGCCTCCGCAGCTTTTTTCCCCCTTTTTTCTACTTTTTTCTTGTGCATTGTGGAGTTGGAGACATTCCTCCCTGTGGATTCAGCTCATGCTCTCTCCTCCCTTATCTGTGCATGCCAAAACACAGATCTCCACGATTTCAGTCCTCCCTGGTAAGTATTTTCTACACTTCCTAAGAGAATCTCATCTCTCAAGGTTTCGGCTGTAATGGCAACTAGTAGATAAGCGCTGCGCTTTTCAGGGCTGTACTGTTTTTTTATTTTCTTCTTAAGGCTGCATGACGACATTAAAACTATTTTACTACGTAGGCTATAGCATCGTAGTGCAGTTTTCTAACCAACAATTCCCTTTTGAGACTCTTTCATAAGTCTGTAAAATAGCATATGCAAAATTCTCCATAACGTTTGGTAGTTGACACAACAACAAATAACAAATTATATTGCCGCATTATAACAAAATAATGCACTGTGCTTTATTTACGCATAAGCACTTTATAGCTATGTTTTGAAAAGTGACATTCACATCTTTATTGATTTCTATTTTTTGTTTACCATCCCTCATGAAGGTGCACTCATGTATTCGGAGGTGAGGCGCACCTTGCATCATCACTTTAGGACCCATTAACAAGTGTCCTGGTTATTTATTACTTTGCTTAATTTTCTACATTGCATTTATGGTGCCAATTATCCCGTGACCGCAGTTGTTTTTTCACTGCTTGGTGCCGGGGCCCTAAATCAATGAGCTGCTCAAATGAGAACCCATTGTGGAAAAAGCCAACTGATTTGAATTTCAATGGGGATTCAATCAGTGCCAAGAAAATGTTAATACAATGAGCGCTTCTAAAATGAAGGCTGTGGTCATGTATGGAGCTAAGTCTCTCATGTGTCCAAATGTCATGTCGTCATGCAACACGCGAAAAATAATAAGCAATACGGGTTTGAATCAAGAACTTGCAATAACAACTCGTCAAACTCCTTTCTGTTAGGTTTTGAAAGCTTTTAGATACACAATGAAAATGTCAAAAGATATTTCAAAAGCATTCATGTAAAACGAATTACGGTCTCCATTTGAAATGTGAAGTTTACAATTTATCAATAATTCATACGTCTAAAGCTGTCACCATGCAGCATTAAGTGTGCCTTAATTGTGCGCAATTCTCTAACAAAATAAGGATGCCCTGATCAAAAGATGGAATCACCCCGGCATCATGCACATCCCCGGGGATTCATGTAAAATCAGATTGCACGGTTTTTCAGATCGGCTCTCTTAAAAAGTCAAAATACATGTGTCTTTGCGGGTTAAACCAATCGATGGGCAACGTCCAGCTGGAGCAGAAGGAGCGCAGGGAAGCGTGACTTCACCAAACCTCCAGAGACACTTCAGCACGGTTGAGTCGCAGATGTCTGGTTAACAATTTGATGTGTATGTATGTGTCTCTCTGTGTGTGTGTGTGTGTGTCCCAATATTGCAAAATTGCATTTCAATTAAAGCCTTTAGTGGTCTCATAATCAATTCACGTAAATGCAATGAGAGCCCTTTGCGAGTACAATTAACACAGATGCAGCAGCAGTAGCGCGGGCAACAGGTTTGACGCATCTGTTGCCCACTGGATTAAACAGGGTGTCCATCTAAATGAAATGTTAAATCTGTCCTGTGCCAGGGATGTTTTCAAGACATATTGTAAGACTCATAAATTAAGAAAATATTTTGTTATTAATTTTGGGAAAAAACAGAAGCAGTTGATTGAGGATATTATCCTAAAGATTAAAAATTAATCCACTGCAGATTTGTGTGAAATGACACTTTAATAAACCTAGTCCTCAAAAAAAAAACTCAGACTGGTTGTGTGTTGACTGTTGATGATGGCTCACAGCTTCGGTATGTCTGTGGCACGGCTTGTTTGACAGCATTTTGAAAACACCGCTGTGCGCACACTGCTACTCCTTCCTCTGGCTTCACGCTGTCTGTCTCGCTTTGTCCAAAATATAAAGTAAGAAGAAAAAAATACCACAAACTCAAGTAATTGTTCCACACGCTTTCTTTTTTATCCCCTTCTCGTCACCTTCAATCATCACTCTGCCAACACCTTCCCTTCTATCTATCTATCTATCTATCTATCTATCTATCTATCTATCTATCTATCTATCTATCTATCTATCTATCTATCTATCTATCTATCTATCTATCTATCTTGATGGCCATTTATTTAAGCAGGAGGCAAAAGATGGATGGAGGCCAGAGATGTGGCTGTGTGTCAATTTTCAAGATTTTGGTTAGAGACCGTTGTACGTTTTGAGTACAAATATGCAAAGACGAAGGTTGTGGAGACTTTTAAGGGACTGTGGAGGCATCCCTTTCTATTTAAAACACCTTGACATTACAGATGTGCTGCTTTGGGTTAAATTAAATAAATAAAATTGTATTGTTTTCTGTGTTTCTTTTTTGTTTAAATATGTAAATAAATAGATGTTATAAAACTCAACTCTCCCTTTTTTCTCTTCTCTCATCAGCCCAGGTGATTGGGTGAATCATCCACGTGAGTGACAGGGCCCTAGCCGGCAGCAGTTGATGGTTGGGCGGACCCCCTCCGATGGGATCAGTGTCCAGGGGGAGGAGGAGAAGGGTAGGAGGGGCATGGGGAGCTCTGGTCCCCAGTAAGGGCATGGGCTCCTGGGCCTGGCTGCTGGCCGCTGTCCTGCTGTCCCTTCTGCTCACCGTCAGCCTGGCCCGGCCGCCACTCACCGGCACCAAGGAAGACGAGGAGGCCACTCTGGAACCTGAAGGTAAGCAATAACAACAACAACAGCAGCAAGGGATCATGGGAAAAAGGGGGACAGCAAAGAAGAGTCTGAGATTTGGAGAAAAAGGGGTTGGAGGCGAGGGGTGGGGAGGAAAACAAAACCCATTTGCTTTGGTTTGTTGTGAGAGAGCAGGTGTAGGTCTGTCAAGTTTGTCAGAACTACACCCCCCCCCCCACACAAAGTCAACTTTAGAGTTGTGCTTAACTTTTTGCATCCTTCCCTTAGAATTCTTGTCCTTAACTGAAACATACATCAAAAGGAGGAAATTGCTCACAGGCCTCCAGAAAAGCAAAGGCTATTTAGATTTCTGCAGTTTCATGCTATTTGAAGATAGAACAGTAACACAATAACATAGAAAATTACGTAATTTGACTTATTTTAAGTTTCACTTACAATAACACTTAAAAGTTATTATTTGAGGTGGCTCATCGGTAGAGCAATAAGTCCTTCTCATAGCGGAACTGGGTTCGACTGTAGCCGTTTCTGCATGTCTTCCACCCACCCCTCCCCCTCCTCTCCCCATTTCAACTCTGTGCTTTATACTATCCAATAAAGGTGAATTCACCCCAAATATCTTTAAAAAAAGTTAGTATTTGAAATTTCTTGCAGACAAACCAAGACGTTTGACTCCTTCTCTCCATTTCAGTGTCACATAAAATCTAACAAGTAGAAAGAATGTTGTACGTAAAAAGTTCACGCCAGATTTTGGGTGAGATGAGGGAGGGGGGGATTAAAACAAATAAACAGAAGGGAAAACAACAAATCTCAGCACGGCAGGCCTCGTGTTTTCCTCAGCTGGGATTCACACTGTTTTGTTTGATTTCTCTGGCCGATGGTCCGTGCTAGTTTAGGGGTGGACTTGAGTGTTAAATGCAGGTTTGTGACCGTGTGTGGGAGGACAAGGGAGAGCTGTGAAGGAGGGTGGGACAGTGTTTATGCTGGCATTTCTCTCATGCCCCGCTTTGCCTGGAGAAAGCACAAAGAAAAAATGAGGAATACAGTGTTGAGGCTCTTTTGCTTTGTTTCTTTGAGTTTTCTTTGCCTGTGCGTTCTCTATTGGTTTGGGAATGGAACTATTTGAAAGCCACATATATTTTTTAATGGCAAAAACAATACTTTTGAGAAACATCGTGTGAAACGTGGTTTTCTTTGAACAGACAGCTTTTTTTCTGTTTTGAAAGAAAGAATTCTTTTTGAGGCATGTCTCTGGTCAGAGGACGAGCTAATTAGAGTTGTTGTGATGGATGGCAACTCACATTCCAAAGCCCTTTTGTTCAAGGGCTTTAATCAGCATGCTAATTGTAAGTTAGGCCAACAACAGACCAGCACCACTGCCTTTTCTAAGCCAAATCCCCCCATCTATCTCTCTCTTTCTCTCTAAACACACTCACACACATGCACTCTGTCCCTTGCCCTTTGCCCTGTAGAGGTCAGGTATGATTCTTACCTTCCTTGATGAGAGGCCGTCTGAGCTTTCCTCTACACCTCTGTTTATGTTTGTGTTTGTTCCGTGGCAGACTGTTTGGCTCCAAGCCGGTGGGTTCAGAGCCCCACATGACCCCGGACAATACCCTACAATACATGGTCACAGAGCGGACCCAGGGGAAAGGGAGACAGTTTGAGAGAGTTTACCAGAATTAGACAATCCTCCAGGAAAAAATGGGTCTAAGAGGATTTGTGCATATTTGACTTCTCCTTTTAAATGGAGAGATTACAGAGCGCTTCGGCAGAGGTGAAGTCATGTGACTAAAGATTAAGTGGCTAGACCTGGTGGTGGGGGGGGGGGGTCACATGATGCAGTGCACACAGAACCTGGCCTTGTTTATCTGATCCTGAATCAGTTGACCCCTCCGTACAGCACATGGCAAACATATAGATTTGTGCGCAAGGCAAGCTGTGTGTGATTGAATCAGCGTGTCCACTGTAGCTTCCAGTTTGGTTGCTGTGGCCTCCTTCCTGATGGCCAGTGCTGGTTTCACCTGCAGGGCATGGTAGATGTTATGAGGAGACAGATTGGCTGGTCCTGCCCTCTGTGTCCCAATAACAAAAACCCCTACTGAGACGTTTAGGATTTACATCAAATCCCCCCCCCCCCACCCTCGAGCCTCGGCCTCACCGCTGCCTGTGTGTGTGTGTGTGTGTGTGGGAGCAGTAATTGCTGTAGATCCATCAGATTGCATATCAATGTTGTCTCTATGGAGCCCACGCCTGCACCCCTGGTGGCCCTGCCAGTTTGTTTACCTGCGGCTGCTGTAACAGTAGAAGCAGAGCGAGGTTAAGGCCTGCACAACAGGCCTATTGTTGTTGCTGTGTAGCCACTTCAGTATCTTACATGAGAGTGTTTACCTTGTCCAGACACTCTGCGTTTGCACGGAGATTAAAATACTCTGACTGAGCAGAATAACAATGCTGGGAGGTGTGTGTGTGTGCGTGTGTGTGTGTGTGTGTGTGTGTGTGTGTGTGTGTGTGTGTGTGTGTGTGTGTGTCTTTAGAATAGATATGGTCTGCTCTGTGGTCTGTTCGGGGCCCCTCTTTTACATATAATGTGGAATAAGTGTGGCACCAGGCGCATTGGAATGCAGGCTGAATGTGAGTGCAGCTGACAAAAGTCGGCTCATGGTTTTGGCTGTACTTTCACTGCACTCCCTGCCAAAGTCTGTTCTTCAGAAAAAAATGTTCTGATCAGCATGGAGGCAAACACTTCAAAAGGGTTGAGTGGTTAAATGAATAAAGGCCACATTATGCGTCACAGATGAGTCTTTCATGCTTTCAGCCTTTGTCAAAAAGCGACAAGTGTTATTCCTTGAAGAGTTTCTGGGTACAGTTGGAACGTAATTGCCGTCTTGGCACATTTTTCTATATTTATTTGATGCATGTTTTTTTTTGCTCTTTCAGCCTTTATACTGTACCTTCATTAAATAAGAATAATTGTCAGCCTATGTTTAACAAAGTAGCAATAGCATTTATTTCATTTACAGTGATTATAGGCTGCTAATGAAGACCATATTTTCAGTTAAGTGTTGGCAGTTGTATGTCAGTGTGTGTAAAAGGTGGGAATGTCAAGGAGTCGCAGGCTTATTACCCATCTGTAATACTGTGCTATCTACACAGTAGGAGTACGGTTGTAAAAGTATAAAAGTGTCAGCTGGCTGGTTAATGACATGGAGTGTGTGTGTGTGTGTGTGTGTGTGTGTGTGTGTGTGTGTGTGTGTGTGTGTGTGTGTGTGTATGTGACTGTGACGATGGCAATGGAACTGAACTCTAAACAAACGCAGTGTGTCGGCCGGTGGTGTGACCGCGGGGCAGTTGGGGGATGAATATATGGCCTTCTTCACACAATGACTTTTTATTAGCCCCTTCCATCGGCCGGTGTTAATCTGGAAGGTTTGTGTGTGTTGGTGGTTGTGCCTGAGTCTGTTTCTGTGTGTGTGTGTGTGTGTGTGTGTGTGTGTGTGTGTGTGTGTGTGTGTGTGTGTAAGTACATTGATGTTTGCCTTGGCTGATGTGCCAGAAAATAGCTTGTCACTCCACCGCTCAATTTCACACCTGTCTGATAAGAGGCTGGGAAGAGCTGATACTTGTGCCAGCTTGTGCCTCAGGTCTCAGTGGACTGTCCGCTGTATACGGCAGGAGGCAGAGAGAGAGAGAGAGATAGAGAGAGGGAGCACAGCCAGCAAGGGTTAGGGATGCAGAATGATGGAGGGAAAGTACTGAATCAAAACATTGAATTAAATAAAAAATGCATTGTTTTAGAAGTAACACACTGATTTCAAAAATAGCAACACATTTCTCTTCGAACAGTAATCAACGATTTGTTTACTTTTTCATTTAGGGAGCATTTTTAAATAGATAATGTTGCAACACATTGTTCATATTTTTAGAGTAGCTGTTGTGAAAAGTAACAGATTGGATTCCTGGATCTGGCTTACATCATTCCTGTATGTGTGTTTTTTTTCACAAGGCACTGAGCCTCATGCCTGCCTTCTGCTCACTTAAACTTTAACTGTGTTTAATTTAGAGCCGAACTGATTAGCTGATTAGCCTATCGATAGGAAAGCTACTTTTTTGATGATCAAATAATGAATTCAGTGATTTTTCAAGCAAGACATAGCGAAAAGATGTGTTTTCTATCGTTATGGATGGGTTTGGACTGTGCTGTTGAAACAAACAAGACATCTGGGCTTTGGAAAGTTCTGGCAATTCGTCGACTTAGATGATGGATGGAAAGAGATCTTTGGCACATGCACCAGTTCTGAGAATATTCTTCTGTTGCGGTTTAGAAATGTGATATTGAATTCTCATGAGGAATCTCTAGGAGCCAAGCAGAGGGGAAACTCTACCCTGAGGGCCACTAGAGGCTTCTTCAGCCTAAGGAGATGTTGAGGATAAGAGGGGTCGGGTGGGGTTCAGAGGAGAATGCCTTGATGAGGGTTGAAGGGGCTGCTGTTGCCATGGACGCCAGTAGGAGCTGGGAGCTGCTCCTTTGTCATAATAAAGAAGAAGGAAAAAAAAACATCTAAGGAGGGATTTGAATGTGAATGGGACACGGACATCAGAAAAGAGGGAGAGACAAAAAAGAGGAAGAAAAGTCCTGGGGTTTGACTGTGTGAGGAGGATACAGAGGAAAGAGGAGAGGGGAAAAAAGGATGGATAAGACGAGCAGCAGAGATAATGTGATCTGGCAGTGTGTGTGTGTGTGTGTGTGTGTTTGTGTGTGCCTATGTGTCTGCATGCATGCTGAGTGTGTTCCTCGGAGATAGCAGTCATTACATTGAAGTCCACCATATCCCGTTGTGCAGAACGCAACAGTGAGGAGACGGTAGAATAGACTTGCAGCCTATATTCTGACAATAATATTTATGTAAAGGAATCATAAAAACTCCACTCACGCCACTTTGCCTACATCGTTGTTTGGCTATTACGTTCCTAAAAGACAGTGAGAGAGACAGGCAAGCAGACATCAAGGGGACATTACTGGTGAGAATTGCTTGCTGCATTTTTTGCTGCAGACACTCGGGCTGCGAGACTAATTGTTGCCAGCCAAGATGGTGCAAAAGAGGACGAAGAGATAGTGGCGAGTGGTGCGCAGCCTGAATCCATCACACCTGAGAGACACTTGTAATAGCTGTCAGCCAGAGAGAGAGAGAGAGAGAGAGAGAGAGAGAGATGGGTTTGGAAATGGACATGTGCGTCAAGAGAGGAGAGGAGAGGAGAGGAGAGGCAAAATGACTGTGATGATGGAGGGAGGGAAGAAGAGAAAGCTGTTTGATAGAAATCGAGCAAAAAGTGTGAGTGTGTGTGTGTGTGTGTGTGTGTGTGTGTGTGTGTGTGTGTGTGTGTCTGTATGTTAGAGATAGAGAGGCTCCCCCCCTCTCATGCGGTGCAGAGAAGTACTAAGGATGAAACTTTGCAGAGAGATGAAAAATCTCTGAAAAAAAAGTGAAGTGTTTCAACTCTTCAACCCAGCTAGCGTGTGCATCCCTGGTCTCTTGTAAACTCTCTTCAAGTGGAGCAAGGTGTGTTTGTGAGTGCCTGTCAGGGCCTGCGCCGGCTGCTTTGCACGTGTCTGATACTTGCATTTGTTAAGTTTACACAACAACGCTGTCTCTTTATATTTTTTTTGTCGCATTCGCCATGCGTTAGTACTAGTAATGTGTGCTGGCAGGTTCCCATGAACAATCGGGCATGCTGGAAGTGTCAACAGGTTTTGGGTAAGGGTCAGGGTCAGGTCGGCAGGGTCAGCAGGGGTGGTAGCAGGGGGGGTGGGTATGTGTGGGAAAAGGGGAAGGGAAGGTGAAGTGAGGGAGCAGGAGGAGGAGAAGTTGATGGAGAGGGACAGATGGACACAGCGGTGATAAGAAAATGATGAAGGCAGAACTAACACTTGAGTGCTTTCTTTAATCAGATGCACCATTTGGAGATCTCTGCTCTGCTGCTTATTTATCCTGCTGCTTCCATCTCTCTCCTACTTCGTCGGCTCTCTCCTTGCAGTGTTACACTCACACACACACTCTCACCCATGCACACACAAACACACGCACATGCACACAAACGCGCACACATGCACATGCACACACACACACACACACACACACACACACACACACAAACACACACACACACACACACACACACACACACACACACACACACACACACACACACAGCAAGCAATCCGTGTGTAGTATGAGTATCATCTTTCTAGTAAGCACATCAGAGACCTCTCTTTCTGTTCAATATGCTGACAGACAGTGTAGGCTGTGTGTGTGTGTGTGTGTGTGTGTGTGTGTGTGTGTGTGTGTGTGTGTGTGGTGTGTGTGTGTGTGTGTGAGTGTGTGAGTGAGTGTGTGAGTGAGTGAGTGTGTGAGTATGTTCCAGGTGTTGTGCTGCTTCATCAGCCTCATCGAGGGGGCCCAACATCTTGCAGTTGCCCGTACCTGCTAGCTTCCTGCTTAGACACCCACTCTAGGTTGTGCCCCCGGAAAAAAAAACAGCAATAATGAAATCTAAGTAAAGTAAAGCAAAGGCCTCTGGTGTGAAAAACCAAGTCGTAAAAAAAAAGGTAGTGGTATAGTCCCATCAATCAGCGCACAGGAGCTCCACCTCTTATCAGACCACACACTCACACCTGTGGAGGGAGGGCGTATGTGTGTGAAGGAGGGGTTAATTATTTCCGGTTGCCATCGAAGGATAGAAAAAGAGAGAGAGAAAAAAGACAATACAGGAACTGTAGTTGTGTGTGTGTGTGTGTGTGTGTGTGTGTGTGTGTGTGTGTGTGTGTGTGTGTGTGTGTGTGTGTGTGTGTGTGTGTGAGTGTGTGTGTGTGTGTGTGTGTGTGTGTGTCTACTTGCCCAGGGGGAACGTTTAGAGGCTCGCACACATGCCTCGACCGCTGGATCATGCTGGCAGAATGACTTTCCCTTCCTGTGTGGAGGCTAGAGCGTGTGTGTGTGTGTGTGTGTATACTTTACCTTTAACACACACGTAGGGCGGGCGCATAATGGGGGGAGGACTGGTGGTGTTGAAAAGTTGCACAGAGGTACAGGAAAAGGCTGGGAGTGCCGCTGCCTCTATACTTACACCTATCAGCCTTCAGTCTAACACACACACAGATATTTTCATCCCTGGCTTTTTCATATGCTTTTTCCATTGTTGCTACTCCCCCCCTTAAATCTTTATTAACACCTCTTTTTTCCTTCACTTCCTTCTGAAGAAAACACACACACACACACACACACACACACACACACACACACACACACACACACACACACACACACACACACACACACACACACACACGCACACACACACAGTATTGGACATTTTTGTACTGCAATGAAGAGAACTTGGAATTTCTTAAGTGTGTTTTTGCACCGTGGATGGTTGTAAAGAGTTTTCAGGATCTGTCTATGTTTGAGGGTTGAGTGAATGTACTCGTTTGCGCATGGAAGTATGGGTTTTGCTGTGTGTGTGTGTGTGTGTGTGTGTGTAAAAACGTCTGCAAGAACCTCAGGATGATTGGAATTGGCTTCGGTATATATGGCAGAAGCCAGCTTGTATTTCAGGCATGTTTTCCGCCGTTTCTGCTCAACATTCGGTCCCTGGCTGGAGTTTGCACGGCATCCGATAAAAAAGCCGTCCTTATGGAGAAGTGCAAGTCTTCTCTGCTATAGGACACTCTGGGTCCCCTTTCATACTGTATAGTAGAGATTCACCTTGTTCTCTCTGTGCAGTCGTACAAGTCACACACACACACACACACACACACACACACACACACACACACACACACACACACACACACACACACTCATGCTCCCCAACTCCGGCCCCTGCTCTGCTGCTCCCCTCTGGAGTTAGCTAAAGCTCTCCTTCAGACTGCATATTTCTGTTTTTTTGTTCCGTTTTATTGCAGAGCAGTAAACCCCCTCCATGTCTGGCTCTGCAGCCACTGCCCCCTGCAACCTCTTGCCTCATTTTCCTCCATTATAGCGGGGTGGTGGACAGTGTGAGCACAGAGGGGGACAAGGGGGGAAAAACACAGAGACAAAAAAGGCTTTTCTTATCAGGGAACCAGCCTTTTCTGGATCAAACTGGCCTCTGGAGAAAGGGCAGTGGGACACATCCACAAGCAGACAGACGCACATGACAAGCGGACACAAATGAGGAGTCAAAACAGACGTCGGCTCTTTCAATCAGAACGGTGGCACTCAGTGGCCGTGCGCTACTTTGTCTGTTAGCTGCATGCCATCCTGTGCCATGCCGGGCTCTTTCTGTGGATGCCCCTGACCCTTAGGGTTCTGTGTGCCAAGCTGCCAGGTTACCCAGAGTTCACCAGTCTCGCATGGGACACCATGGAATGCCTATGATGGGCCCATCTCCTTGTCGACCGTGGCTCAGGTGGTTAAGCGGGTTGGCCAATGATCCAAGGGTTGGCGGTTCGATCCCCGCTCTGCCACCTATGTCATGGTTGTTGTGTCCTTGGGCAAGACACTTCACCTTGCCTCGTGTGACTGCTGTATGTTTGAGGTGGTGGTCGGAGGGGCCGTAGGCGTTGAATGGCAGCCACGCTTCCGTCAGCCTGCCACAGGGCAGCTGTGGCTACTATGGTAGTTTACCACCACCAGTATGACTGTGTGTGAATGAATGGAACTTGGAACCCTGTAAAGCGTCTTTGAGTGCCTTGAAAAGCGCTATATAAATCCAATCCATTATTATTATAGGCTTCTTTCTGCCTCTATCTCCAACAACACCCCTGCCATCAAATTTCTCCACTAATGACTTAACTGATAAATGGATTGAGTTTTGAAATGGGTCACTGCATATTGGTTACAGCAAAACATGAAAAGGCATCGCAGGGTCCGCTCTTCATTGGCTTTATCTAACAAAGAATACCAACACAACAATTCCATGTTGTCAGTCATTATCTTACCCTAGGGAAAAGGACAGCTATCATCAGCAATCTATACTTAAAAGTATCAGAGTAAAGGCTCCCCTGTGACTAGTATATATTCTGTATGACATTTGTAGATTGTTTATATTGATATGTCAATGTTAAAGCAGCCTTTTACTATCGTAGCGGCTCGAGGTGGAGCTAGTTTTAACTGCTTTGTATCCAGTGGTTCCCAACCTAGGGGTCGGGCCCCTCCAATTGGTACGAAAATAAATCCAAAGGGGTCATGGCATGATTAATGGCAGAGCGAAGAAGAGAAAACAAAGTTGTGACACACAAGTCTGTTTTCAGTTTGTGGAGTTTGCTCTAATGTTTGCTTTTTGGTGAACCCAAAAAGCTTATCCCCGAGATTATTGAAACCATCTGAGAGGTTTTAAAAGGAAAACGTAATTTATTTTAAGGGTCACACTAAAAAGATTGGAAACCACTATTGTGAAATATATGTATGAGCATATATATAAAATATATATATATATATTCAAAATATCTTAAAAAAAACTTTTCCTGTCTTCCTTCATGCCCTCTCTCCCTTAAGTGTAGCTGTTTGAGGTCGATCGGCCTTGAAGGACCTTCTCTGCGCTTGCTCATGCCGACACATGCAAACACGCACGAGCAAAGATAATCCTCTATCAAGTTTGGGGTTCAAATTGCTCCACACACTTTAATTGCCTTTGGTGTTTCTCCATCAACATGACATGGCCTATTTTTCTCCCACGGCACACTCGATCTGTCATTGGGTCCGAATTGTCGGTAAATGCTCCGGCTAACATTTAGATCAGCCATAATAACTGTTGGAATGAATTTTTAACAAATGCCAACTCCAAAGGTACTACGTCTTGTCAACATGTCTCTTTCGCTCTCTCTCTCTCTCTCTCTCTCTCTCACCTTCTCTCTGTATGACTGCTTCTTTCCTTTTTGCCTGTCTTAGTAAACATATATCATGTCGGACAGTATTATGTTTGTTAGATATTAGCAAAAGAGCATTTGGCAACGTACTGTTAAGATTGAAGTCGATCACCTATTCTCTGTTTGGGAAAGATTGAGTGGGTGAGAAGGCCAATGAAAGATGGAGGGAGGAGGGGGATTTGAGGAGGGTGAAAAACAATAAACAAGATGAGCCCTAGGAATGTGGAGGAGGGAGGGAGGGGTGGGAATCATCTGATCTGACAGATTTCAATAAGTTGGTGGAGGAGAGACAGGCAGACAGACAGACAGACATGTGTAAGAAGTCTCTGCTTCACTTTCCATCAGTTGATCCCTTTTAATTTCCTTCACTCACTTACCCTGCCAATTAGTTCTCCCTTTTTTAGCCCTACTTCTTAAACCCTTGCCTCCACCCTTCATCACACCCCCCGACCTCATACACAGACATGCACACACACACACACACACACACACACACACACACACACACACACACACACACACACACACACACACACACACACACACACACACACACACACACACACACACAACACACACACACACACCAACCCGATCTCACGGTAAGGCGTGTAATACACACGCGTGGACCGGCGGGTCTATTACACGCCTTGCCTGACCAGGGCGTGTGAGTTACACGCGCCCTAGTTAAGATGGCCGCCGCGGTGGTCGCCGCGGCGTTCCGTCAATGTTCTATCTATATTCTAACCTCTCCCTGTCCCCTTGCCCTAACCCTAACCACCTACGCCAGGGTGTTTGTCTCCGGGGCTGCAGCTGGATAGTATCCTCCGTTTATTTAGACGGGCGGGGTGCGGCGTGTAACTCACACGCCCTGGTTAGGCAAGGCGTGTAATAGACCCGCCGGTCCACGCGTGTGTATTACACGCCTCGGCGTGATACCGGGTTGCACACACACACAGATAAATTCCCTGCCTACCTGCCTTAAAAGCTTTGTCTTGGAAAGGCAATGCAGCGGAGTGATGTCATTCCCTGTGTGTAAGTGTGTGTGTATTTGTGTGTGTGTGTTTGGTGGCAGAGAGGGGGGGTGGTGTGCTCCTCAGTGCGGTTTGTGAAGGCCGGGGTTAGTGTTTGAAAGGGAGCATTGTTCAACTATGGTCTCGCTCTGTTTGGATTTCGCAGGCCAAATGTTTGCTTGTAAAAGAATGCAGATAGCTGGGCACGTAGGGATGCTGTGAAGGTGTTTCACCATCCAGGACTGTCTGTGGCGCATAGTTTTGCTTAACCCCCCCCCCCCCCCCCCCCCCCGCCTTACCTACGTGCATGCAATATTTACACCACATAGTATGGAAGTCCCTCTCCACCTGAGCTCTTTATCTTCTTCCCTTTGTTTTGTGTAAAAGCCTCTAAATGTTTCTGAGATAAGAAAGACAACAACGCCATCATGGTTTTACCCCAGGGGTGGCTGGGAAAAACAAAATTCACACTTGGGAAGTTCTGCTTTTAGATGAGTTTAAACTCTCAACCATGTTAAAAAAAGAAAAATCAGATTTTAACCATGTGACAATATGAGGGAATTTTTACACTTCCCCTAATTGGTCCACACACCTGTTATAAGTAATACACAGCCATCCCTCAATAATAACATTTCCTTTGCCTTTTCCCAACAGAACGCTCTCCTCACCGGCCCATTTTCCAGGCCGGTCTCCCTGCCAACACCACCGTGCACCTCGGGGAGGACGCCCGCTTCGTCTGCAAGGTGTACAGCGACGCCCAACCTCACATCCAGTGGCTCAAACACATCATGCAGAACGGCAGTCGCTACGGCCCCGACGGACACCCCTACGTCAGAGTGTTAAAGGTACATTCCCCCCACTTCCGCTTTCAGATTGTATTCTAATTTCTTGTTTCTTTATTTCTAGGTGTTTTTCAGATCAACGTCAAATGTCATATATAGGAGCTTTTCCCTCCCCTAGGTCTTTTCCATGCTGGCCTTCTGGTGGTTTTCCTTTCAGATAGAAATACATTAGCTTTACAGTAAGCCATGTCTGCCCTATATACTTTTATTTACGTGTCCATGTCTTTTAAGTGTGTATCTGTGTGGATTTGCAGCGTTCAGGCATTAACAGCTCCGACGTGGAGGTGCTCACGCTCAACAAGGTGACGGAGGACGATGCTGGGGAGTATATCTGTAAAGTCTCCAATTATATAGGCGAGGCCAACCAGTCGGGCTGGCTCACGGTGGTCCCAGGTAAACCCTTGAGACCTGAATCCCAAATCCCATCTACACTACCCCATAATCCTACCCCATAATCCTACTCCATGGTGTGGTTTCCCATGGCTTCGTCCCTCCTCGATCCTGCTGTGCTCTGGTGGTTCCTGCTGGTGGTCTCTTGGTGGTCCTGGTGATCCAAATATCTTCTCTGTCTCCTTACCTTTATGTTTCACCCCTTGTGTTTTCAGCTGCTCCCCTACGCTGCCGATATTAGCGCGGCCATGGAAGCACTGTTTTGGAGCTGCATACCTATAGACACTGAAATTGTCACAGCTAGTGTCTGTTTTTTTGACTTTTTTCTACAACTCTTTCTTACTCTCAAGCTGTGACAAGATGGTGTTGCAGTGCAGAACTCTCCATGTTCTCTGTGTATGTTTGTTTGTTGGTGCATGTATCCAGTCCAATGTACACATTAGACTGGCATCTCTTGCTCTTATCTTAAACCCCTCTCTTTCTTCTTTTCCTCTTCCTCCTCTTCTCCCTCTTCTCCCCAGACGGCAGGTGTTAACACCCCAGATAAGGAGATAGATGTTCTCTACTTGCCCAAAGTAACATTTGAAGAGGCTGGGGAGTATACGTGCTTGGCGGGTAATTCTATTGGGATCTCCTATCACTCTGCTTGGTTGACGGTGCTTCCAGGTATATACACTCGTATGCTGTCTTCCCCTTTTATTTTGTTTTTATCTCTGCATTTCGTTTTTAAATGGTTGGATTATGTCACTTCAATGACCTTTGCGGAAGGCAAGTCCTCCCTCCAGAGTCGGAGACACACAGCTGAAATATTATATTACTGGGATGGACTAGCATGGAATAACATCCAAGACAGTGTAACGTAAGAACAGGGAGCATATGCTCTATATTATCATCTGGATTGACAAACTGTTGAAAGTTCAGAACAGATAAAGGGGTCGTTTGCAGACGACTTATTATAACTCTGAGACGGAAGTGAAGTTCCCAGAGCAGCTCAAGTGTCTCTAGACTCCAAAAAGGAGGGGTTTGTTGCCCGCCTTCTCTTTTCCTTATGTTACATGTCTCTCCCCCTCCTTGGGGGGAAAACATTTCAGTACCACATTTAGGGTTTGCATGTAAAAAAAAATCAAATCAGTTTTTTTCCCTCCACCCCTTCTCCTGGCTCTGATAATTGGCTTCTTTTAAACATCCTTATTTCTCCTTTGAAATAAAGATGGAAAGGTAAAGCTCAGCACTTGCCGCGAGTCGCCGGCTTGGCTTTCTCAATTATCAGAGCCAAACCAACTCCCCTCCGCTTCTACACAATGAATGTTTGTCTACTTGTGTGTTCTCATTTATCAACTGGTTTGATCCTATTTATGTCCGTCGCTGTATGTCTGGCCTGTAATTACGCATACCGAAGGATGAAATACATAACGCTTAGTGTCAGTCGGCCCCAAGTTTACTGCGGGATAAACAGACCTATGTTTTATGCTTCAGTTTGAGCCAAACGTAGCGTAGGCAATAAATGAGATCGATGAGAGTCCTTGACTTTCCGCAGCCCTCAACCATTAGCCAATCCCCTGGCCCTTAATCTGGTAAACCAGATGATGGTTTTGTTTAGTCTATAAACAATACAGTATAATGATCACAGGCTAGCTATTAGCAAGCAATCCATGTGTCTGCATGAGTATCATCTTTCTAGTAAGCACCTCAGAGACCTCTCATTCTGTTCAATATGCTGACAGTGTAGCCTGTGTGTGTGTATGTGTGTGTGTGTGTGTGTGTGTGTGTGTGTGTGTGTGTGTGTGTGTGTGTGAGTGAGTGTGTGAGTATGTTCCAGGTGTTGTGCTGCTTCGTCAGCCTCATCGAGGGGGCCCAACATCTTGCAGTTGCCCGTACCTGCTAGCTTCCTGCTTAGACACCTACTCTAGGTTGTGCCCCCGGTAGTTACAGCGTCTTTTAAATCTCCTAAAATCCGTGAGTGAAACAATAAAGGAAAAAAAACAGCAATAATGAAATCTAAGTAAAGTAAAGCAAAGCCCTCTGGTGTGAAAAACCAAGTCGTAAAAAAAAAAAAAAGGTAGTGGTATAGTCCCATCAATCAGCGCACAGGAGCTCCACCTCTTATCAGACCACACACTCACACCTGTGGAGGGAGGGCGTGTGTGTGTGAAGGAGGGGTTAATTATTTCCGATTGCCATCGAAGGATAGAAAAAGAGAGAGAAAAAAGACAATACAGGAACTGTAGTTGTGTGTGTGTGTGTATGTGTGTGTGTGTGTGTGTGTGTGTGTGTGTGTCTACTTGCCCAGGGGGAACGTTTAGAGGCTCGCACACATGCCTCGACCGCTGGATCATGCTGGCAGAATGACTTTCCCTTCCTGTGTGGAGGCTAGAGCGTGTGTGTGTTTGTGTGTGTATACTTTACCTTTAACACACACGTAGGGCGGGCGCATAATGGGGGGAGGACTGGTGGTGTTGAAAAGTTGCACAGAGGTACAGGAAAAGGCTGGGAGTGCCGCTGCCTCTATAATTACACCTATCAGCCTTCAGTCTAACACACACACACACACACAGATATTTTCATCCCTGGCTTTTTCATATGCTTTTTCCATTGTTGCTACTCCCCCCCTTAAATCTTTATTAACACCTCTTTTTTCCTTCACTTCCTTCTGAAAAAAAAACACACACACACACACACACACACACACACACACACACACACACACACGCACACACACAGTATTGGACATTTTTGTACCGCAATGAAGAGAACTTGGAATTTCTTAAGTGTGTTTTTGCACCGTGGATGGTTGTAAAGAGTTTTCAGGATCTGTCTATGTTTGAGGGTTGAGTGAATGTACTCGTTTGCGCATGGAAGTATGGGTTTTGCTGTGTGTGTGTGTGTGTGTGTGTGTGTGTGTGTGTGTGTTTGTGTAAAAACGTCTGCAAGAACCTCAGGATCACTGGAATCGGCTTCGGTATATATGGCAGAAGCCTTGTTCTCTCTGTGCAGTCGTACAAGTCACACACACACACACACACACACACACACACACACACACACACACACACACACACACACACACACACACACACATATTCACTCACAGGCGGACTTGGATTGTCTCCCAGAAGTGAAGGATTTATGCATTTTGGAGTGGAGCACAGTTTCTTGCTCACCGCCTTGGCCCAGCAGAGTCTGTGCAGGGGTTGTTGAATAGATCCTCCATGGCCTATGTTATGGAAGAATGAGAAGAAGCGATAGATGAGAAACAGGAGAGTCAGGGCTACAGCCAGGTCAAAGTGCCCCACTCCCCCCCCTTCCCCTCCCCATACACACCTTCTCCCTTCCCATACCTGACACCCACTTCCCTTTCTGGCTGCTTTTAATTTTTGATGGGGCAAATGTGTTGGAGTTTAGCTTTTTCTAGGCTGCAGAGATCTGCTGTACTGCTCCTACTCACTCACTCACTCACTCTCACCCACACACACATACACACACACACACACACACACACACACACACACACACACACACACACACACACACACACACACACACACACACACACACACACACACACACACACACACACACACACACACACACACACACAGGCTGCTTGGCATATATTCTGAAAGGTGATGGGAGGGGTGTTTTTTTTCTTTCTTTTTTTTTCTTTCAATTCTCACCTGCTCGCACAGCGTCCTCCCTTCTTCTACACATGTTGCTATGGCCGTATAACTGCATGCTCTGAATCTATAAACGCCAATCACGCTTGCACACTTGGTAATGGAATAGTGCTATCAAAAGGACTCAATTTCAAATAACTGACTGGGGGAGTTTTGTGGTAAGGATATTTTGGTGTGATGGTTTGTAAAATAAGCGGGGCCTCCTCTTTTTTCTGTATTTGCTCCTCCTGCATACGTTGATTCATAAAGTGCATCCATTTGGGGGTCATGTGGTGTTTTTGTTTTCCTAAACTATGACTTGTTTCTTTCCTCTCCCACCTCCTCTCTTTCATCCTTCTTGTGCACCTTACTCCTCCTCCTCCTCTTCTTCCAAACTGCTCCTCTTTCTGCCTTCTATCACCCAACCCTCAACCCCTCAACCCCTCAACCCTTCAACCCTTTCCCCCATCCCACCTCCCTGCTCTGCAGACGCATCCACCAAATACCACATATCTAAGCCCACGGTGTGCTCACTGCACCCGGGGGAGCTGCTGAAGCTGAGCTGCCCCCTGCCTCCCACGGGGACCATCGTCTGGACCAAAGACGGCAGCTCACTGGGCGCCAACAACCGCACCGTCATCCAACAGGAGGTGCTGCAGATCAGCGATGCCACGCCCAAGGACTCGGGCCTGTACACCTGCACCAGTGTGGGCAAAGACACGGTCTGCTTCATAGTCAATGTCACAGGTGGGTCAGGGCAGAAGACAGGGTCAGGATTGAGGTTAGGGTCGGACTGAGCATGTATCCAGAGTCCAGGAAAAAATGGCCATGGAGCAGATGAAAGGGTTAGGGATGAATTGGTTGTGTTCTTCTCTGTTGTGTGATTGCATGTGTGTGTGTGTGTGTGTGTGTGTGTGTGTGTGTTTACAACCACCACAGTAGCACAAAGTCCAATTTTTCCAAAAAGAGCCGCATTCTAGCACTTTCCATACAAATTTGTACGTGAGAAGGTGACCGCACAAAACTCTTCAACTCTTCAATTCCTCTGCATGCAATACTGTAAGTGTGTGTGCACGTTGGAAAAAGGAGGGTAGCAGTAACCGTGGTTACTCTGTGCAGATGCCATCTCGTCGGGGGATGATGAAGATGACACAGAGCGATCGGAGGACACAGGCGCGGACGGAGAGCAGATAAGTGAGTATTGGTGAATGATGCGCTCCCTTTCCTCACCAACTCCCATAGATTAGGCCCAACCCCTTATTCTCCTAGCAGCCACTGCTAACTGAAAAGTAAAGAATAGCAAATGCACACACAGTGTGTCAACATGAACTTTTGAGTGAAATAATCCATTGAGCGTTGTCATAGCCTATGAGCACACCTCAATCTGTGCCACTATGACTAAAGGCAGGAGAGAAAGCGGATGCTCCATTTGCTTTCATGGTCGTGAGGAGACAGCTGTTAGCAAAGCCAAAACTCATGTCAGCTCTGCTCTGCACCCACATATCTGCTACTCTATGCCTAAGCATTCCTCGCCATGCCCTGCTGGGAGAGTTTTTTCGCATTGTGTGTTGTGTAGTGTGTGTGTGTGTGTTTGTGTGTGTGTGTGTGTGTGTGTGTGTGTGAGTGTGTGTGTGTGTGTGTGTGTGTGAGTGTGGGTGTTTGAGATTCCTTACATTCCTATTCCCAGCTAGTGTCCCTCAGGTAGTCAGGCCTCATGGAGCCAGCCAGCCAGTCAGTCAGCTGGACTCATCCATTATAAAAGACGCCCATCTGGACTGAGTTACCCACCTGATGGGTTTGTGTGTGTGTGTGTGTGTGTGTGTGTGTAAAAGAGAAAGCTTTTACCCAAGTTTGTTTATGCAGACATGTGCACGCTTGCATGCATTCACATATACATGACGCTTAATGGAGAAGAAAAAAAACTGGAAAAATTAAGGCTTCCACATATTGTTGAAATTCTCCACACACATTGCTCTCACTGGTGAGTCCTCCACCACCTCCTCCTCCTCCTCCTCCTCCTCCTCCACTTTTGGGCTGACTGTAATTGCCTGAAATCCATTAAATGTGGGAGAGAGAGAGAGAGAGAGAGAGAGAGAGAGAGAGAGAGAGAGAGAGAGAGAGAGAGAGAGAGAGAGAGAGAAAGAGAAAGAGAAAGAGAAAGAGAAAGAGAGAGAGAAAGAGAGAGAGAGAAACAAGGAGAGGAAAAAATGGAAGAGAAGGGAACAGATCCAGCGGTTCCAGATCCATTCTGGTGGTAATAAGCGGTTTTGGAAAACAAAGGGAGAGCTGTTCTGGCCGTACGGTTGCATTTTCTCGCCGTGTGCGTTTCTGAAAAACTCAAAACCGAGATTATTATTAAGAGAAAGGGGGGGAAAAGACGGGGGAGAGGAGAGAGAGAGAGGGGCGGGAGGCTTGTTGGAGCAGTACCAGCGCTTCTCTGAGCATGCCGTGGAGCCTTGGCCCAGTGCCGAGGACTGGAGCGAGGGAGGGAGGATGCATGTTGCGGAGGGAGGGAGGGGGGGAATGAGATTTGAGAGTGCGGGGTGCAGCTTTATATTCATGGATTTCCTTTTTCTTCTGGAGCACCCAGAATGGTTTGGGCATCAGTCCACTGAAGAAAACAGAGCACTTTTTTGGGGTTTTGACTTTGCATAGAAGAACAACGTGAGCCAGTGATAAAAAACGGCTGTTTGTCCATCATCAGCACTGGGTGGTGTTATTGGAGGAGACATGGATGAGTCTCAACTGGGAGGCTAGCTGTGTTGAGGGAAGGGATGTGGTGATGGTGTGATGTCACCATAAAGTTATAGAGCCTCGTGGAGCTTCTGTGATTTGTTGCTGTTCAGGTTTACGACTTTGCACATTATTCTTCACATCATCATCTCACTGTCATTGGGCCTTTTCTCTTTATTCGAAGCTGCAGGATTTGCATGGAAGAATACATTTGTTCCACCAGATTAATATAACTCACGACCAGATATTTGGACTGAAACAAATAGCATGCAGCTAATGCACTTGTGAATTGTTTTTCTATAGTTAAGTGGGTGCTGACGTGAAAAAATAAAAAAATACTTCCTTGCAACAGTAAGTTTGAGAATATGGCCACTGACGGAAAAACAAACGAGAGATTTCTAGAATAAAGTTATATTACGTAAAGTTGTGAGTTGAGAAAAAAATATATACTACTAAGATGAAGTCATAATCCTTTTTATGGAAATAAAAGGTCATGGAAACCTACTGACCCAGTCGGCTTCTCACACTTGGTAATGGGCTCGCAATGAACACGCAATTTTCTGCCAAAGTTTGTACAGTTTTGGCTATTTCACAACAATGATTTCAGTGATTTTTGTTTTATTTCGCATGAGCTCAACTCACTTGTCTGAAGTGGGTGGGACTTTGTTGGAAAAAGCTGATGTCACGTATTTCTGTAAACCAATCAGGTGTTTAACAGTACTTGAATCAAAATCTGACAGTTGTGTGGGATTGTTAGCTTAGGTTTCAGAGCCAATAATAATAACAATAATGAGCTACCTAAACTATTTGCATTAGCTAAATTGCATTATTACAAAGCTAAAAACAATGAGGTTTTGCTTGACATTTGTTAAAAACATGGTTTTCACAGGACCAATTTTCTTGAAACTGTATTCTCAAAGTCTCATTTTGTTTCCCCAACGGTGGCCCTAATAATTCATTGAACAACGCTACCTTGTTCAGCTTGCCTGGATACAGGGAAAGAGGAGGACAACACAGCATAACAACAAATAAATTCAGATGTTGAAATACTACTTTGGGGTCACTGATGGCTTTAGCTTTCCGGAGTATATCTTAGATAGAGACAGAGAAAGAAAGAGAGAGAGAGAGAGAGAGAGAGAAAAAGACTTTACTCATAGCTAAGGAGTTAGATAACCTTAGCTCACCCCGGGCCAGCTTAGGATAAACAGCCGTGTGAGTGGGGGATCCGGATGCAGGGGGCTTTGAGGGTGTGGGGGGTGGGGGGTTCCGGGAGTCCACAGCAGCAGCAGTTGGCCCAGCAGTGAGAGTTTGGCCTCATCTGGAGAGAGAGACAGAGAGAGAGACAGAGACACAGAGAGAGAGTTAGTCTGAGTGAGGGGTCGTCTCGTTTGAAGTGCGGTGCCCCATCCGGACTGAGAGCATGGGAAACAGCACCGCTCACCTTTCAAGTCCCCCCCCAGCCAACCCTCCTGCTCCGACCCCCGGCTGACACTTTTTTGGAGGTCATGGGGGGTCGTTCTGGGTAAGAGACGGACGGGCCCTCGCAATCGGGAGGCGGTCTCCACCTAATCTGTCTCTGTCTGAATGGATGGAGTGGTGACAGGGGAAATGGACCTTGAGAAATGGCAGGGGGGGACCAAAAAAAGGTGAAGATGCAGGAAGAGACAAATGCAGATAGTGAGAGAGAGAGAGAGAGGGAGAGGGCTGGAGAGGATGACTAATTATAGTTTGAGCACTTAGGCGCATGCATGCCTCCAATTCAGGAAGGAAGAGCGCTGTTTACTGACTTTACTATCCAAGTATGCGCGACTTGTCCGGTCGTGCGTGCCAGGAGAAAGTAGTGGGGAGGTGTCTGATAGTATGCAGATTGGACAGAGGGTGGAGAGGGGGAGGGCACTTGAAGCTCAAAACACTCTCGATGGACATAGAGTTATGTTTGAGGATCATACACATACAAGTCAGTAGTGGTCTCTTATCTATGGGTATTCCCTCTGTGTGCAGCACTTGCACACTCCCGCTATTTTGGAGAGGAAGTGATTGTGTGTGGAAGATGGTTTTTTGGTTGTTGTTTGGCTTTTGAGTTCCTCTTCCCCTCCGAGCCCCATCTGCTTAGGCAATCACACTCCCAGGTGCAGAGTGAAAGGGAGGGTGTGTGTGTGTGTGTGTGTGTGTGTGTGTGTGTGTGTGTGTGTGTGTGTGTTTAAAGGGGGGTGTGGGGGCTCAGAGTAAAATCCAGCTGACTGAAAGAGACAGAATTCAGGAGAAAATTGTGAACCAAGGGACTGGAGCAAAAACCCAAGGAAGGTGACAGATTTCAGTAGGAGAAAAAACGGTAACCGTTTGGCGTGGATAAAAATCTGTCCAGAAAAAAAAAACGAGCGAGCATTGTCTAGAAATCTTGAAATACCTCGTTAAACGTGACATTCATTTTCTCCCTTGATGGCACATAATGATTTTTTTCCACGGGTGCGATAAGCAAAAACCCCCCCCCTTGGCCTATGCATACCATCCATATCTAGAGCCAAAGTGACGGACAGATAAACAGGGGGAGCTATGGGTAATTGGAGGAAGTGGAGGGAGAAGAAGAAAAAATAGTTGCAAAGTGGGAATGAGATGAAATTGAATGTGATGGTCTAGTTACCCCTCTTGGCAACGCCCAGGCACATTCTAACCCTCTCGGAGCTGATGTCTCTCCCCCCCCGCCCCTTTATTTTTTTTCTACAACACCCTGCTGAGCCTACAGGGGAAAGTGTGTGTTTTTGTTTAACTGTGTGAGTTTGGAGCTCTGGGTTGTGTTATGCAGACGGTGGGTCAAGGAGAAGGAGGAGGGAGAGAGTGGGGGGATCTTTAGGGAGCGATAGGAATGGTTCAGGTTTGGCTCCTCTGCAGTCACGCTTCCATGTATATCAGCCTCAGCCAGTATTTCCAAAAAAAAAACCCTGAAGCCAAATGCTCTTAATACCGAGGACATGATTAGAAAAAAATCTCAACCCTGACTTGAACAGCAACTGTTTTGTTTCTTGTACACAGGCGCTCCGTATTGGACCTCGTCAGCAAAGATGGAGAAGAAGCTTCACGCCGTGCCAGCTGCCAACACAGTCAAGTTCCGCTGTGCCGCGGGAGGCAACCCCCGGCCCAAGCTGCGCTGGCTCAAGAACAGCAGGCCTTTCCGCCAAGAGGACCGCATGGGAGGCTATAAGGTAGGATCAACAGCAATACATCATACTTTTTTTTTCTTATGACGACTCACCGACTTCTAGTGCTTTTTAAAAGAAAAACTTTTTTACTGCTGTTTCTGTCTGTGCTCCAGTAAGTTTTTTCTGTGAATGTATTTTACAAGGGGGACGTGAAAAGCCTCCTTCTTCTTCTTCCAATCCTGGCTGTCCTTTCACCCCCTTTCCACCCTTGACTGGAGAGATGGGAGCAGAGTAGTAGACAGAGGAAACGAGGGGCAGGGTTTCTGCTGTGAAATTGGAATTGCTCATGAATTGCGTCTCCTCTCTCTCGCACCAGGATACTTTGCAGAGGCTCCTCTCACTGTAACTGGACATGGTCTCTCTACCCCCCCTCCCAATCCCCAACAATTAAGAAACTTAAGCCCAGGACTTGAGGGTTAAATGCCCCCGGACAGTAACGTATAGAGGAAGTAGGTAGCGTCAGGGTTGAAATGAGTTGAGAATGCTGAGGTAACTCAATCAGGGAGAACAAGTCCCACTGGCTTTTTGCTTTGGAGACTTTAAGTGCGTGATTCCAGCCTGTGATTCTGTTGTTATGTGATTCACAAACACACACACACACACACAAGCACTGTTGGTGAGCTGCTAAAAGTTTAAGCTTAAGGACTTATTTGGCTATATAACATTAGGAAAACCAAATTGGACCCAAAATTAAAACTATAAATTAACTCCACTGCATTCCCCTAATTATTGGAAAGAAAGATGGATATGTCTCTCGCTCTAGCCCCGTTTTGGGAAATAAACAGTCGGAGGTGATTTATATGTGCTGAAAATACCTGATTCCGTATGTCATGGGAAAGTAAAGCTAGTGCGGTTGTTTTATTTCATTCTTTGGATAAAAACACCTGAAAACAGCTACAACTAGTCTCGAATAGGAAGTCTTTTTGGATTGCACTTTAGTTCCTTTTGCTCCCCAATTCAACACTGTCTGTGTCCCTCAAAACAAGCTTCATTTAGTGTATATGCTAGAGCTGCACTGATAGAGTAGAATAAAAATTTAAAATGGCTGTCCATTGTGAGATGTATTCATGAAAAGAGTCTGCTGGTGGTTATGAGGGAAACACATCTTTCTGTGCCAGGAAAGTTAAGGAGCACATTATGTTGATGTAGCTGCTAATGTCGCTTCCCCTCGGCTTTCAGCGGGCCTCGTAACAGCCCGCTAGACAAAAAGCAGCCCCCGACGTGTGGCGGAAACGATACAGTGAAGGCCTGTCAGATACACTGTGGGGCCTAGCTCATTTCTCTCTCTCTGTCTCTCTCTCTCTCTTTGTCAACAAATGCCGGACAAAAGCCCTACCTGAGCCCAGCCCTGTGGCATAATCTCTCCATTGTGTGAAATGTAGGCCTGTACAAGCAGCGGCTACAGTCTCTCCTAAAGTGTGCAGACGGAAACACCATTGTTTGCTCACACCTGTGGATTCCACACAGAACTGAAGCTATTTTTTTGTGCAAATCATTTTGAATAAGTTTGTTTGAAAAGGTGGGGCTTTAGTATCCACAATATCACTGAGTGACAGAAGAATTTGACAATTGAAAGGGAAGTTATGGGAGACTGTCTTTATGTGTTACCTTTGTAAAAGTTGTTTGTATCTAATTCCATTTTATCCAGTTCTCTCCTACTATTCCCAAAATTCCCAAAATGACGGAATGATGAAAACTAATAATGTAACCGGGGCTATTTTTCACAGCAGCTGATGTAATTTGCAGGGAATCAAGAAAAATATCCCGATGTATTAGAGTCATCCTGGGAGAATTAGCCTGTCAGCAGCTTCAATATGGTTTTCCAGCACGCTGAAAATCGGCTCCTGTCTTTCGTCCTTTTCTTTTTATATTTTTCCAACCGAGCCCTTACTCTTTATGTCTTTTTAACTTCACCTGCATTTCTTTGGCATTCGTGTGTTTATTGCTGTGTGTGTCGGTGGGTGTATCCTTCCGCTCGTAACAAGAAAAATAAACCCTTCCCTTTTGGTACCCAGGTGCGTAGCCAGCACTGGACCCTGATCATGGAGAGCGTGGTGCCATCAGACAAGGGCAACTACACCTGCCTGGTGGAGAACGAGTTTGGAGCCATCAATCACACCTACACTCTGGACGTAGTAGGTCAGTACCATGCACTAAACACACACACTCAGAGCACAGCACACCTGTGGGGCCGACAAAGGCAGAGCGGAGATGTGGAGGAGGGGAAGGCCAGCGGAAGGAGTTCTCACAGTCAGAATAGTGTGTGTGCGTGCGTGTGCGTGCATGTGTGTGCATGCGTGTGCTCCGTTTGATGGCCCAGGTGCTCTCTAGATTGCAGGTGCAGGTCAAGGAGCGCTGCCAAGTGTGTGGAAGCTTACGATGCAAGATGTGTCAACAGTTTTAATGTAGATTCCATTAGTTTATACGATATTGGCATCTTTATATTTTTTATTAATTTAGGATGTGTTTATGATGTACCGTCCAGTGTGCGTATGAGGTAGTCTTGTGAGAGAATGTAGTTGTTTCCGGAGGTTGTTTTGACTTTAAAGCGACTGCTGGAACTAGTTTTTATTGAAGAAATATTTCCCGTAGAAAATTGCTGACCGTAAAGTCTGCAGGATATCCTGAGCAACAGGGATACTGGAAAAAAAGAAACACATTGTCCAGTTTGATCAAATGCAACTGTCCATGACTTAAGCAGCACGGCCTTAACTAATAAAACAGAAAGTATTTGCATGACTAAATACCACAGGTAAGTGGAAAAAATATTTTTCTTTAGTGCAGATTTGGGTGAACTCAGTTGACCATCTTAAGGTCAACTGAGTTGTCATGGGGACTTAATCCGGTGGCGGGTGATCGTTAAGTGTCACTCTCCGGGGACACAGAGTGCTGGCCTCAGCACTAATACAACAAAAGCAGGTCCAGACTTAACTCAGTCAACCCCTCATTATGACCTTTGGAGCACAGAAAGCAAAGAGTGTTTTTCTGCCCAGTTTGCAGAATCGATTGGTGGCGGTGGACTACAAAGGGGGAGAGGGCTAAAGATAGTTGATCAATGTGTGCATGTGTGCTTTGTGTGACGGCAGACGGCAACTTTGGCCCAAATTTGATGCGGCTCCGCTGTCCTTTGGCCTCACTCACACAAGCAAGCATTACACATCAAAGTTTACCTGACACAGTTATTCTTCTAAAGTCTGGTCAATATGGCACAGATAACAGAGACAGTCATGCGACTACAGCAGTTTGATTCACAGAGGAGCATTTAGGGGCCAGTGGTCAGCTGTGTGTGTTATGTGTGTATGTGGAACTATTCTCCTACTGTCTCCATTGTCCTGGGCAGGAACTACTGTAATTACATACCTCTGTTTTTATTAGAGTCCCCATGGTAGTAATAAGGAGTATTATTTTCCTTATATCAGATGGAGAGTGAATACCTGAGGGCTTTTACACAATGAGCGTATATAGGTACATGCACACAAATACACGTAGGTCCACACACACACACACACACACACACACACACACACACACACACACACACACACACACACACACACACACACACACACACACACACACACACACACACACACACACACACACACACACACACACACAGGCTCCCCAACTCCGGCCCCTGCTCTGCTGCTCCCCTCTGGAGTTAGCTAAAGCTCTCCTTCAGACTGCATATTTCTGTTTTTTTGTTCCGTTTTATTGCAGAGCAGTAAACCCCCTCCATGTCTGGCTCTGCAGCCACTGCCCGCTGCAACCTCTTGCCTCATTTTCCTCCATTATAGCGGGGTGGTGGACAGTGTGAGCACAGAGGGGGACAAGGGGGGAAAAACACAGAGACAAAAAAGGCTTTTCTTATCAGGGAACCAGCCTTTTCTGGATCAAACTGGCCTCTAGAGAAAGGGCAGTGGGACACATCCACCAGCAGACAGACGCACATGACAAGCGGACACAAATGAGGAGTCAAAACAGACGTCGGCTCTTTCAATCAGAACGGTGGCACTCAGTGGCCGTGCGCTACTTTCTCTGTTAGCTGCATGCCATCCTGTGCCATGCCGGGCTCTTTCTGTGGATGCCCCTGACTCTTAGGGTTCTGTGTGCCAAGCTGCCAGGTTACCCAGAGTTCACCAGTCTCGCATGGGATACCATGGAATGCCTATGATGGGCCCATCTCCTTATAGGCTTCTTTCTGCCTTTATCTCCAACAACACCCCTGCCATCAAATTTCTCCACTAATGACTTAACTGATAAATGGATTGAGTTTTGAAATGGGTCACTGCATATTGGTTACAGCAAAACATGAAAAGGCATCGCAGGGTCCCCTCTTCATTGGCTTTATCTAACAAAGAATACCAACACAACAATTCCATGTTAAGTCAGTCATTATCTTACCCTAGGGAAAAGGACAGCTATCATCAGCAATCTATACTTAAAAGTATCAGAGTAAAGGCTCCCCTGTGACTAGTATATATTCTGTATGACATTTGTAGATTGTTTATATTGATATGTCAATGTTAAAGCAGCCTTTTACTATCGTAGCGGCTCGAGGTGGAGCTAGTTTTAACTGCTTTGTATCCAGTGGTTCCCAACCTAGGGGTCGGGCCCCTCCAATTGGTACGAAAATAAATCCAAAGGGGTCATAGCATGATTAATGGCAGAGCGAAGAAGAGAAAACAAAGTTGTGACACACAAGTCTGTTTTCAGTTTGTGGAGTTTGCTCTAATGTTTGCTTTTTGGTGAACCTCTAAGCCCCGAGATTATTGAAACCATCTGAGAGGTTTTAAAAGGAAAACGTAATTTATTTTAAGGGTCACACTAAAAAGATTGGAAACCACTATTGTGAAATATATGTTTGAGGGTATATATATAGGGGAGAACGGGGGAATCTGAGGCATCGGGTAATGTGAGCCACCCTCTGTATCTAGGCAACGGACAACATTTGTGGTCATGTGAGATATATGTTTTCAAGCCCCTTTCATTTCCCCTTGGCCCTGAAAGAGAGGACCTCATGGTGCTGTGGTAAGCATGTTTTTTTCACCAAAATAGGTATTTTTCCTGCTGTCAACTTAATCAACTGTTGTGCCAAAGCAAATGTATTCATGTAGAAAAACTTCTATCATACGTGTTGATGAACTACCAACATATAAAAACCATGTGATGATATTAACTAAAGATTAGCCTGAAATGCTAAGAGAGGTAGTTTTTTTTAAATAGTAGTGGTGGGGGAAAGTGAACCAAATGCTGTGGGGGAAAGTGAGACACTGTCTCACTTTCCCCCACCATGAGGCACAAGTTAAGTTTAGTCTTAAACATATTTTAATGTAATATTACATAACATGTGTTTTATTTTAATGTCTTACACATTGTAGAAAAGCCATCATGCCAAGGAAATACACCAGGAAGACAACCTGGGGCAACCACACGGAAAGAGCACCTTCTCATCTTTCCCTGTAACCTTCAGGGCTGGAATGTAGAGTAGGCCTAGTTGTAGAGTATGACAGGCTGATGTTATAATCCAGTTGGGTCTTCTCCTGTGTTCTGAGTCCCAGGCTGTTCTCGCTGTTTCTGATTTTCCTATACTTTGACCCCCAGACACAAGCTGGCTCTAAGGGTCCTGTGTTCTGACCCCCAGACTGTGTTCTAATCTAACTGGTTCTATCTTTCATTTGAATCTTATTAAAACCTTTTGAATTATAATATGTTGTATTTGATTTTGTTCAGAGTTACTTTCAAGTGTTTAGAAAATTTGCTTGACCAAACCCCATCATTCTTTTACTAGTCCGACATTAGTTCTGGAATGTGTGGCTAGCTTTCAGGATTCTAACTGTTACAATATGTGTTGTTATGGTAGTTTCAGAGTGGAAAAAGTAAATGGATCAGTTTAACCCCAGCTGGTTCACTTTACCCCCTTGATATTTCCCACAGCTGGGGTAAAGTGAGCCACATGACAACTTTTTTTAAAACAATCATATTTTCACTGCCCTTTGTCTTGAAAAAAATCTGCTAATGCCCATTTCTAGGAAACATCCTAAATTAATGGGAAATGTGTACATGTGAGTGATGAATCATTTTAGCTCGCTTAGAGGGGAGCAAATGTAAAAAGTAGCTCAGATTACCCCGTATATATTCCAAATCTCTTAAAAAAAACTTTCCCGTTTTACTTCATGCCCTCTCTCCCTTAAGTGTAGCTGTTTGAGGTCGATCGGCCTTGAAGGATCTTCTCTGCGCTTGCTCATGCAGACACATGCAAACACGCACAAGCAAAGATAATCCTTTATCTACACTCAACAAAAATATAAACGCAACACTTTTGTTTTGCTCCCATTTTTCATGAGATGGACTTAAAGATCTAAAATTCATTCCAGATACACAATATTACCATTTCTCTCAAACATTGTTCACAAATCTGTCTAAATGTGTGATAGTGAGCACTTCTGCTTTGCTGAGATAATCCATCCCACCTCACAGGTGTGCCACATCAAGATGCTGATCTGACATCATGATTAGTGCACAGGTACGCCTTAGACTGTCCACAATAAAAGGCCACCCTGAAATGTGCAGTTTTGTCTCACAGCAAAATGCCACAGATGCCACAAGCATTGAGGGAGCGTGCAATTGGCATGCTGACAGCAGGAATGTCAACCAGATCTGTTGCTCATGCATTGAATGTTCATTTCTCCACCATAAGCCGTCTCCAAAGGCGTTTCAGAGAATATGGCAGTACATCCAACCGGCCTCACAACCGCAGACAACGTGTAACCACACCAGCCCAGGACCTCCACATCCAGCAGGTTCACCTCCAAGATCGTCTGAGACCAGCCACTGAGACAGCTGCTGAAACAATTGGTTTGCATAACCAAACAATTTCTGCACAAACTGTCAGAAACCGTCTCAGGGAAGCTCAACTGCATGCTCGTCGTCCTCATCGGGGTCTTGACCTGACTCCAGCTTGTCGCCGTAACAGACTTGAGTGGGCAAATGCTCACATTCGATGGCGTCTGGCACGTTGGAGAGGTGTTCTCTTCACGGATGAATCTCGGTTTACATTGTTCAGGGCAGATGGCAGACAGCGTGTGTGGCGTCGTGTGGGTGAGCGCTTTGCTGATGTCAATGTTGTGGATCGAGTGGCCCATGGTGGTGGTGGGGTTATGGTATGGGCAGGCATCTGTTATGGATGAAGAACACAGGTGCATTTTATTGATGGCATTTTGAATGCACAGAGATACCGTGATGAGATCCTGAGGCCCATTGTTGTGCCATACATCCATGAACATCACCTCACGTTTCAGCAAGATAATGCACGGCCCCATGTTGCAAGGATCTGTACACAATTCTTGGAAGCTGAAAATGTCCCCTTTCTTGCATGGCCAGCATACTCACCGGACATGTCACCCATTGAGCATGTTTGGGATGTGCTTGACCGGCGTATACGACAGCGTGCACCACTTCCCACTAATATCCAGCAACTTCGCACAGCCATTGAAGAGGAGTGGACCAACATTCCACAGGCCACAATTGACAATCTGATAAACTCTATGCGAAAAAGATGTGTTGCACTGCATGAGGCAAATGGTGGTCACACCAGATACTGACTGGTTCTGAGTCCCCGGACCCCCAATAAAGCAAAAAAATGCACATTTCAGAGTGGCCTTTTATTGTGGACAGTCTAAGGCACACCTGTGCACTAATCATGATGTCAGATCAGCATCTTGATGTGGCACACCTGTGAGGTGGGATGGATCATCTCAGCAAAGCAGAAGTGCTCACTATCACACATTTAGACAGATTTGTGAACAATGTTTGAGAGAAATGGTAATATTGTGTATCTGGAATTAATTTTAGATCTTTAAGTCCATCTCATGAAAAATGGGAGCAAAAACAAAAGTGTTGCGTTTATATTTTTGTTGAGTGTAGTTTGGGGTTCAAATTGCTCCACACACTTTAATTGCCTTTGGTGTTTCTCCATCAACATGACGTGGCCTATTTTTCTCCCACGGCACACTCGATCTGTCATTGGGTCCGAATTGTCGGTAAATGCTCCGGCTAACATTTAGATCAGCCATAATAACGGTTGGAATGAATCTTTAACAAATGCCAACTCTAAAGGTCCTAAGTCTTGCCAACATGTCTCTTCTCTCTCTCTCTCTCTCTCTCTCTCTCTCTCTCTCTCTCTCTCTCTCTCTCTGTATGACTGCTTCTTTCCTTTTTGCCTGTCTTAGTAAACATATATCATGTCGGACAGTATTATGTTTGGTATAGCATTTGGCAACGGACCGTTGAGATTGAAGCTGATCACTGATCATTCTCTGTTTGGGAAAGATTGAGTGGGTGAGAAGGCCAATGAAAGATGGAGGGAGGAGGGGGATTTGGGGAGGGGGAAAAACAATAAACAAGATGAGCCCTAGGAATGTGGAGGAGGGAGGGAGGGGTGGGAATCATCTGATCTGACAGATTTCAATAAGTTGGTGGAGGATAGACAGGCAGACAGACAGACAGACATGTGTAAGAAGTCTCTGCTTCACTTTCCATCAGTTGATCCCTTTTAATTTCCTTCACTCACTAACCCTGCCAATTAGTTCTCCCTTTTTTAGTCCTCCTTCTTAAACCTTTGCCTCCACCCTTCATCACACCCCCCCGACCTCATACACAGACATGCACACACACAGATAAATTCCCTGCCTACCTACCTTAAAAGCTTTGTCTTGGAAAGGCAATGCAGCGCAACAGGTGGAGTGATGTCATTCCCTGTGTGTAAGTTTGTGCGTGAGTGTGTATTTGTGTGTGTGTGTTTGGTGGCCGGGGTTAGTGTTTGAAAGGGAGCATTGTTCAACTATGGTCTCGCTCTGTTTGGATTTCGCAGGCCAAATGTTTGCTTGTAAAAGAATGCAGATAGCTGGGCACGTAGGGGTGCTATGAAGGTGTTTCACCATCCAGGACTGTCTGTGGCGCATAGTTTTGCTTAACTCCCCCCCCCCCCCCCTTACCTACGCGCATGCAATATTTACACCACATAGTATGGAAGTCCCTCTCCACCTGAGCTTTTTATCTTCTTCGCTTTGTTTTGTGTAAAAGCCTCTAAATGTTTATGAGATAAGAAAGACAACAACACCATCATGGTTTTACCCCAGGGGCTGCTGGGAAAAACAAAATTCACACTTGGGAATTTTTGAAGTTCTGCTTTTAGATGAGTTTAAACTCTCAACCATGTTTAAAGAAGAAAAATCAGATTTTAACCATGTGACAATATGAGGGAATTTTTACACTTCTCCTATTGGTCCACACACCTGTTATAAGTAATACACAGCCATCCCTCAATAATAACATTTCCTTTGCCTTTTCCCAACAGAACGCTCTCCTCACCGGCCCATTCTCCAGGCCGGTCTCCCTGCCAACACCACCGTGCACCTCGGGGAGGACGCCCGCTTCGTCTGCAAGGTGTACAGCGACGCCCAACCTCACATCCAGTGGCTCAAACACATCATGCAGAACGGCAGTCGCTACGGCCCCGACGGACACCCTTACGTCAGAGTGTTAAAGGTACATTCCCCCCACTTACTCTTTCAGATTCTATTCTAATTTCTTGTTTCTTTATTTCTAGGTGTTTTTCGGATCAACGTCAAATGTCATATATAGGAGCTTTTCCCTCCCCTAGGTCTTTTCCATGCTGGCCTTCTGGTGGTTTCCTTTCAGATACATACATTAGCTTTACAGTAAGCCATGATGTCTGCCCTATATACTTTTATTTACGTGTCCATGTCTTTTAAGTGTGTATCTGTGTGGATTTGCAGCGTTCAGGCATTAACAGCTCCGACGTGGAGGTGCTCACGCTCAACAACGTGACGGAGGACGATGCTGGGGAGTATATCTGTAAAGTCTCCAATTATATAGGCGAGGCCAACCAGTCGGGCTGGCTCACGGTGGTCCCAGGTAAACCCTTGAGACCTGAATCCCACCTACACTACCCCTATCCTACCCCATAATCCTACTCCATGGTGTGCTTTCCCTGGGCTTGGTCCCTCCTCGATCCTGCTGTGCTCTGGTGGTTCCTGCTGGTGGTCTCTTGGTGGTCCTGGTGATCCAAATATCTTCTCTGTCTCCTTACCTTTATGTTTCACCCCTTGTGTTTTCAGCTGCTCCCCTACGCTGCCGATATTAGCGCGGCCATGGAAGCACTGTTTTGGAGCTGCATACCTATAGACACTGAAATTGTCTGTGTCTATAGTTATACTTTTTTCTACAACTCTTTCTTACTCTCAAGCTGTGACAAGATGGTGTTGCAGTGCAGTGCTCTCCATGTTCTCTGTGTATGTTTGTTTGTTGGTGCATGTATCCAGTCCAATGTACACATTAGACTGGCATCTATTAGTAGGGTCTGTTGGGTGACGGGAACCTTAATTTTTTATTTATTTTTTTCAGTTTGGTGTACTGGTTCTATTTTTCCCTCATGTTTTGGTGGCATACTCTCACTGTGTGTTTGTTTATAAATCCTTCTCCTTTTCTACAACCATGGAAACTTCCCAGCATCCTTTGCTCTAGACGGGACCCTCGACGATGGACGTCATCCAGCCTCCTCTTGTTCCTCTCCTTTGGTGTTTTGGGTCTTGTTTATTTTTTTCTCTTGCTCTTATCGTAAAACCCTCTCTTTCTTCTTTTCCTCTTCCTCCTCTTCTCCCTCTTCTCCCCAGACGGCAGGTGTTAACACCACAGATAAGGAGATAGAAGTTCTCTACTTGCCCAATGTAACATTTGAAGAGGCTGGGGAGTATACGTGCTTGGCGGGTAATTCTATTGGGATCTCCTTTCACACTGCTTGGTTGACGGTGCTTCCAGGTATATACACTCGTATGCTGTCTTCTCCTTTTATTTAGTTTCTATCTCTGCATTTCGTTTTTAAATGGTTGGATTATGTCACTTCAATGACCTTTGCGGAAGGCAAGTCCTCCCTCCAGAGTCGGAGACACACAGCTGAAATATTATATTACTGGGATGGACTAGCACGGAATAACATCCAAGACAGTGTAACGTAAGAACAGGGAGCATATGCTCTATATTATCATCTGGATTGACAAACTGTTGAAAGTTCAGAACAGATAAAGGGGTTGTTTGCAGACGACTTATTATAACTCTGAGACGGAAGTGAAGTTCCCAGGGCAGCTCAAGTGTCTCTAGACTCCAAAAAGGAGGGGTTTGTTGCCCGCCTTCTCTTTTCCTTATGTTACATGTCTCTCCCCCTCCTTGGGGGGAAAACATTTCAGTACCACATTTAGGGTTTGCATGTAAAAAAAAATCAAATCAGTTTTTTTCCCTCCACCCCTTCTCCTGGCTCTGATAATTGGCTTCTTTTAAACATGCTTATTTCTCCTTTGAAATAAAGATGGAAAGGTAAAGCTCAGCACTTGCCGCGTGTCGCTGGCTTGGCTTTCTCAATTATCAGAGCCAAACCAACTCCCCTCCGCTTCTACACAATGAATGTTTGTCTACTTGTGTGTTCTCATTTATCAACTGGTTTGATCCTATTTATGTCCATCGCTGTATGTCTGGCCTGTAATTACGCATACCGAAGGATGAAATACATAAAGCTTATTGTCAGTCGGCCCCAAGTTTACTGCGGGATAAACAGACCTATGTTTTATGCTTCAGTTTGAGCCAAACGTAGCGTAGGCAATAAATGAGAACGATGAGAGTCCTTGACTTTCCGCAGCCCTCAACCATTAGCCAATCCCCCGGCCCTTAATCTGGTTAATCTGGATGATGGTTTTGTTTAGTCTATAAACAATACAGTATAATGATCACAGGCTAGCTATTTCCTCTGGGAGTAACATGTAATATTTATTGTCATTGATGTGCTCTATCTGCACCGATGGCGCCTCCGAGGCTGTGGCTTCCGTGTGCGCGCTGTGGTTTCTGGACCAGCAGATACAAGGCACAGAGGAGAAAGGTTCCTAACATGTAGAGCACACTTACATATAGCTGGCTGACCGATACTTGGTTGGCTGTACTGCACAAGAGCCTTGTTTGTGATCTGGAGGGCTATGCATTATGGAACAGTCTATTTCTATAGCACACACACACATATGCACGCACACACGCACACACACACACACACACACACACACACACACACACACGCACACACACACACACACACACAGACACGCATCCACGCAAACTCAGCCCATATCCTCAACAGGAAGTATACACCATATAGAGGCATGAAGGACACCGCTCTCCCTTGTTTGCGATCGGCAGTGAAGCGCGCATTATTTCCGCCGTCTGTGGGTGTGTTTTTGTGTTGTGCTCGCGTGGCTCCAACATTAGCACAGAATGCAGACATATGCAAGGCCTTGTTGTACTGGCTTTAAAATCAGTTTAGCCTTACAAAGGCCTATCAGATGAAAATAATAAATAAATAAATAAATAAAAGAAAGTAGGTGTGCTGGCACTCTTGGAATCAAAGCGAGAGGAGGAATGCCACAAAATCATTTCGGTTTAGTTTGCCTACCAATGATTACTTATACGCATGAGTCATCTCCAGAGAGTCTGTTTGCCTGTCTGATACGCATGATGTGTGTCTATAGAAATGAAGATTGCGCCAGTGTGTCACCCATCTGTCTGTGTATGTGTGTGTGTGTGTGTGTGTGTGTGTGTGTGTGTCTGTGTGAGAGTCTTCCTCGAGCTGTCTGTCTCACTGCTCACCTTTTTATATTTTTTCTCTCAGCCCCGGAGGAATCCCCAGGGCCTCTGTCCCCTGACTATGTGGAGATAGCGATATATTGCGCTGGGGTCTTCCTGATCGCCTGCATGGTGGGCATCGTGGTGATTTGTCGCATGAGGAACACCGCAAAGAAACCCGACTTTGGCAACCAGCCGGCCGTCCACAAGCTCAGCAAGCAGATCCCTCTGCGCCGCCAGGTAACAGAAAGTAGATAAAGAGTTCTAATGGCATCTAACACCCCTAGAGGAGAAAAATACAAACACACACACACACGCTGGAGACCTGCTGCAGAAATACAAGACCGATTAAAAAAACAAAAAAAACATAAATAAATAAATAGGCCTATATAAGACTATTGAAAAAAGTTGAATAAAAAAAATAACAAATAATTAGGACTATTGCTGAAAAATATAGAAAAAAGTTGATAAAGAAAAGAAAGAATAGTAATTCCTTTTTTTAAACCAAAAGAATACATACAGACTTACTTCAAAGACAATTATTTATGAGCAAGTTAGAACTGCTGCCTAGAAATGCAGCCAGATTTTTTTTCCTTTTTCTCTCTGTGTGAGCCAATGCTTTTCCCTCAAGGGGGAACACACTCCAAAATGTGCAAAAAAGTGTTGCATTGCACTTTGCTGAGATGTCTGGTTCCTGTGTCAAGGTAAGGTTAGGGCGGAGAGAGACGAGAGATGAGCCCTGGGGACGGTCGGTGGCGAGGGCTGAAGCATTCACACACGCATTCATCAAAAATTACTTGTTGTCACTCACTTCTTAATTATCACTGAAAGTGTGCCATAGCCTATACCTATTGACATTGCTAGTAAATTGAAATACCGCACCACACAAGTTGCATGTATATACACATTCAATGGGGACTCCTCTAGCGATGCCTTGGAGCTTTAGTTGACCTATGAACCCAGACTGCGTTGATCAGCCAATCCCTTTGGTCCTATAGGTGTCAGCTGACTCCAGCTCTTCCATGAACTCCAGTACACCACTGGTACGCATCACGACCCGCCGGAGCTCTGCCGGTCACGATGACCCAATCCCTGAGTACGACCTTCCAGAAGATCCACGCTGGGAGTTTTCTAGAGACAGGTATGAGCTGGCTGTTTTCTTACATACTGTACTGTATGAGCACTTGTAGCCTATTGGTGCTATTTCCTCATAACAAAACTGATCAGATACAGAAGTGAAGATATCTGACAGATTATCTTTGAAGGAAATAATATTGAGTTATTCTGCTGGTTCAAGTGACTCGTGAACAGGAATGTTTAGCATTGAATATATAGAAAATGATGACCTAGTCCTAGACATGCAAGTTTTGCCTTTTTGCAAAATGCTTAAAACATAATTATGCAAATCCTACATAACGTATAAAAGGCTTTTAAAGTTGGAGTAAGCTATAAATTAATATCTAGCTGTCCATACTGTGTGTGCTCTGATGCATAGTAAGGTTATGTTGCGGATCATGAGGAGAAATTGACTAAAATTGATTTTGACAATCGCTGACTCCTCCTTTAAAAGGTTTATCTGTTTTGCAGCGCCAAATTCATCTGAGTTCATAAAAAAACACACATAACTCAAGGTCTGCATACATTACCTGTTTGACAGTATGCGTGACAACTTTCAGTACTTCACTGTAGGAGCTTGTCCTCAAAGCCAATGCAACTATCAACGGCTAACAGGGCCACATTACAGAAGCAGATAAAACCAAGATTGTGACACAGTGCACATCTGTGTGATTGTATCTCTGCTGCTAACTGAGAAGATAACTATTGTTCTAGGTGAAGAGTGCCATTGAGAAATGATGACTGACTGGCGGATAATAGTTGTGATGAGATAATGGCTACCGATTCATTTGTTGGTGCTGCAGAAAAAAAAGAAGACTTGGCACCCTGCCCCGTGCCTCATTATTAGAAGTGAATGCTACGTCACACTCTCTCTCTCAAACACACACACACACACACACACACACATGCTTCTGATAATGAGGAATGAAGCTGTGCTAATTACTGGTTAGCCCTCCCAGCTTTCATCTGCATGTTTGGCCCGGGATTGTTTGCTCGGTTTTCATACCAGAGGAATTAGCACCACTGACGTTTCGGTTAGTCACAGTTGCAGTGGCCAGTTGATAAGCTGTAGGCTGGATTTAATAGGACAGCAAAGGTTAGAATAGTTTAATACCCACTTGAGGCCTCTGGTAAAAAAAAAAAAAAAAAAAAAAAAAAAAAAGGCGAAATCCCAAACCATGACCATGAAGACCTGTGTTTTATTAAAATGGTTGTTCAAAAGATCTGTATCATTCATTTTACCATTACTCAGTTAAAAAAGAAATAGCATCTGATGTAATGCTAGGCTCTGTTGTCTGCATGGAAACATTCTAAAAGTTGTGATTTTAATTGATGAACCCGCCAAATGCGATGTTTTGTCTGGGCTGCACAAATCCCTGTGTGCCTCTCTGTTTGGGTCTTTATTCCTCGCCTGTCATCCCAGCGCCTGAGGGATCATGTTGGGATTGCAGGCCATTGAGGAATGCTAACGTTTGCGGTTTGCGCGGGGAGGAAAAATAACATTGATTATGTTTGGCTGGATGGACAGAATGGTTGCCATTGAGCGTGGCGAGTGTGTATGGACAGATAGGGGATTGTGTTACTACGGCAGGGCGCTGGCCTCAGGCCCTGGGCTTTGCGGCGCTCAGTGTGAGTGTTTACATAGCCAGGACACTGGGCCTTAGGGGTGGGGCTAGGCATGTCAATCAGATGGAAAAAGGCACAGTGCTAGGTCAGGGGTTGCCTAGGTGCTGTGGCTGTGATGGATAGTTAAGAAAGAGCATGTGAGTGAGTATCTTTTCTCCACCATATCAATCAGTGTGATACAGTTTGGACATTAGAGTTTAACACACACCTTATTGTGACATGGCTTTCAATACAAAGGTACTTGGATTTTCATCTGGTATTATAGTCAGGCCCACCTGTATGGCAACACAAAGCCAGCATTCCATCTGTCACGGGGCTAAGTTTGTCAGGGCTAAGCTAAGCTGTGTAATGACTTGTAAAGAGTGTATATTGGAACATGCCAAGGCAAGGGTAAACAGTTTAGAAATGAGTGCCTCTCCCTGGCTTTATCAGGTGATTATCGTTGCCATGTCGGCCTTCCTACCTACTGCCCTGGCACGGGCTACAGTCACCACGCCAGTAAAGCACTCACACAGACACAATCTGATTGAAACAGAGTGAGAGCGATCTAGTGAAGAAAAACACACACACACACACACGCACACACACACACACACACACACACACACACACACACACTCACACACGCACACACGCACACACGCACACACACACACACACACACACACACACACACACACACACACACACACACACACACACACACACACACGCTGGAACTGGCTTGGTGCCTGGTTTCATTCCCTCTCTCTCTAGCACTCACACTCTATTTATGCACAGGAGGTGAATCAATGCTACACAGTCATATCAGGTCGATTAGCTTTAGTTTGTGTTGTAACAGCTTCTTCTCTGTTCCCTTGTGTGTTTTCTGTTTAGATTGACCCTGGGCAAACCCCTAGGTGAAGGTTGCTTCGGCCAGGTTGTAATGGCAGAGGCTCTGGGCATAGATAAGGACAAACCCAAGGAGCCCATTACCGTCGCCGTGAAGATGCTGAAAGGTAAGTGTAAGTATCTCCTGCCGCCGCACAACCACACACTGAAGTTATAATGGTAACAGTGACTTCAAAATCTGCAACACTGCTCCATTAGGGTCTTGTGGGCGGCTGTGGCGACGTGGCTAGGGCGGTCGTCCACTGGAGTGCAGGGTGGGTGGTTCGATCCCCCGCCTCCCCGCCACATGTCAAAGTGTCCCTGGGCAAGAAACTGAACCCTAAATTACTCCCGATGGTTAGCTTGCACCCTGCGTGGAAGCTGCTGCTATTGGTGTATGAATTTGTGTGTGACTGGGTGAATGTGTACAAAACAATGTAAAGCGCTTTGAGTCTGTGAAAAACAAACAGGGAAAATCCCTATATAAGTGGAGTCCATTTACCATTTACCATTTGTGGGCAACCTGAGTACATTTCATAGGTTTGTTTATGCTCCAGTAAGGGAGGGTTCAGCAAAGGTGCAAGGCAGAGCCCTGGGCTGTCATTATTATTGCTTATTGGTGGTTGCTGAGTGACGGCTAGGGAGAGACGGGTTGGGCAGGTAAGGGGTTATGGGCGGTCACATACCTGACCCTTAGAGCAGCAGCTGGCTGCAGCTCAGTCAGCACTCACACAAAGAGGCAAGTCACACTGGCAGTTCTGCTATGATTAATGGAATCAGCAGGAAGGGCCACTGGGTTGCTTTTAGGGGCCAGTAAGGTCAGGTATACAGCAGTGGCTCAACCTTGACAATGGAAATCTTGCTCTTGAAAACCACTCCAGGTAAGGTTAATGGTGCAGAGGAATTCAGGCAATAGCGTTTGGATTGTCTGGTCCCATGAAAAAGGAGCCAGATAATGAATCCAGATTGAACGTCTTTTAATTCCTCCCCCCTCCCTCCCTCCCTCCCCCCGGCACTGAAAGGATGCCTCTGTAGTCTGTCAGGAGCTTCCCTCATTGCCGTAATTTTAGCTCACATTGTCTGTCAGCCACACTTAATCAGAAGCACCTACAAAAGAGGGTGTTGTCTCACTGTACCGAGGCCTGAGTCAAGGGTTAAAGGGAAGACAGGAGGGAGAGGGTGTGTTTGTTTTGCTACACATTTGCTTTGTGTTTTGTCAACCTGACAACCTCAAACTGTTTCTCTTTTTAGATGACGCCACGGAGAAGGACCTGTCTGACCTGGTGTCAGAGATGGAAATGATGAAGATGATCGGCAAACACAAGAACATCATTAATCTTTTGGGGGTGTGCACACAAGAAGGTGAGTTGGAGGGGAAACAACATCATACAATACTGCCTTAAGAAGGGACTAAGGGACTAAACTACAGATGTTTTTGCGATACTCAATCGACTTACTTACTAAAATTGTATAATTTGTATGTATAGCATTCAATGTGGGTTTTTGTTTCTAAGTTGCTGCAGAGACAGTTTAACTTTGTGTATAATGATGTAAAGGTTGCTGAACACTTCAAACAAATTGGTCAAATGTGTCGTCAGACAACATCAGACAGGTTGAAAGGTAGCTGAAAGCCATTTGAATGTCATAGGGAGAGGTTGGATATTAATTGAATGTGAAGAGTGGATAAAGCCGAGTACTCAAAGAAAGTTTTTTTTCTATTTATGAAGGTGAGTGGAGCCATCCTTGTGTGCAAAAAAAATGCAAAGGATTAATATGCAGTCAACTTGCAATCATGCCTCTTTTAAGACCTACAGTATATGCACACCTTTTCAGTCCTAGTGAAAAATGACAGAATTCCACATATTTTAACATAATTGATCTTGAAGCAAGCCTCAGCTTTCCAGTCTTAACATACAAACGCCTCCTCTTAAAGTGCTGTATCCCATTAAAAAATTCACTCAGATTTTTGTTTAATTTCTCTCAAAGGGAATCATTCATTGTGACATAGTTCAGAGGGTAATGTGGCTTTTCTTTTTCTATGATGCAGGCCCTCTGTATGTGATAGTGGAATACGCTTCCAAAGGCAACCTTAGAGAGTACCTGCGAGGCCGCCGGCCGCCCGGCATGGAATACTCCTATGACATCACCCGTGCCACAGACGAACAGCTTACTTTCAAAGATCTGGTCTCATGCACTTATCAGGTGGCACGGGGCATGGAGTATCTAGCATCACAGAAGGTAAGAGGGACACACACACACACACACACACACACACACACACACACACACACACACACACACACACACACACACACACACAATTACACACACACACACACACACACACACACACACACACACACACACACACACACACACACACACACACACACACACACTCTAAAATATAATTTTCTCACACAAGCCCCCACCACCCCACTTTCCCCCTAGCTGCTAGCTGCCTAGACAGATCTCCGTGCCAGGACACATTTGATTTGTTGTATCCAGGAAGGTTTTTTGCGTATGAAGCTTGTGCGTCACTGTGGGAATATTGTCTCCCAATAAAACACTCCTCTGACCCCCCCTGCCCAATCCCCCTGCATTGTCTCCCTTTCCACCACAAAAGCCCCTCTGTGTAGAAGAATAGTGAGGATTTCACAATGGGGGTACGGCAACTTTGGCCAAACGCACACTCACGCTCCCTCTCACTGTTGGAATGTGACAGAGCATAGCCTACTGTCTCCAAAGCACGCATGCACACTCAAACACACACATACATACAGTACATAGACCCACACACACACACACACACACACACACACACACATGTACGTGCTTGCTCATGCGCGCCGATGCACAGCAACAACTCCAACAACCATATATGTGGCAAGGTATGCGAGGAATCTTTACTTATCCAGACATGTTCACGTCAGGGAACAATCATGGTGGCGTCATGTTCTGCAGCCAGGCGCAACCTCTGTTGCAGCAGGAGCTCACTGGATTATTACATGCGCAACATACATTTTTTTTTACCACCGTTTCTAAATTAAGTAAACACCTGTTTTCGGACTTGATTTATTTATGGAATTCCCCCCCCCCCCCATTTCTCCCACCCTGTTACATCCTCCCATATCCTCCCGTCCCCCCTTTCATTTCTCACTCTCTCTTTCCACAGTGTATACACAGAGACCTGGCAGCCAGAAACGTCTTGGTCACGGAGAGCAACATCATGAAGATCGCCGACTTTGGCCTGGCTCGCGATGTCCATAACATCGACTACTATAAAAAGACCACCAATGTGAGTCACTCAACCTGTGTGCTCCTCCATACACATTGGAGGGGATGTGAGGGACTGGAATGTTCTTTTGAGAGGCGCAGTGTGAGATTAGTCCACCCGTCTCTCTCTCTCTCTCTCTCTCTCTCTCTCTCTCTCTCTCTCTCTCTCTCTCTCTCTCTCTCTCTCCTTTCTAATTCCCTCCCTTTCCCTCATCTTTCTATTGCGCCCTTTCCCTCGGCTGGTGTCTTGGCAGAAGGCGCAGGTTCCCAGGCAGCCTGTGAATGTAGTGCCTTCTGGAGACTCTGCCTTGTTTACCCCTCACTCTCTCTCTTGCTCCTTTAGTTCCATAGACACTTATACAATTAGTCCCGATTGAGAGACAGAGAGAGAGAGAGAGGGGGGCGGGAAGAGAGTGAGAGACAGACAGAGGGAGAGAAAGAGAAAGAGAGAGAGAGGAGCGGCTTAAACATAATTGACATCTCCATAGTGGCCCAGTGGTGTCTTTTATTTCCCACCGATAGAGCAGCATCGCCGGCACATCCTCATTTGGTATGCATGGCTGGCTTTTCATCGCATGCAAAATCGTGCTGAGAACTTGTTGACAACAAGAACAAGAACAACATCAACAATGTCCGATCGCTGTGTCGATGGCAATGCAGATTAGGACAATGACAGCAGCGTCAATGATGATCGCTTACGTGATCCAGACAGAGCTATCATTATGGTGCTACGTTTACTTTATTTCTGCCCCTACAGTCTGACTGGGACAATTTAAAGTTGCCTTATTTTTTTATTTTTTTTAAATATCTGTCATATTACCCTGTGGAAATGTTGCTTTAGCTAGGTGCACAATAATAGTTTTTACATTATAAATGAATAGATACCAGGACTTACTTTCCTACACGTTTCAGATTTTGGTTGTAGTAAGCTTTTTTCTGCCCATTGAATAAATCTGTTTTATAAGCACTTTAGTGTGTTATCCCTCCATTTAGTAACCCAGAGTGTCTGATGAGATTATCCTTGCCATTCCTCTCCCGCACAGCAGACATTGACCAAGGTGGCCTTGCCGGGTCTATGCTTAGCTTCCCAGACAGTGCTTTACTGGCGCACAGAGATAAACTCTTCCCTTTATCTGTGACCCTGTTTATCAGCTCTGTTGCTTTAACAATGTAAACGTTCCTCTGGGAAATCCTCATCCCAGACAGTTGCTCTATTGCGCGTGACTCCCCTGGCTGCTTCCACATATCGGCCTATTCCAGGAGTAATGAGATCTGCCAGCAGTGAATGGATAGAAACACGCTTATCAGGGCCGGAGATGAATAAAAATCCAGGGCTTGTGTGTAGATGGTGTCTGACCTCTCAACCTGTGCGTGTGTCCTCAGGGTCGTCTCCCGGTAAAGTGGATGGCTCCAGAGGCGCTGTTCGACCGGGTCTACACACACCAGAGTGACGTGTAAGTATATAACCAACTGTTTCCCACAACCACAAATACATCGTAGAGATTGCTTTTAAAATGATCTGTGATGCAAGTTAGGGGTGGCCCCGAATAGTCGACTATTTGATGATTCGATGGAAGGAGCCAAGTTTGAAAATATCTCGTGTTCTTTTAATCAAATGTCCTTAGTGTGTGTGAATGGTAGGTTAAGATGCAATAAAATAAATCCTTATGCCAAGTCAGAATTTCAAACTGTAATTGGGTGTTCCAGCCTCTTTGTCTGCTGTGGAGAAATGGAAGTCAATGTTGCAAATGAGAATATGGATCAATGAGCAGGAAAACGACAAAAATAAAACATGATTTGACGATTAGTCAACCATGCAAGAGAGCATTCAGATTTGACTTAGTAAATTCTTAGACTGACTCCCCTAATGCCAGTACATCTTCTCAAAAACACGAACTTTCGCTGCTGTTTATATGCTTTCACATGGAACCCAAGCTGTCGGATTGAGAAGGGTTGTTTTTCTGGAATATTGGAGCAGGGGGGTGTGTGAGGTGTTTTTTGGTGCAGTGCTGGTGAGTGTTAGGTGGGGGTGGGCGCAAGCCTATAGGGGTCCAGGACTGGCCAGTCTGTGGCAAAAGTGAGGATTTCACGCTAGACTTGTAGCCAATGCCGTGTTACTAATCTGAGCGGCTTCAAAGGGCACTGGAAGGAGCCCACCAGCCCCCTCGCTCCTCCGGCTCGACACGGAAGTCTCCCCTCCTTTTGGGCCTCCACACATGCCTAACAACAACGCTAAATGCTAAGGCCCTACAATGAGGCCTTCCATCCCCTGTTCACTCCCATTGGGCAACACTTCAACATGTGGCTTACTGTTTAATTATATAATAATTTGTCATTAATTAATAAATCAAATATAAGTACTAATATATCAAATAGTAGCCTATATATGCATAACATAATCCCCACTCCCACCTCCTTCCGCCCACCCTACTTATTTTCATTCATCTGGCATGTGAATTGCTGACCCATCTCTTGCCTGTCTCTTTTTTTTTTTTTTTTTTTAGTTCCAGATTCTAAAAACAGAACAAAGGGAAGAGCGTCCCTTCTCTTTTTTGCAGGGTTTGAGTCTCATGCGTTCTGACAGCGTTGTTTGAAGTTTCTGCTTCAGACTCTGGCAGCAGAAAAAAAAGTGTTTGTGGCAATTATATAAATGCCTTGCACGCTGACCCCTGGGAAAGTGGATTTTGTCTGCGTGTCTATGAGTCATACACCGGTAGCGCACTAAACACGGCGCTCATTCAGTTAAGCACTTGGATGGAGAATTCTCCTCCACTGTCCATGTTTGTGTGTGTGTACTTGCTTGCACATTTGTGTGTGTGTGTGTGTGGGTGTGTGTGTGTGCGCGCACATGAATAATATGTGTGTGTTCGCATGATGCCCTTCATGTTCCATGGAGCAGCACCAGTCAATAATCTGGTGGAGTGAATAGTGGGGAGGGGTGCAGGCATGAAGTGGCTACTGTAGTCCTTTTCTAGCAGCAGCTCACTGCTAATTATGTTTCATCACTCACTTTTAGTAATTGGCTTTTTCACAAAGCGTACGCAGTGGAAGGTGGAGGGTGGTGGGCCTCACACTCAGACATCACCAGAAGCGTACGCGATCCATACATGACATCAGATTAAATGAATACATGAATTACAATGGAACTCTGCACTTGCTGGGCTGACAAATGGGCCTAGGAGACTGGACTCTGCCTGGCCTAGGTGAGGGGTAAATAGTTGTGGCTCAAACCCAAGAGAGACAGTATACTGACCGGGCCTGGTTGATAAATTACAATCAAAATGAAGAGAAACAAATGTACTGCTTTAGATTTGGCTCCTTTAACCATGTTTAGAGACTTAATTTTTTCTATTTCGATCGGATCCACTGATGCATGTACACTTATTGACCGGTTTTCCGACATCTATATTCATGTTGCTTTCAGTCGATATCAGGAACTTGGGCAACAGAGAAGGTACAACCGAGACCTCTTGAGATATGAATGTAACGAGATGTGATTACAGCTCCAGAATATCAACCATGGTAATGCAGACTTTATATAAGCATCGTGACGTGAATTATGTAAATGTATGTAGTTGGCTGGAATACAGCAGGGCACTCTACAGTAGTAAGGCCGAATGGCAGGTGAGTTAAAAGTGGTCCGGTGGGGCATGCTGGTTTGCATGTTTATTTGGTGTGGTCAAGGTTGGCTGCAGGTGAACACAAGCCTGCACGGAGCAACAAGTTGACAAGCACGGAGAGACGGTTACAATGTAGCGCAGAATGGAGAGAGGCGATGTGTGTCAACCACAAGTGGAGAGAGATTGAACACAGTGATAGAGGAGAGAACAAAACCCAGGATTGGTTGTGTAAACAGATGGAGTAACTGATAAAATGCCCAACCTGCCTGTCCCTGCCTATTTGCCTGGTTAGACCACTAACATGGCCTGTGGCTGCCTCAATGCATACACACACACACATTGGTGTTGGCTGTGTTATAATAAAGCCTTTGTTTGGGGATGTGAATCGAGCATGCTGTCGGAGCGAAGAATGATTGATTTTTCGACACTGTAGCTCCACAGTCTCTAATATAAACATGCAGCGTGACAGTGATGGAAATCAGCGGCATGGGATCACTGCATACTGAAACGAGCGGGCACCAGGATGAGGAAGCAGTTAATGGTTAATAGTCAGCACTGGCCATCTCTGGACCTCTCCCTTTCCTCTTTTGTCCACTGTGGGTGGTCCACTGTTTGTTTTGGTGTGGTGTGATTGGACAATGCCAGCCTGTGTTGACCGGCCAACCCCAGGCACAAAAGCCATCATTGAGATCAGGCCCAGAGTGGCACTGCGAAAGCGGGTTTCGCACCACAAGCCACCGGACGGCAGAAAGGGGGCCATTGACACCACCGCAGTCACACTGTTGAAGGTTGTTGTTTCCAAACTTTTGGGAACAAGAAGTGACTCTTATGTAAATGATCGGGAGGTTAAAGAAAAGTGACATTGGGCATTGGGTTATTTAAAAAAGACTGGGAGCCCTTGACTACCATTCAAAGATACCACTGTTTCATTGTTGTTTTTGACTGTATCTTTTTTCTCTTATCAGCTGGTCATTCGGGGTGCTGATGTGGGAGATCTTCACCCTTGGGGGCTCCCCCTACCCCGGCATTCCAGTTGAAGAGCTGTTCAAGTTGCTCAAAGAGGGACATCGCATGGACAAGCCAGGCAACTGCACCAACGAGCTGTAAGAGTCCCGAGTTTTACTTTTTTCCTCCCAAACTTAACATCCTGCCCAACATCGCCATCACTGTAAATGCACACTAGATGTGACACCCACACACTAAGTCAGTCCTAGCCTCCATCAGATCCATGACTCTAGGGCTCTGTGTCCACTCTGTCGGGCCTCCGCACAGCTGTGACTGGCTGCTATCAGTGTCCTCATTCACAATGAGTCCTCTGCAGTCAGTGGACAATGGCACAGCTCTGCTGCGGTGCCACTGTGGTGAGAGGGTTGATGGAGAACAGACACAATGGCAACACACACACACACACACAACACAGTGCACATTATGGTATTCAAAAAATCCCAAATGCTCGAAGGCATGTTTGTCGGCAGCAGGCTGTCAAAATTTTCTCCTTAAAAATGTCACATTTCCAAAATGAGATGGTGTCAGAGAACACCTGCTGTTTTGATTTATCATCTGGATATGGAGACACAGGCATAAATCATTTCAGCTGGCAAATGTTTAAACTTAAAGCTACAGTGCGTAACTTCCGTTGCCCCCATGAGGAATTTTGAGGGAATAACAACAACACTGTAAGCACATCTACATGATGTAATCCTTTGGTGATTTGATTTATACCTTCTGCTGTACGTCCAGGTTTTTTTTAGCAGTAGAATCACAACTGAAACATTTCTTCAGGGCTTATTGGAATATTTAAGGAGCTCTTGTGCCAGTGTCAGGGGGTGACACCAATTTGTAAACCCTGCCATACTGAGAAATACAAATAGAGTTTTGTGGAGTTGATAGGCTTATTTGACTTTGTGTCAACTCGTTTGTCGTTTGATATGAAAAAGTTACACACTGTAGCTAGCTTTAAAGACAAGGTAGACAGGTGACAAGTGGTAAAAAACTAATATTGCTTGCACCACTTACCTGAATGTATGTTACATTTCCCTTTATACATTCTTCTCTTTGTTTTTTTCTCTCTCAGGTACATGATGATGAAAGACTGCTGGCATGCCATCTCATCTCATAGACCCACCTTCAAGCAGCTAGTAGAGGATCTGGATCGCATCCTGTCTCTAAACACCAACGAGGTGAGTGCTGCTCTTTGGAATGCTTCTCCACTCACTTTCTATTTACCATAAGGTTCCTGGATTCAGGGTGGTCATCATAACTTGTGCTCCACTAACCTTATAATTTCCTGGCGAATATAGTGGTGCGCAATCTCATAACAAAAAAAATTGAATAATATGATACGTTCCTTTCGCACAGTAACATGTTTCTCGGTCCAAACTAAATCACGTTTCGTTCCAGTGTACGTACAGGGCTAAGCACAACGTTGCTGAAAGCTTTAGGAGCATTAGCGAAACCGCGTTGCTGACACAAGGTCTAAATGGTGACCGAAAAAATCGATGCAGGCCCAACATGGCCGCCACGGCCCACTGAAGTTGCCCAATCATCACACGCATGCTTCGCTCCCCTACAACAGCCCGCATTACTTTCCATTCCCCTTTCCTGTCGTATGTGATATCCGTGCGCCGGCCTGAAAAGAGGCCGTCAATGGAAAGCTGTCAAGACTCGTCTACTCTGGAGCTGGAACTTTGTGAATGTATGCCAGAAAAGCCCAACTTTTGGGTTTGAACTTTTGAAATGTAATAAAGCAACCTTTTTCTTGCCTTTTTTTCGTTCTCCCTCCCCCCTTTCCCTGCTGCCCCAAACCGCTGGCAGATGTGGAGGTCTTTAGTAATGTGAGCCTGCTCATGTCCAAGCTGGGAAAATGGAAGCCAGCATTCATTTTCTCGAATAAAAAAAAAACACAAGAACTTTTCCTCCTCACAACAAGTCCCAATAACAGCCATGAAAGACAAGCAGGGAGGGGGGGGGGGGGTCCTTCCTCGGTTGACATGAAAAGACCAAAACAACTTTACGACGCTGGACCCAGTCAAACATTAATAACAGGATTTCTTTTGTGTTTTCATCTGCCTTCATCTTCCATTTGTTAGGGAAGGGGGTGAGCGTTGTGTTTTGCCAGCTTCTCCATTCTTTTCCCCCCACAGCCATCTTACAGTGTTTATATTGGGTGCTTCAGCATCACATGTCGGATTTGTTTGGACTGAACAATCACTTGAGTGATGTGAAGGAGATGCCGTAAACTCAGGGGCCGCTACACTTCTGCTTCGGTTCTTCGGATCAAAACGCATCCTCGTTTTTCCCCAACTTTCCAACCGCACGAAGGCATTCTGTGGCGTACCAAAAAAATCGCAACTAGGTCAAGACCAGCTATCTTCAAGCTCCGATGGATCAGCCAAGCCATCCAACATTTCAATTTATTACCTATTATTCTTGCAAAATATTTTTATACGGTATCTAGTTCGATATTATTTTTTCTCGGCTCTGTTTCATAAATCCTTCAGGGTGATTTGGTATGGTTTAGATAAATATCATAATGAAGGCGATACTCCCCCCCCCCCCTACTCTGGAAAGTCCCTGTTCTTCTTGACTAGCGTTTAGCGCTACATGTGTGTTTGCTCTAGGTCTCTCAAAATTCTCACTCCTTTCGAAGTGGCGTCTTTTCCCCTTTTTCTCACATGAGCTTGTGTCTTGAGTGTCAGTTATCTCACCCAACCTTATCTCTGCCTTTGTCTCTACAGGAGTATCTGGACCTGTGCGCCCCGGCAGAGCAGTATTCCCCCAGCTTCCCCGACACACGCAGCTCCTGCTCCTCCGGTGATGACTCCGTGTTTTCCCACGAACCCTTACCGGACGAGCCCTGCATCCCCAAGTACCAGCACGTCAATGGGAACGTGAAAACATGAGGCCTCCACACACATTCTTTCTTGCCCCAGCTCGAACCTGCCCCCCCCCCCCATGTCTTACCCCTAGAATGTCCCCAGAAAACGTGTGGTACGAACTACCCCCCCACACACATCAACCCCCTTCTGGTTCCCAGTGGACTAATGGACCCAGATGGGACCGGGCTGGTGGTAGCGCTGCTGAACACACATACACACTCATACTGCCATGCACACACACATACACACTTATATGCTCACAAGAGGTCTTAAAGGAGAGGACAGGAACCCTACAGAAGATGCTTTTTTCACAGACTAAATGTATTGGCGTTCCCCTGGGACCAACTTCCTCCTCCTCCCTCCGTATAAACACACACAGACTTTTCCTTTTTGGTTCCCATGTTTGTACCCAGAGAAGGGTTTTGTTTTACAATCGACGACGTTACTTGTTCGGCGATCCCATTCCAGTGGCTGGCATTCCAAGACTGTTCTTTGCTCCTGGAGGAATGTATGGACCGTGAACTTCAGAAAAAGGAAAGAAAAAGAAAAACAAGGGACTAGAAGAGGTGGACCAATAGGAAAAAAGGACTAAGAGACAGAGCTTCAACTAACAAAACAGAGGAATAGATGGAGAGCACATATAGGAAATGCTCCCCGGATTATTTTGTAATATTGATGCATTTCTTTTTCAGTTCTCTTGATAAAAGCTTCCCAATTATTTTGGAGAGATAAAAAATTACACAGTATCATGTATAGTGCTGGGTATATTTGTAAATATATTCAAAAATGTATAAATATATATTATATATTTACAATGAATTTTTTTTTATGTATGGACTCCGAAATAACCCCAACCCTTATTGAGTCTGAGGCTAACAGGTTATGTGTCCTATATTTCTCTTCACACACACAGACTCACACATGCAGACATGGACACACACAAACACCTGTCTTACTCTCACTCAGTAACACAGTTGAGTATTGGCTTTCAGGGACTGAGGTAGCATGTTAATTTATTGACTTATGTTTTTTTTTCGTTTTCTTTTTTTTTTAATCAAAAAAGTCTGGAATAAAGAACAAATACAATATGGCAGAAATGATGAAATTAATGATGCTGATAATACATAAATAATCCATTAAATGTATGGTAATTTAAAATGATCTTTCAGCAGTAACAGAAAAAAAGCTATTTTAGTGGGGTTGAAAGATCCAGGTTTTGTAAGTTTTATATATGAATGTGAATATTAAGTTAAATTTAAAAAGAAAACTGTACATTTTATAGTCAGCTAATCCCTTTCTTATGTAGATGTTGATACCATTTCTATCCAGTTCCTTTGACTCTTTTTCTTAGCTTTGCTTTAGGAAAATGAGATTTGATTTCTGGATATTTATATATGATTGAAAGAACATGATTTTTTTTGGAACACCTACTAGCAATCCGCTCCCTCATTTAGACTAAATATAGACTCAAGAATTCACATGACAGAATTGAAAGCTGAAAAACAAAGTATTAAATCATTCAAGTGTTTTTTTGTCTTTTTCTACTGGACCAACTTTAAGATGTTCTTTTTGCAAGTGTTCATGCCACATTTGCGAAAATAAAAAGATGAACAAATAATATTCTTGTCCTAATCTCTTGACTTTTGCTGGCTGTTCAAAAAGCTGCACTAAGTATGAAGTGGTGCTTCTTTTGCGGTGGAATGGCAGAGATACATTTCTGTCTTTGTTTTATTTTTCTAAGTTGGAAAGAATGTGTTATGATTAAACTGCACATTGCTCCCAGCTCAATTTCTTATTCTTAGCATCTGATCTGGGAGGAGACGGTTTAGCTGTCATTACTCGGCAGTTTTGCTCGTCTGCTTTGATTCTGTATACGGTCTGAGGAGAAGGGATTTCCCACCAGGTCTGAAATGAATTCAGACAACCTGGACAAGACTGCAGGGGCTCAGTAATTGGATCAAGGATCTTTTTTTTTATTTTTTTTCTATTTCAGAAGTGACGTCATTCTTTTTTTTTCAACTGTCCTGACAAACCAATTCTTCATGCGAAACTGCTAAACTCAACACAAACACGGGGTAAACCTGATCAAGTTAGATGTGGAATGTATTCCAGTGGCCAATGCCATTTGGTTAATGAACAGAGACCTCGTCATTATCATGATAGTGTGTCTCTGTGTCTTGATCTGTCTGACGTTGTTCAAACACAGGGTCTTTGTTGACCTCAATGCAGGCTAATGGCAGCTCTGATTAGCTGATTGATTCTCCCTTTCTTTTTTTCTTATCGGAACAGATTTCATTTAACAGAGTGAGTAGTTGGTTTATCTGATTTGATGTAAGTTGATCAAAGTTGATCTATTAGCGAGTGTGATTGACAGTGGCAGCCGTCGTTGATGTGGTCGTGTTTAGTAATGGTGGTTCAGTGGTGCAAGCATGCTCTCGAAACATAGGAAGACAATGATAGAGCCAGCAGATAGGTCCTGGCATTGAGGAGAGCTTGTGAACGCAACAGCTGCATTGATATAACTCACATCAGTTGTCATTATAATGGGTCAAGTAATAAGAATGAATAAATAAATGGAACACATCTGCGGCCACGCTAGCAGCTCTGCAAGTCTTTAGGCCTATCTCATGGGCCTATTATATATTTACCTAGGTAGCATGTGCTATAGGCTACATGTTTATGTCAGTATGCTCCCCCCCCTTCAACAACACTAGCATACTGATGTTTAGCAAGTAAAGGTAAGCAAATTCACTATCTTAGCATGTTAATTAGCACTAACCTTAAGTACAAGGTTTGATGGGAATGTCCTTCATCTTAAATGTAGGCCTATTATGATCATATATAAAAGTTCTGCACGAATAAGAAATTTGACCTGCTAGCTAGATGAAAAGTAAAGGCATCAGCAAAGTGGTTAGAATTGATTTACAAGAAGGTTGGTATCACATTTAAAGACAAACCGTCAAATAGTTGTCAAGACATCTCAGTCAAAACCACAAGCACCCAGAGGTAGAATCAACAAAATCATTAGAATGGGCCTACATACTGTGTTGCGGTATAACCACCATGAATGTCTAAACAGAATATTGAGGCAGTTTATTGAGTGGATGTTGAGACATTTCAGAAAGAGGTTTGACCTGCTGATGACACTAGACAAAAAGTGGATTGCAAGCGGGGTTCATGCTCTGGACATTATGTGATATCCATCCAATAGCTGTTGAGCTTTTTAAGTCCCCACCAAAGGCGTGGACAAACAGACAGACATTACCAAGATGCTATGTTGAGAAACATAAATAAATAAGAGCATTTTGTGAAATAACTGATGAATGATGAACTGATGAAGATAGTAACACAAATACTGACAGTGTAAGTCAAACATGAATGCTTATAGAATATACACTGTCAACAGCATTACTAAAGCAACAATATGGCTTCTTGGCAAGTATGTGTATCTAAAAAAAATGTTTTTCTTTAACATAAATCTGAACCCCCTCTTTTTCCAGGTTTGAACTTGTTCTGAATAAACACAGCTCCAAGTCTTTTCCTCCGATAGACGTGTCTCCTCTTGTCTCCGGAACCTGAAAAGGGATTTGAGCGAACAGTCAGTCAGAAAACATTCCTCTTTTTCTATACAATAAGAAGGGGAGGGGGGGAGTAGCTACAGGCCTGGAGGATGGGAGGGGGGGATTGGAAAGAAAGAGTGACAGGATAAACCACAGCATCATACACCCTCATTAAAAGGGGGGAAGCGGAGAGAGAGAGAAAGGCAGCCGGATATCCACACTTGGCTATTGCACACTTTTATCAAAACGCCTGTCTATTGTGCTGTAGGCTGATTGTACACACAGGCAAGGCGGGAAGCAGGGTGGGGAAAACTCCAGGGAGGCCAGAATAGAGGATTAGTTTGTTCTATGTTGACAAAGTGCCCCTCTGAGCTGCAAGGGCTCACATAGATGCGGGACAAATATCTGTGTATGTGTCTCACTTAAATGTGAGACACATACACTCTATCTGATCTCAGTAATGTGACGCAATGGTTCCTAACTTTGCGCAAAGCTCTTTCAAGAGACACTTTATCAGTCCTGTTTACATACTGATGTGATAGAGAGGTAAATCAATGGATGGGTTACCTATGACCTCAGTCATCAGTCAGTGATCATGTGAAGGTAACTGATTTTAACAGATAATTCTCAGCCAAGCTTTAATTGTTGATATTTTTACTTTGCTATTTGCATCAATAAAACAATTTGTATTACAATGATAATGGTTATTGTTGTTGTATTTATTATCATTCATAGTCATCATAGCATGCATTTAGATCGTAAACATTTAAAACCCCCCTATAAAAGTGAGCTGCACAGTTCCCTCACCCAATTAAATTTATACTGAAAATGATGAAACGCAAGTTTGAATAACGGTCAATAATCGGTCAATCTCAAAATGTATCCGTATGTGAGCACCACTGCTGTTATACATTTACTACAATGTCTGAAAGTAGTATTTTCCCCCACCGCCACAATTGCCCCGAGGGAGGGTGATACTTTCTTGCCCTCCACCCAATAAACACGACCCACCACGCTCAGCCAAAGAACTAAATGAGTTTTTCATTTAGAAGGCTTTTTTACTCCCTGGTTTCCTAATTCCCTCAAGATTAACCCAGTGGCCTCTCAAATATTAGCTTTGACTAGACTTTAGGGTAGACGGGGCACCGTATAGCTGGAGGACACTTTTTGGTTTAGAAGTGTTAAATTGGATCGAATGTGTGGGGACAAATGTCAGCTTTCTTTGCTCAAGAAATTAGTTAGAACCTGCAGGGCCATCTGGCAGTGCGACAGATTGATGAATTGGCTTGACATTTTGGTGGTAAAAGTGATTTTTTTTTCTCATTCTGATCCCGGCTGTCTCTTCCTGTCCTCTTCGGCGTCCTCCCCTGCATCCCTCTCTAGTCGAAGTGGTATCCCTGTCTGTCCCCCTTTCTCGCGTACAGCCATCTGGTGGGGCCTGGTGTGTTTGCACAAGGCTAGGTCCTCTGGAATGTCAACACCATGCTTTGTGTGAAGCCAGAGGAGCCCACATTCACTGTGAGATAAAACCCTACCACCACCGACCCCCTAGCTAAGGAGGAGGGCTCAGAGGGTGGTGGGAGGCTGGGGTGGGCGTAGTTAGAGAGGGCGACTTAAAGTTTTACAAAGCTGCCAAAGTGACCACGATAACCCACGGCTTAATCCAGCGTGTTACTCTCTCTCCCCTCACCCAACTCCAGCTTTTGCCCTTACAAGTGAAAGTGTTACAAGGGAACCAAAACCCCCAGATTTCTAGGTTCAAGACATTTAAAAGCAAAGATTTCAATCAAACTCTTTGCCATTGGTCAAAGAATGTGTCCGTCAAGGGCAGCGCTACTCAACCAACCATTTTGCGTTGAGTAGCAGATAATGGATGGTTCATCGCTAGGTCAGTGCTCATGAGAAGGAGGGGTCTACTTGTGTTTGATTAAGGGGCTTGCGAGGCGCTGTGTCTGGTTCTGCATGGAAGGATAAACAAGTCGAGTGGTGTGTTTGTGTGCGGAACTGTTGTGCGTGTGCAAGCGAGGATGTGTGTGTTGTGTGTGTGTGTGTGTGTGAGTGTGTGCTTGGTTGCGCCTCATGGGATCTTCTAAACATTCACTGATGGCGCAATTGTGTCTGAGCAATTGTAATTCACAGATACCACTTCCACTCTGTTTATATGCTGACTCTTGCTTATGCCTGGAGGTCTGAGGCAACAGCTCATGGAGTGTAATCAGTGGGAGAAAAAAAGAAGAGCTTAAACTTAAGTGTTTAGAGTGAAGATAGCAGCGTAGAACTCAAGAAACTAACAACTCTGGGCAGAGTTTAGTCTGCTTTTGTTTGTCTACCGGAGACAGGGGAATAATGTGCCCCATTAAATTGTGTTTAGTCGGATTTAAGTGGGTTAAATATTGCACACACTTGGGAATAGAGCTAGTGTTGATCCGACACACATCGTTTAGCATTGCAAAATTAGCAAACTAAAGTGGTGGGGTTTGTTTCATTAGGCTAACGGCTCTATGGGTGTGTTCGTTAAAAAAGCTTAGTCATAAAGTTCCCTGCCCGGTTGATGCCAATCACAACACTCACCCCATCAGTCAGTCCTAATTCCCCCAGGTCTTGTCTCGCAGCGATGATGTCATGGGCGACTTTAAAAGCCATAAGTCCTGACGCATGCTTATGATGTCCAGCCAAGGTGTCAAACAAGCTGGGCTTTCCAATGGCAAGATCTTTTTTTAAACAAAATCTGCACAAACAAAATGCCTCATGAAGCAAAGATTCATTTCGGCTTGTGACGGAGCGTGTGACTTAGGCAAAGCTGTGCTTTATAAGAAATTTGGCTTAAAAAGGGCACCCCAGCAATTAGGTATTGCCCTTTCAAACAGTGAGAGAGTTGTCAAAATGAGTGCAGCAGAGGTTGAGATATCCAGGCTTTGAATGTCTAACATTAAGGTTAAACCCCCAAACCTACCTTTCCCACAATGCTACCTACCTACCACCCACTTGAGTAATGTTCTCTGACTCTAACATTTTTATATCAGAGCTTGGGAAAACATTATACAACTGTTTTCAAAAGCTGAAACATTATTCCATGTGACTAGTAAAGTGATTTTGGCATGTGAAACTGGTGGAGTGCCCCTTTAAATGAAATAATCTGTCGGCTGTGGAGAAATGATTTTCTAAAAGTTGTGGTTTAAGTTCATGTCCTTATGTCTTGAAAAAGTTTATTTATTCCATGACAGCATATATATTCACAGTTTACTTTCCCATAAAGTGGGGATCTATTCCATGATAAAAGCATTTATTAATTTATTGTTTTTTTTAATCTCTTTTTCCCTATTGCTTCACTGACAGCTGTGCTTGCAGGGACACCTCATCCGGTGTATTTACTTTATGAAGTTCCTAGGAGTTTCCGTGTTTAGGAATCATATATTAAACGTTTCAAACAACGATGCAAACAACAAGACAAAGTTGCAGTTTTTTCACTCAGGCAAGTTCAGCTAAAAAAGTGCAGTATATTACGTACAGGAGGACAGAAAGGTGGCTGCATTGTAGACACTAAAGACTGTGTTGCCTCCCCCCCTGGCCTCTGTGTCAGGGGACAGGCTGGATATATGGCAGTGAACACGCAGGACAGTTAACCACTCCAGCACAGTTACTGTGATGAGTAAACACAGGCCTGGGCACAAATAAAAAAAAAGGTTTGTAAAAAAACGAAAAAAAAAAACAGTGCCCATAAATGATGTTTAATTGAAACTGTGCAGGAGTTCTTCAGAGCAATAGGTCCCAGAAGTGTATACACACACACACACACACACACACACACACACACACACACACACACACACACACTCGCACACGCACACGCACACATACACACACACACACACACACACACACACACACACACACACACACACACGCACACAAACACACAGTGCTGGGGGGAAAGGGGACCTCGAGAGCAGGAAAAGGAAGAAGGAAGGTAAGGATTGATAGAATAGGGAGGTTAGGATTGTACTGGTCTGTGAAAGTGAAAGTAGAAGTGAGAATTGTCAGCAACATGATTCAAAGCCAAAACTGCTTCCTAAGGAGGCATTCGTATTTTGACTTTTTTCAACTTGTATAGTCATTCTAGATTAATATATTCCTGTTTACATACCATAAGGCGATGTTCTCCCAACTTTTCTAGGTCTAAGCAAATGTTATACGCGCCGGATCAAATTTTCCCACCAGAGTACAGGAGTAAAATTGACGCATACCCAGCTGCAAAAATGTTGGCGCCTGCCATTGTCAGGTGGACTGTTTTCACAATGTAATTGACGAACGGTCGCCATGACAATGCCACGGTGACAGACAGGGCATATAAATCATGTGGGAAATAAATCACCCCCGAGACCCTCCTCCCCTTTTCACCTGCATCACTCTTTTTTTCCAGCTAACAAGAAGTCCTCTGTTTCACTGAATGCCAATGTAGCTCATTTCCCTTCTCCCCCCCTACTGCTCAATTTGTCAATTTCAAATATGCTTTCAACGTTCTGTTGGTTCTTTTCTCTGCCTGTGTTAGTGTCTCTCTATTTTTCCCCCATCATTTTTCATCACACACAGACACACGCACACACGCACACACGCACACACGCACGCACACACACACATACACACACACACACACACACACACACACACACACACACACACACACACACACACACACACACACACACACACACACACACACACACACACACACACACACACACACACACACACACACACACACACACACACAGTGCCCCTCTGACTTGAATAGCTGGAGTGATTGTATGCTGCTGAAAGTTTGGGGACAGGTAAAGGAAAACTTCTCTCTCTCTCCTATTCCCTACAGTAGGGAGGCAATTAAATACAAGTGTGCGGTGAGTGACGTGCCTCTATATACTGTACCTGCCTGCTCACTCACTCAGAAAAAAAAAAAAAAAAAACACAAGAGCCTGCTCTGTCTTGCCCGGGCAAAGACAGGCAAATTACATACTGATCACTTACCTCAAAGCTCTTTAGTTCTATACAGCTTCTTGCCTCTCTTTTCTCTTTACAGGTTTTACCGCCACCTGCCAATAAGTGAAGAGTTGCAACATTATGGATTGTTATTTTTCTTTTCTTTTCTTTTCACTCGGGGTACAATGACGGGTGTGGGAAAAGCGTTGCGGTTGAAAATAGTTTGTACATGCACAGACTGGGGGCAAACAGTTCAAGGTGTGCTCAAGGCTTTAACTCTGTGAGCTTTCGGGTTCACTCAAAGGTCAGCATCCATCTTCCTTTCTCCTCCACATTTGTCAATTTCTCACATTTTCCAGTAGAGAGTTGAGTTGGGTTCTTGAGTGAGTTAGTTAGTCAAAGCTGCTGCAGAAAAGTCTCACTCACTCCGTGTCTTGGATCAATATGATGCTGATCAATAGGACATTTTGCTGCTGTTACTCCTCTGCACCACTAATCTTGACCATCCATATTCTGAAACAACTGTGTATACATGGTCTCTTGATTAAAGGGCTTTCTGGTCTTCTCCATGTGTCCCAGATGGGAACATATGTATTCCTAGTAGGTTGAACCTGAGCCCATTCTTCTGCTGTGAATACACACTCCCTCTCCCAGGCTCCATGAGGTAGCTGGCCCCTGGCTGAGCAGTGAAGGGTGCGTTAGTGTGTGTGTGTGTCTGTGTGTGTGTGTGTGCGTGCGTGTGTGTCTGTGTGTGTGTGCGTGCGTGTGTGTGTGTGTTTGTAGGGGGGTGGGGCAAAGGAGAGAGAGAGAGTGAGAGAGAGAGGGAGCGAGGGACCCTGAAAAGGTGCTTTGTACTGGTTTAGAAGGGCCCGAAGCTTGGGCCTGTCAAAGGTTGTGGTTGTAGGCCAGCAGCCAGGGCTTCAGACCCTCTCTAGCTCGCTGGCAAAGGACTGAACACCACCATCTGGAGTGACGGGGCCCTTCCTGAACTGCACCAGAGCCAGGCATTGGGGCTGAGCTGCTTAGGCTATAGACCCGACACACACCACATGAGGGCTGCAAAAATAAACCCTTGGTGCTTTGCTTGAAATTCCTTGGCTCGGGAGCCCTCAACTCTGGAGATCATTCCCCATGGGAGAGTGGCAAGAGTGGCCTCACACAGAGCAGCAGAGTACAGGACAGAAACAACCAAGAACTCCCACCGCACACGCACAGGCCCTCTGAAACAAATCCTTCAAATGTGATCTGGCTTGTTGTTTAAGTGTATTGAATGATTATGATGACGACAATGGTGGTTGATTTGCTCTCGCAAACCTGCTCAGGTTGCACTTGGCTGCTCGTTGAATGGCCTTGACAATTTATGAAAATAAATAAAAAAGGAATAAATGATGCGAGATGAGTCACTATCATCAATAGTGATTTATATGTTTATGGGAGTCTGTGCCCTGGCTGTCATCAGCACAGGCAAGTGGGGAATGATCAGCGCACTATGTGGTGCTGCAAACACAATTAAGTCAAGAAGCAGACAGGCAGACTCCTGACTCACCCGTGTTTTAAAAGGGCTTTGTTTACCTTTCGGATCCAGCACTTTATATAGTGCAGGAGATATAGGTCTGAAAGAGGGGAGTGAGGGAGTGTATGGAGTGGCTGAATGAAGGGGCCTAGCAGTCAGACTCATATTATGGGCTCAGATTTTGTCTGCAGAGTGTATATATATACTGCAGCTTAATGCTGCATTTCAGCCACACTGCTCCACATGAGCTGAAATCAAAGTTTTACCTTTCAACTGCAAAGCGAAATAATTCATGGTACATTTAGTACGAGGGAGAAGAAATGTGAACCATATTGTGCTGGGTGTTTTAGCCAGGAAGGTTTTCTGTACCCCCCCCAAACTTCTGAAACAGAACAAAAATTCCTCTGCCTTTCTGGAGCTGGCCCAAGCCAAGCAAATTGTCGACCAAAAATATTTTTATATGAACCTCTGTCACACAAAAAAGCATCACAAGGCCCCATCTCTAGCTCCCCTGCTTCTGTAACAAGCCCTTTTCTGTCCCATTCCTCTGAGCGAGCCCATTATGTTGAATCCTGGAGGACTACCGTGATCGAATGGGAGAGAAAACAAATAACAGAGCTAAAGCCCGGGTCATGCAGAGACCACTTCAGAGAACTTGAAGCAAAACAAAAAAACAAGCCAGCCACATAGATAGGCCTTGGCAGGGCAATGTAGCCCTATGATGACAATATCTCAAGATATATCGTCTGCTCTCTAGGGCTCTGGGGTTGAGTCACAAACCTCCCAGCAACCACAGCTGGAACCATCAGGAGGTCCAAAAAAATGCCTTTTATCATCCTTTGGTGGCTCGCACAAACCATTATTAGAGGACAATTGTTTTCTTTTTATTCCTTGGGCGTTGTTAGTTATGGTCATCAATACTATAAATATGAATTATAATGTGCTCAACAAGTTACTTGCTTGGGGGGGGGGGGGGGGGGGGTTGGGAACACCACTAAAGCTAAATCACTTAAAAGAAGTTTGAATGGGCAATTTCCAAGAAATATGAGCAAATGGGTTTTAGAACAATCCCTATGTTAGCTAAACGTAATATAGAAGGTGAGGATTAGAGATGCACAGAACCACTACTTTACAGTACTATCCGATTCTGATATCTGGGTTCTGGATATTGGCCGTATACCGAAACTGTCCTTCTCTTTGTTGTTGGTGTTGTTATGTGTAAGGTTAGTAAGTATTTAACCAACTTAGCAATTCTAATTTAAAAGAGCAAAACATTGCCAAAAATGCATCTACGTCGGTTTATCTGAACTGCTTTCAACGGTTTGAATACAGAACATCAGATCTTAACTTTTTAATTGCTAAATTATCTTTAATGTGTGCTATATCACATAGCTATGGTCTAAAAATAAAAATGTATTTCATAGTTAAAATCATTAAAACAAATTGAATCGGAGTTGACATTCCGATATCCGATAAGCAGATTACAGCCATATCGGACCCGATACCAATATTGGATCGGACTGGCCCCATTCCTAGAGATGCTCAATGCTCAATTCATTAAGATCACTGTTTTAGACTGAGTAATTTTCTGACAAGAGGGTACTCTTCAACGCTACTTATTTTTTGTTTGTTAATAACTTATGTCTGTATGACCATACTTGCAGTCAGATTGTGTCCCCCAGCCTTCACCTTTAAACTTGGGCCTGGTGTGAAGCACTCAAACGGCCCTGTTGTTTACAGTAGTGTTAAGTGCGTGCCCCTCAAGGATCAGTCAGAGTCATAATCCCCTCTCCGTTCCCACTGAGGCCCACAGAGTGTGTAAGTGGACATGGGCGATGGCAGACAAGGAACGGCTCACCACCAGCCCACACTCATTCAAGCTGGCCACGTAGCTTCAAACGCACTTGGAAAAAAACACATTCATACACAAAGACACACGCACATATAATCCACACAATGAGAAAAACAATGGTGAAAGAAAAAGAGCAAATGAGAAAGGTTGTGGTCCCTTTCCCCTGGATATTATCCCCTTCTTACTCTGTTCTGCCTGCGTTTTTATGTCATGTCACCTTGTAAAAAACGCCTTTATGGTCTTCCCAGGCCTCATAGCTATGAGTGTGGTGAGGTGGATTGTGGGAGCTTGAGAGCTCCTCCTGGGCCAGCACTTAGTGCCAGTGACAAGAGAGCATCTCCAGAGAGCTTTTGACTGCAAACTGGCAAGCTCTTCAATCTGTCTTCCTCTACTATCCCTTGTGTTTTTTCTTCTCTTTCTTTCCTGTCGATGCAAGTATACAGAAGGGAAAGGTAAAGCTATACTGGAGCAAAACAAGGCAAACTGATACATTATACACCTAATATTTGTATTTGCTACGAAAGAGGTCACAAAGGTTTTATCAGTTTGCTGCTGTAAATCTGAATAGATTTTTTACTGTGGCTTTGAATTGATTTACACATGCTCTGCACAACACAGGGCAGCATGCGCTGCAGTCACTTACATGATGTGCAATATAAAATATCTAGTTAAAATAAATCTGTGTGAGGAACTAAATGAGAAATCCATGTGGCAGAAAAAGGAAAAAGGAAAAGGAAGGGCTTTGGTCTTATGTTAATCTAATCAGGTAGGTGTTACCCATTAGCACTGAGGTCTCATCTCAGCAAGTGTAACTTCTTCTAAACACACACCCCCACCCGACCTTCACCTCTTCCTCCTTCTCCCCCCTTTTTCTACCTTCCGGTCCCTGTGCAAGCCTGTCTGTACAATGTCCACACAAAGTCAATGTGGGGCCCTCTATGAGGTGTTCAACAGCTATGCTTTAAATCGTGCAATTAGTGCTCAGCCGGGAGCTTTATACCTTTTTAGTTTATATAAGGCCATGGGGAGACGACCCTATGTAAGGAATGTCACAATTAAAACATCCTAAAAATGGGATTTCATATCACATTACTCAAACAAGTCAGTACATTTTTAGATAACTTAATTTGCTTCTGTACATTTGCATGGATTTGTGGCATGCTGCATATGTGCAATGTAAGTTGTGGTTGCAAGATGAAACCCTTTTTCATCCAATTTCAGATATTTTTCATTTAATTTTCTCATTGCTTTTCCAGTTCCTGAAATGTTTGGAGATGGTTTTAATGCAGTAAAAAGGGAACATGTGTTGTAAGTTTAAGTACATTTTTGATCATCCATGTAGCACCCCTAGATTTCTAGCCCCCCCCCCCCCTTCTCAGGCGTCAGTCCGACCAGTTTTATGTCTTTTCCCAGGACAAATAAACAAGCGAAATTGAACATAATGAACAGCGAGCAATAACTCTAGTGCTTTAAGTGCCTTTCCCGACATCAATGTTGTCACAAAAGCAAATAGTGTGTTATTCAACTTTTGGACTGGAACAACTTAAATATTTTCCCTGCTTCTTGCATTTTTAATCATGGCTATCTACATTCACTCAAGAACAGAAACCAAATAAACACTGGACATTAAAAAAACACGCTGTTCTGAGCTCTTCACATACTGTATGCCTTGGTGTGAGAAAGCTCCGAAAAAGTTGTATATGTAACAAAAGAGCTGACCACAAATTCCCCCAGTGTCCAGCCGTTGGTCACTGCCTCGGCTCCAAAAACCAAAACCACGAAAATATGCAAGACCACAAAAAAAAAAATGCAGCAAAGGAGATTTGTTTTCCTTTCTGTAATGGCAAACACACACCACACATGATAGTGATACTGCAAACGCTTACAAACTGCCTATTTAAAATAAAAACTAAATCGCCTTGTTTCGTCTTCATCCACACATACAGACACAAAGTTATTTTCAGGGCCACAGTGACAGACAGACAGGGACCCTTTGTGTAGACAAAGATGGCTGTCATGGTAACACATTTAGACCAAATGTAATCATCATAATGATCCTCATCAATCACAGTTGAGGTAGATATGAGTTTGTGGTGGAGATGGATCATGACTGATAAATTGAAACCATTTAATTGGGCAGGCGACCCAAAGATGAGCATTGAGCTAAAGACATTTCCAAGATTTGATTTCCCATTAGACCGGTGTAGTGAATAGGGGGCAGTCACACACACCAAGTCATCCACTGTGATTGATACGATGTTTATTATAAACATGGAATGGCCCGCTGAAATGCTAAAACTGTTTTAGGAAAAGAAGCTAAGCTAAATTACTGTTTTCAACTTTCAATTTTATTTTATTTGCTTTGGTGATAATGTTCAATATTCTCTGTTGAAATTAAAATATAAACACATACACACACACACACACACACACACACACACACACACACACACACACACACACACACACACACACACACACACACACACACACATACACATAGGTTGGGAATCTTGGGATGGAAAAGGAGGGGGTCCTCCTCCATCCAAACATGTGTGTGTGTGTGTGTGTGTGTGTGTGTGTGTGTGTGTGTGTGTGTGTGTGTGTGTGTGTGTGTGTGTGTCTGTGTGTATGTGTGTGTGTGTGTGTGTGTGTGTGTGTGTGTGTGTGTGTGTGTGGTTTCCTGTGTGGCATACTCTCCAGGTTGTGCTCTGGAAGAAAATTTACGATGGAGGATGTTTGGTCTTCCTCTATAGCTCCAAGGCAGGAAAAGTTGTGAAATATGTGTAAGCAATAAAAGAGACCAGCATGTTGTGTTTAAACAGCGCAAATAGTTACATATGCAATGCACTGTATGCTTACAGACACACACACACACACACACACACACACACACACACACACACACACACACACACAAACCTGGTCGTGTTTCAATTGTGAACCACAGAGCCGAGGACGTAGACCGATTGGCTCTGGAGTGAGATGAGGGACAGAGAGAGCATACTGTACAGTACTGAAAGTGGTGAGAGAGAAAGAGAGAGGGGAGAGAGATTGAGTGTAGTTCTTGGCACTGTATTCACACCCTATTACATTCCTTCCATGAAAGAATGCACAGAGTATAAAAGCCATTAACCTCAGTGGTTGTCCAACAACAGCCTATCCCATTTACTTTGGTATGATTTACAGCCTTGTTAATTATCTGCCTGCATTAAAATACACCATTCTGACCAAAATTGGGTGTGCTTGAGTGCGGTCTTAGCTATGTCTGAAAGAATTATAGAGCAAAATGTCTTTTTTCACCCACCATTGGTCAGGAACACATTCTTGCTTTAGGTGTGAGGTTTTGGGTTCTTTTACTTGCCATGTGTTTTGCCATACTCAGGAACAGTTGGAGGACTGAATTGCTGAGTAACACAGACGATGATAGGACGAAAGGGCAGTTTTGTCAGTGTGTGCTTTGTGCATTTTCCATTGTGAGTGTGGATAAAGACATTTAACGGTTTAATGTTGCTTGAAATTGTGAAAAGTATACGTGTGCGCAAACATTTATCACCCTGCTGGCTAGACTATGACGAGGTAATGCTTACACATTGGACACATTGTTTTTTTTCCCTCTTCTTCTTAGTAATAAGCCAACTGGACTGGCTCCAGTGAAAATATACTACAAAGGATGAGATGAGAGTCTATTTACCCATTTTCACATTCTTGGAGCGGTAGGGCTCACCTCAATAAACTGCTGTGGGGGAAGCCATCATACACTCTCTCTGCAAACTGATGACAAAACCAGACTTTCAATTTAAGAGCTGCCGTTGTTGGGGTGCTGCCTTCCAACAGTTATTGATCTAAAACCGCTTATCATATGAGGGGGAATGCTGACCTGCGCTGAAACGCAACATTTGTGGGTGAATGAATGACAACGTGAGCTCCGGAAAGCTGCTCAAATCCTTTAATGGGGCTTTTGGAAGCAACGTTAAACCCCCTGTACACCCCAGCTCCCTCTCCCCACCAGGCCCATATCTCCATTCTGTGGCATACAGTCAAATTATGGCCTAATTAAGTCGGGGGGGGGGGGGGGGGGGTGAAAGGAGGAGGGTGTGCTTGTGGTTAAGGTTTCAGGGTCTAACTGCTGCTGCTCTTAGCGTGATGCTATCTGCTCAGGCACAGGGGAAAGCAGGGGACCAGCATCTAGCCCCTATAACCCCCGCCCTCTCACTAGCAGACAGTTTGGTGCCACCAGGTCCGGAACCAGTAATGGACCGAGTGGTGACTAATGAGCTCCCTAACGCACAAATGGGAGCATGTGGTCTGGGCCACATTCCCCAGGTTTGCCTCTGTTGCAGAGCACACCGAGGTACACTTATACCCAAAGGGACTTGGGGCAGTCAATGAAAAAATCTGTTTGTGGAAAATGGTGCTCCTTGCCAAGATGCACAATGCTTTTTTATTCTTATCCCAGGAATATACATTTGCTGCTGCATTTTCATTCCTGCAGCATTTTGCACTGCATTACGACAGCTTGGACTTTTCGCATTATAAAGTTCTTTTTCACTTCCTACTCTCTAGATGAAGTTCGAATGACCAAGATGGACCATTTCAAACTTTCATGAAAAGGATAGGATATCACTTGAGCCACAGCTGTGTTGCATACATTTGTCATAGAGTTGCAAAATTGACACTTATTTACAGGAAAATGTTGTGCATCATTAGAAGAGAGCCTGCATACGCTTGCCAATTGCAAAGGGAAAAGTCCACTCTGTTCAACCACTTCATAGCAACCCCCTGGGCCTGGTGATGTTAATGCTAACATAAACCTGGTTACAAAGTGATGTGGACGTCACGTTAGCGTGTGTGAGCCATTCATTGCATCACTGGCACCCACAACAAACCTATTCCCTCACTATCACCCCCCCCCCCCCCCACAACCCTTGAGTGGTTGTTCTCCACAACCCCAAACACATCAGTTCATTTCTGACAAAGTCATGACAAATTACAAACCGTTGCTGCGTTTTGGGCTTCATCCGGGGACATGTTTGTGGGAAGCACCTCATGCAGTGTGTGTTTGGAGATGAAGCGCTGACGAGAGCCAAGCTGTTGTCAGGAACAGACTGAGCGCACAACTAACAATGCTACTCGGACGACCACCATTGACCATATGGTGGCACTTAGTTGAACTCTTTGTCAGCCTTTACTTTGTTGAATTTCATATATGGCTGCTTAAGACACAAATATGTTTATGTTTATTCCCCTAATGGAATTTGGATTTGTGCAATGGATAAATATTTACAGCCTGGATGAAAAGTCATTTGAGTTTATGATGGCTTCTCAGGACGAGGCGGGGGGCTGGATCGGAATAGATGGTGGGATTTCTTAAACAGAATGTTTTATGAAATAGAGTATCTAGAAGACATAGGCATTGTTGAATTTTCAGCCAAAGCCCTGCTTTAGTATAACGCATATACTGCTGCACGTAGGAGCTCGGGACACGCATCAACGCAACTCAAATGAAATGCAGCGTCCCATTTTATTTGCAAGTTGAACCAGATCCACCTTGCATTACATACGGATGCCTTTCCTCTGAAACAGGAGCACACCCACAAGTGGAAAGAGGTCTAGTGAACCTGAAACAGCAATATCTTAGGTTAGGTTTAGGTTACCAAGTGGATGATTCCCCTCCATTGACAAACAGAGAGTTGATTCATTGAAAGGGGTAAAAGGTGATCAATGGTCCATTGCATGAGATAAGCACCTGACTGGGTGGCTGGATGGATCCCGTCTCAGGAGCTGGGGGTAAACAATGCGGCCCTAGAGTCACCCGAAAGCACCTGTAAACGGAGGGACAATCAGAGCTTTTCAGAGCGGGACAGCGAGGTGAGTGGGCAGGTTGGTCACGGGTTGAGGAGGGCAGCACAGGCAATAAAGGCCCCGCGATTAACATGATAATAACCTGGTTGATGGATTTTGTGACAGTCACATCGAGTCAGTGTGTGTGTGTGTGTGTGTGTGTGTGTGTGTGTGTGTGTGCGTGTGCGTGTGCGTGTGCGTGCGTGTGTGTGTGTGTGTGTTTGTGTGCGTGTGTGTGTGTGTGTTTGTGTGTGTGCAGGGTCGTGCAGATATTTTGTGGAGCAGGGGTTCAAGCAAAAGAAGAAAAGGTTCATAATTGTATTTTCAATTAGAAAGTATAAAGTGGTATTTTTATAGTATAAAGTGGTATACAGTATTTTTAACAGGAGCACTTTTGACATCGTCTTGATTGATGTGCCATTCCTCCTTTTGACTTGTATTTTCCACATTTTGTGGAAAACCATTTAATGGGAATTAAACTTGGGTGTTCTCCCACAGAGCATTTTGAGTGTCAAACATGTAATTTCCTGCAATTTGGTTGAATTTTATGGACCAATTTCTGCCTTTTCTGCATTAAATTGTGGTCGAAATGGAAAACATTCAGGTAAAATTCATGAAAAAAATGTAAGGACATTTTTGGACAAGCCCCTCTTTTGTCCTGTCTGTGCACATGCCATTGTGTGTATGTGTAGGTGTGCGTGTGTGTGTGTGTTTCTGTGTGTGCGCAGCAAGGATGTCAGGTATTGCTATAGGTTTGCATTACAAGGGAGAAGACAGACACTGTTTGGCCTTATCGCTGATGGATGAAGTGGTAATGGATAGTAGATTGGTAACAGATAGAACTCCAGATGACGAAAGCGAGGGATGAAGGCTGGCTAGGAGCGTGGAGGAAAGACACCTTCTTCACTACTCAATGCTGTAATCTCTCTCTCCCTCTCTCTCTCTCTCTCTCTCTCTCTCTCTCTCTCTCTCTCTCTCTCTCTTTCAGGCCATGATCTCACAGGCATGAGTAGGAACACCTGTTCAGCGCTGGCTGTGTCTGTGGCACATTGATATGTAGCTGCAGAAAGAGAAGGGAAGAATGGTTGAACTATATATCTTCTAAGTTGGATGCTGTAGAACAATCAAGCTCAGTGTTGTCACATTAAAATGGCTTAGATTACACACACAAATGTGACGGTGCTGACACAGCAAGATTACTTAATTAATTCAATTGTTTTGGGTTTATATAGTAAACTGAGAGAGAAAAGACACTCAGATGTTCCTGTTACAGAGCATCACTTCTGCATACACAAGTTTTTAATTATCATTATAGTATTTGTCGAGCATCTCCAATACATCCCTAAATATGCCTCTTTATAAAGTGCTATGAGGACACGATAGCACATAAAAGCAGTTAAGCAATGTTACTAACTGTTACTAAACTACTTGATACTGAGCAAATACATATCGAAAGACGATTCCATATAAACATTTTATGTTTGAACATTTGTCTACAGTGTACGAAGGAGAATGCACAAAGAATTCTGTCCCATGTTTAGGTGTCTTTGTTTTTCTCAATATTTCTCCTTTCGTATATCTGTCATAAAGGGGGCGGCAGTAAAGTGAGGATTGTATATCTTCTATAGTTATTCACTTAGTCAACTTTTGGGGTTTTTCCCTCGACTCTCCGTGCCCATTACATTCTGCTGTGAGATTAAACACACGTCACACAAACACTATACTCAAATATCGCTACCAAAATGCACCTGCACTATAGCCAATGCAACCCATAACCCATAACAAGGTGTTTACAAGGTGTTCGTGTGCACACACTGCCCGGGGCTGGCAGAGGAAGACAGTAGTGTGTGTCATGGTGTGGCCTCACTTTGCATTCCTTGGCATTGTGTCTGTTCAGGCCTAAGGCAAACATCTCTGCGCTCAGTGACACACAAACACACAATGACATGTTTCAGAGTGTCCCAGCTTGTGTTTTTTAAAGTGAACTTGACTTTTCAGTGCCCTAGTGTGAGAATAAGATCACAGAAACTAGGCTTCTAGCCATGTGGGAGGGAACAGAGGAAGATGATGAAAAAGTTATTTGATAGATGAAGATGAAGAGGTCAAGATGCTTGTGTTCACGGTAACTTGATCTATAGTCTTAAATAAAGTAGGGACTGCTGGATTGTCTTAAGATAAACCAACGATGACCTGATTGGAAGAAAAAAAGATAGATTCACTTCATGACTTCAACCGCCCTTAAGTCATTCCTGTTTAACCTGCACGTCTATGCTCTTCCAGTGCTGGCTTCAGTGAATGTCCTTTCACTCTCAGGACATGTTTTTTGTTTTGTCTCCCCCCAGAAGGCAGCGTCTCTGTGCCCCTTGTAGCCCTGACCACAGCCCTGATGTTTCCAGTTAACCCACAGTGGAAGTCTCTCATTTGACAAACAGCACTCTCTGCCTCGAGGGCCTTTGGTAGACCAAGAGCTATAGAGCCTATCCACATGGAGGTTGGTTTAACAGAACTTTTACTGATCCCACAAAACACACGCACGCTCTCATACATACAGGACATGTGTGATTTATGCCCACATGTGTTGTCTAGGTGCTCCAAACCAGCTGCACTAATTGATAACAGTGTAGCCTTATGAGTGTGGATCATTGCTCATACGGTACTTTCTGTGAGCGGTTTAGTCAGGGTTGAGTGCAGGCCTACATATTTTCCCCATTGTTTCGTACTGTCCTATTGGGTTCTATGTTGTCTCATTTTTGTAAACCGATAATTTAAAGCCTTCCTTTCTGGCGGGGATTAAGGTCAGAAAGCTCCTTTTCCCAGCACTGTGCGAGTTACAATGTATAATATCTCTGTAAATCAGCAGTGTCCTGTGACAATTGATCCCTGTCAAGATGCTGCCGTGTGAGAGTAGAAAAACAGGTGATCAGATGAGCAGCTTACGTACGTAGCCAACGGGGCAAAGCAGAGGGAAGCTCTTTAGAGAAGACAGCCCAGAACCATTTGAGTCTGTGGCTTTGCAGCACAGTGATGGATGTGTTGCTAAATGGGGAGTTTCAGCAGTGCTGCAGCGTCCTGGACTGCAGTGGTGGGTATCAGTACAGAACCTTGTTTAAAGGTGGAGTCAGTGATTCTGGTGTTGTCAAAATCACTTTTTGTGACAATCAGTGCATATCTCCTTACGATCCGCTACCTGTCTGTACTACACAGCCTAGGCTCTTTAAATGGGCATGTTGCTAGCTATGGCCCACTTTGTTTACATACCAGATTACAGAGCCTAGACTGTGTATAGCCACCAGATTTGGATTTTATCAGCGCACACACAGTATGGACAGGTAGCAGATCGTGAGGAGATATTCACTGATTTTGACAAACAGTGATTTTGGCAACAAGCATTCTCCAGAATCGCTGACTGCACCTTTAATATTCAATTGCTGTTTCATGTTACAGAGAGAAATATAATAAGTCTTGCACATGCTATAGGCGGACAGATTGCCGGCAGAACAGTAGCCAAAAGGTACTTAGAGACATGCAGGCCACGTCCACATCCACACACACACTTAACGCTTAGTGCTCTTAATGATGGTGTGTCCCTCCGCATGACTCAGAGGTACCTGGCTGATGATAATAACAGACAAGAATGGACAAGGGATGGAGAGGGAGAAAAGTAGAGATGAGGGAGAGAAAAGCATTTTTACTAGGCTGCACAGTAGATCACTCTCACCCGGGGGTGTAGTCAGGGAAGGCCAGGCTGCTTTATTGAGTGCCTGGCAGCTCGCTGTGTGAGGAGGGGAGGGGATGGAAGATCCCATCGTCTTCTCACCTGAACGTTATAATCCAGCAAGAGTTACTGCCTGCTGCCGGCCTTATAGACACAGGTGGCAGGTGAATTTCAACTAGAGCGATTACTGTGAGATTGGAACCAGTTCCCAGATCATGTACACTATACGGTATAACAGCTACTTCATAACGCGCTATGAAAAAAAATGAAAATAAAAAAGATAATCCTTAAGAGTCAATATTTCCCTGCTGTTTCTGCCATGGTAACATTGAGTTGAACTGAAAACTAAACCTGTTGCATTCATGAGCAAGAAAGTACAACCCAACAAAAGAATAATATTTTAAAATGTGCATTAAAAAGTGCACGTGATATAATTAACATCATATCTTAGATTTAAAAGGGTACTGTTTTGCAGCCAACTGTCGAGTGTCTGTTATTATCAGGGTGTCTTTAAATGCACAAACACAATACTGTTGCATTCTGTGATTTTGACAACATTAATTAAGGCAAAGACATGTTTATTAGGTTGCAATAACTCTATTAAGAAAGTTTCAAGTTCCTGCACATGTATTTGATAACAAAAAAAATGTAAGCAGCAATGCTAAAAATATTTTGAAGTTCGAAATTGAGTTAAACAAAAAAAAGCCATCACTGTTACATGACTAAAGTGAAGTAGTTGCACATTTTTGCTTTTCGTCCAATATCTGTCATCATTCTAAGGCTGAGATTAACTGTCACTGAAAAACAGAGTTGAATGCACTTTTACCCAGCTGCAGCCTGCATATGCTTTTGAAGTCATTTCACGACAGGTGCATTTGTTAAAGTTACAAGAAATGCTTGCTTTGATGTAGCTTTATTGCTTTTTACTCTCATATTACATTACCTCATAGCTTCCATATAAGTAGGCACATGGTGGCTCCCCTTCCCATCAGTAACAACAGCAGCAGTAATAAAAAACCTGCCACAAAACTAAAATGTAGCAAGAAGCTGCATATTCTCCTCATTGCTGTAAAACTAATAACAGCAGCAATCTATGGCCTAGATTTGAGCACGAGTCAGAAGTTTTTTTTTACCACCCTCAGCTCAAAGACGAAGGTGTTTCAAAACTAGAGGATTTATTTGTCACAATTAAATTTCTTCTTCAGCCCTCTGGGTGGAGATGAGAGGATTAGACAAGGAGTCAGTGTGAGGTATTCAGCTCCACACCTGCTCACTGCTGCATCTGGGGGGGGAAACTCCTTGGAAGAACCCCGTTAGCGAAAGCAAAAGACATACACAAAGCTGACTGAGGTGTTCTAACTTGTAGGAGGACAAACAGAAAAGATTAACACTGAATAGTTTGTGCACACATCCTCTGCAGGGCGGGGATAATAACCGTGCCAGGCATGGGACAATGCTAAAAAAAGATCAAGTTAAGTGAAGCTCCTCCAAGAAGTTTATTTATTATCTCTAATTTCTGCCCTGCGGCTAGGGTGCCTTGCTGGGAGCTAAACACCCTGGCTCTCTCTCTCTCTCTCTCTCTCTCTCTCTCTGCTGTTTGGGACCTGCCAGAAAAGTCCTAGAGCGGAGACAATGTGAAAAGCTCGCCAGGCTCACGGGCACCCATGCATAATGAGAACACCCAGTGATGGCATGAAGTCATCCTACAAGACTACACATGCAGCCACGCCAACAGACACTCAACAAGAGAAGAGCAATACTTTCCCTTTCCCACTGATTCAAAGTGTTGGGTGTAGAGGAGGGAGGCTTGGACGAATTGGCGGGAGAATTGTCATTGTATTGAAGTCACTGTACTATCTCTCCACAGTCCATACACATTTCTTACCCATATTGTTGTCAAAAAACCTAATGACTATATCCAAAATGCCCAATTCATACCTGAACATTTCCCTTTGATTTTTGCTGTTAGCCAAAAATGCTTTTTTACGCACTCAAATAATTGAAAAAATTAATAAAAAGAAACTCAACCCCAAAAGGTCTTTACAGATACAAGTTAGTTTAGCCAGGATTTTCCACTGAGTTTAACAGATTACAGTATTATTTTACATTTACTTCTATGGAATGAAAAAAATAGAAATAGTTCAAAATAGAAGGTAGCCACTTCCAAAATGAGAAATGTACTATTTACTATCACTTTTTTATGAACAACTCATTTGGTGTGATTCAAATTTAACTGTACATCCCAGTTCATCAGGCCCTGTTAATCAGGTTAAAGCGAAAACCAAGACCTTCTTTTCCAAATGCGATTACATCAAGGTAGTGTTGTTGTGGACACTGTTTGTATGCTCACAACTAGCCACTATATCACACTGTGACATTGTTTCACATTTTAGGTTGGCCTTTTTTAAAATTTAACATAATAGCATGTGACAGGGATACTGTTTCTCACAAGCCAACTTGACAATATATCAGACCCACCACACAATGTACTGCAATGTTACATCAAATAATACACTATGACATAACTAACTCCCTGCTGCAATGCTATTACTGCACCCACTTCAAAGAAAGTTTATTTTTTCCATCTGTCTTCACATACTTCATAACCATGAGAGTAACAAAAACATATTGAGGAGATGAAAAAACAACAATTTAGCGAAAAGTTATTCACTATCAGGGGAATCAAATTACTGCCGCTGCAATGACCTATATAGCCAGTTCCCAAAACCTAGAAGCAATCGGACTCTATATGTTTGGCAAAATAAAGAGGGAGACAACGTCAGGGCGTGACGCCAGTGTGTGTGATATTGTGTTGGTTTGTGTGCAAGCTGACCCGAGTTAATCACTTTTGTGGGTCTGTTAGCGTCACATGGCGACAACAGGCGTCTCTTTTATGGCCAGGTGATGACAGCTATTCTAGACTATGGAGTCATAGGGGAAAAGCTCCACACAAAACACAAGGATACACACACACACACACACACACGCTCTCTAATACTGTATAAGCACATGCATCCACACACGTACAGCAACAGTGAGTTTCCAGTCAAAGAAACACAATTCACACCAATCTAGCACTCTGAAATTGTGACAGACAGTGAAGAGGAGCTTCGGGCGAAAGGAAAAGAGGTTTAACGCGTCAGAGAGTGAGTGATAAACAGAAAAAGATGGACACTTCGATTTTTTATATGTCCTTTACTTAATGAGGTCACGTCCCAAGCACCTCAAAACGCACACAATTTACAGCACAAAGACAGCACACACACAAACATTTGTTACACTCGCTCAACTGCAAATCCTCACTGTGACAGAAGATGAGAGAAACCCCAGCAGGCCCAGTCTGCAGACATAACAGTAACAGTATATAAATACACAAACAGTACAATCCAGGACCCACCAGGGAAAGGCTGATTCAGCTGAACGTCGTGTGGGGATTTTGGCCCATTTAACCTGCCGCAGATCATCTTTCAGATCATTCCATATGTTATGATAACCTACTTTGCTTTTCATTCATACCATGTAAATTAACGTGATATTTCTCCTTATCTTGGCGGGATTATTCAATGCAAGCAGAGACGATTTCTGAAACGTTTTGGTACATATAGACAGCAGTAAACTCAATAAAAGATGGGGTAATCCAAAAATATTTTTGTGAAAAAAATGAATATCTCCTCACTGTCCATTTACTGTCTGTACTTTGTGTGTGCTGAACAAAAGTCTGTGTTGATACGCAGCCCAGGCTCCGTAAATGGGTGAGCACAGCCAGGTAGAGACTGTTTAACACTTTGTCAACCAATCAGCCACAGGCAAAGTTTGTGTTGTTATTACCAACAATGCCATTGGACAGGCAGTTAGTGACAAGTACTGTTGCCAAGGTAAGGCATGTCTAGGAGGGGTGTATTTGTTTTGATGGTCAATTATAATATCAACATGCTTGCTCTGGACTTGCTGACCTTTAAATTGCTTTTTATATGTACATAGGAGCAGTGCGCCTTCCACAGAAGCCGCAATGTTACACTGCCATGTAGCACAGAACGGTCAAACTTTTCTGCCTTACGTCTTTCTATATATACCGGGTGTCTGCTGGAAATGCACCTTTTGGAAGACAAAGAAGAAGTACTATAGAATGAATAATTAAATAGATTGTCACCTCATCACTTGAGATTGTGGAAAGACTTGAAGCAGTGATGGATGATGCCATCTTCAGTAATAATCTTGTCCTTGAAGGCCACCGTAGCTGTAAAATCTCAGAACAGGAGGGGTAGAGACGGAGCATTGCAATATAGAACTTTTACCACTAGATGCTAACAAAATAGGGGAGAACGGGGTAATCTGAGCAAAATACAAAATCAAGTACAACATATTATAATTCAAAAGGTTTTAATAAGATTCAAATGAAAGATAGAACCAGTTAGATTAGAACACAGTCTGGGGGTCAGAACACAGGACCCTTAGAGCCAGCTAGTGTCTGGGGGTCAAAGCATAGGAAAATCAGAACCAGCAAGAACAGCCTGGGACTCAGAACACAAGAGAAGACCCAACTGGATTATAACATCAGCCTGTCATACTCTACAACTAGGCCTACTCTACATTCCAGCCCTGAAGGTTACAGGGAAAGATGAGAAGGTGCTCTTTCCGTGTGGTTGCCCCAAGTCATCTTCCTGGTGTATTTCCTTGGCATGATGGCTTTTCTACAATGTGTATGACATTAAAATAAAACATATGTCATGTAATATTACATTAAAATATGTTTAAGACTATACTTAACTTGTGCCTTATGGTGGGGGAAAGTGAGACAGTGGCTCACTTTCCCCCACAGCATTTGGCTCACTTTCCCCCACTACCACAATTTGAGAAAAAACTACCTCTCTTAGCATTTCAGGCTAATCTTCAGTTATCAGCATCACATGGTTTCATATGTTGGTAGATCATCAACACGTATGATAGAAGTTTTTCTACGTGAATACATTTGCTTTGGCACAACATTTGCTTTGGCACAACAGAAAATTTACTTTTTCAAGCAAAATACCTATTTTGGTGAAAAAACATGCTTACCACAGCACCATGAGGTCCTCTCTTTCAGGGCCATGGGGAAATGAGAGGGGCTTGAAAATATATATCTCACATGACCACAAATATTTTCTGTTGCCTAGATACAGGGGGTTGCTCACATTACCCGATGCCTCAGATTCCCCCGTTCTCCCCTACATGTTATTACACAGTGCACCTTGAACTTGTATTAATAAGCATTTTCAACAGCAATGAGAAAATGTACAGGCTGCTACTGAGCAAAAGAAGAGGCTTTATGGTGACATCAATCAAACCCATGATCATCAATCTCAATTCATTTTCAACCCAACCCCACATTGAGTCCACTTCAGGCATGACAATCATTCACCCTGCACTGACCTATTCGGCTGAGTGGGACCTTGTAGAAAAATAGACACAGATGGATACATAAAGGAAGGGGGATGGACAAATGGCAAGTCTGGCTCGTATAGTGCCAAATCACTGATGAGGAATCGCTCCCCGCTGCTTAGCCACGAAGGGAGCTAAAGTTACCCGGTGACTAATGCACTGTCCCCCTGGTTTCCATCCTCCTTCAATTGACTTCTATCTCGTCTCATCTCATCTATTTTCCTGCTTATTTAATCTTCCGTGTGCTTGAATCCCGGCCTCCCCCGGTCTTCCATCTCTACCATTTGTGGAGTTCCCTTCCTTCTCCTCTCTGGCTGGATTCAAGGAGACAACCAACTTTTTCTTTTGAACAATGTGTTTATTGAGTTTTCAATTTTTTTTAAATATACATGTATATATAATGTATATATAGGCTATATATAATAATAAAAAAGTACTTAAACTTACACATTCCCAATTCAGTAACTAGACAATAAGCCTTTACACGGATAGCCATAATGTCGCAATTAAAGATGGAAGTAAGGAAAGATTTGCACCTGGTTGTAGACTGTTCTCCAACAGTTGTGGAGGGGGGTTCTTTGGAGTTCAAAGGTGAATGAGAGGCTCTGTGCTGAGGGAGTCAGTGATGAGGTGAATGTGAGTGCTGAAACAGACTCCAGGCAGAATCCAGTATCAGTCCAAATATCCACGCTTGTCCAGATTCATCAAGTGCAAAAGTGTCTGGAAAGTTCCAAAAAGTTTACAAATAGTCAATCTTGCTGACATGCTCCAATATCTCTTTTCCCTCTCCATGTTTTGGTTGTCTTTGAAACACGTGCAAGACTCATTCTTCTATAAGTGCACACCATTTACAACATTTAATTATTCACTTCAAAATCCCCTAAGCGTAGTCCACTACATAACTTTAATTTCACCTCTACTGACAGGGTCAGACTTTTGGGATGCTATACACATAATGATAACAACAGATTGGATCTGTAGCTACACATGTTGTTTAAGTGCAGGGCGATTATTTTTACTTATAAAGTCAAAATGAAAAGAAAAAAACACAGAATATATAGTCTGTCATTTTTTGTTTTGAAACCACATTTGAATTCTGCTGAAAAATTCAATCATACAGCTTTAGCCTCTCAAAGTGACATCACTTTACAGAAAGCCCATACACACACACTTGCCTTTGTTGCATTCAGTCAGGCACAAAGTTTTCAGCAGAGATTTGGATAATCACACAGGTTTTTTTTAAATTTGTATGCCAGTTCAGACTGGAAGTAAATCAGCTCTGTTGGACGTGTGTAGGACTTTAAGACATATCCCCTTGTCTTCTTTAAACTGGTCCACATGCTGGGGTATCTGCACTGTAATACCATGATCCCTCTCCTTCCATTAGTGGGTTTTACCAGATGTATCCAATTTCACATACTGAACCTTTTTAATTTCGGCTGTATATTAAAACATCATTTTTATTGCACATTTCACATGAATGTGCGTGTACATCACAGTCCTTCCCTTCCACATCATCTACTACCTCTATTTGTTTTTGTTTCAAGAGTCTTATACCTGGTTGTCCGAGAAAGAAAAGCAGCAACTTGACAGCAGAGGCAGCTGGTGTGACCGTGTACAGTTTCCCCATGACACTGTTGAATGCTGCTGCCTCTGTACGCTGAAAGTGTGCTGCTGATGTCCCATAATTGCTAGCATGTGTATGAATGCAGTCATGAATTGGGGTTGTTTTAGCAGCTCAAACAGCGTTTTAGAAGCAGGATATTTGTGCAATCACTTTCAAGTGTACTTGAGCGTGTGTCAGTCCAGGCAGGAAGTTCCACCACAGCAGAGGGGCCTGAACCAAAAAGGCCCCTCACTCTAGGGCCATTTTTTATTTTATTTTTTTTAACCTTTACTTATACAGGTAAATCCCATTGAGACCGAAGACTCTTTTTCAAGGGAGACCTGTTTTCCTTTCCCACGTTACCATTCACACACACATTCATACACCGATAGCAGGCTAACTATCGACATTCACACGAGGCAAGGTGGGTGAAGTGTCTTGCCCAAGGACACAACAACTATGACACAGGTGGCAGGGCGGGGATCAAACCTTCAACCCTTTGATCATCGGCCGACCCGCTCTACCAACTGAGCCATAGTCGCTCTAGGGCCATAAAGCAAGTTGTATGAACAGCCGGAGATACATACTTGCTCTGTAAATATGATTATTTTATATATTTTAAAACATCCTGCCAATGGACGATACAGTCCAAAATTAGCCCGCTGGCTTACACTGACACATTACAGAAATGGTGATTACTGTAATGTGTGCTAACCTTTAAAAATAAATAAACGGAATAAAGAAGAAGAGAAAACCAAATCATTCAATGTGAATATAGACTGCACAGCACTCAGTTAAATGAGGACATGGTAAATACTGGAATTACGCCCAATTTCATTTATTTTGCTAAACTAAGCTAAGCTAAGCTATCAATCTCATGGTTATAGATTCATATTTAATAGACATACATCAGCGTGTTATATATCCTCTCATGTAACTTTCTGCAAGGAAGCAAAAATAAGCCTTATTCAAGATTGTTTAATTGAGTTTTTAAATTTTTTAATAATGGTTTTCTTTTTAATTCCAGCCCTCTTCTCTTTTTTACCATGCTTAACACTTCCTGATTACTATTACTCATTTGAAAAGTTGTGTCAAGTTGTGTCACTTTATTCTTTCTAGTGCAGAAATCCATTCTTTTCATTTCAAGCCAAAGAAAGTTAGGAATTGAAAGTAGGCTACCTCACCTAACATTTTATTGAGAAATGAGTCCTGATGGCCAAATATGAGACTGAATGTAGGAAAATAGGCTCGAATAGAAAACAGAGTAAAACAATAAAATTAAAATAATTCTTGTAAAATAGAACAATATAATATGATTATTGCCAGACTACTATTTGATAATTGACTTGAAACATACTCCACAGTGACATATTGTTTTTCTTCTTATTCTTTTACTTTCTTTACATCTCTGCGTCTGGAGCCAGAGTGGGGCAGTAAATCCTTTGCTGGCAGAGACTCTTAACAGTTTAGCACTGCGTGGATCTGTTGATAATTATCTTGGTCTGAGCATGATGAAGACATCTCTGTGCTGTAAAAAAAAAAAAAAAAAAAAATTGTGGTTCAAGCCAAAATAGACAGAACGGCCTAATAAAAAAACCCTTCAAATTATGTTTCTGATGTGTGGAGTGTATAAGTTCACGTTAATTACCAGGCCCTGATGTCAAACCAATAAATGTGAGGGGAAGGCCAAGTGCTTGAATGGGCACGCTTGACTGTCAGATGTCCAAACAATTGGCTGGGTTGATTCAGCGATTCTTGCATGGAACATATTCTACTGCCACCAGGTGAAAAAAGGACACATACCGGGCGAATTTTATGCGTTTCCCATATTCTGCAGAAACCAATGGCGTAACTTGATAACAAGTGTATGTCTGTGTGAGCAGCTGTGTGTGTAGTGTTGGGTTGACCCTGTTGTCTTGGGAAAAGAGTCGCGTTTCAATCTTCTTCAGGAATCCGAGAGTCCGGGGCACAGTGAACACGTGAACAGTTAGCCGGGAGGGAAAGCCTGCTATTGGTTTTTAGAGAGTGTAAAAGAAAGTCATACAACAGCAGCAGCTTGGGTGACACTATAGTGTACACAGTTCTACCTTGACACAGCTGAATGCACTGCCTCCATGCACTGAACATGTGTCACTGCTAATGCCTCATAATTGCAAGCATGTGTAAGCACGTTCTGTAGAATGGGATTTTCCAAGTTGTGATCGCAGCCTAAAACACCAATTAACCAAAGCAGTGTGAAGTCACTCTTAGGTGAATGTGTGTCTTCTTGTTTTCCCTGGGTTTATTTAAGTAACTGTAACCTTTCCCATGTGACAGGAGCAGATTTTAAACTGCTGGGCCAGTCCTCAGGTGAGAGCCACTCTGAGGCATTATGGGTAAGGCGATCCACCTGAGAACTGCCCAGGGAATTGTGTGCCATTGTTGCGAGGAGAAAAGCAGGGCCCTCCAGCGTGTGCCTGCTGAATAAGAGCCACTTGTGCCATTTTACGCAACATAGAATAACACCACCACAGGATGAACCAGTGGCATCAACAGGTCTATTCTATTCAGCCCTGTTCTGTTTGACCTTGTGTATACAAAACCTGCAATTATCACTTCCCCCAACCCACCTTAACCCACCCCTGCTGCCAAACAATACCCACATAGCATACCATTGTTCCATCTCCATGAAAACATGTGGCTATGAAAACCTATACTGTAAGTGAGTGTATATTTTGTAAAGCAAGGTAATTGATCTACTTTTTTTCTGGGACAAACAATAGTTTATTTTGCTTCTATTGAAATACAGAGCAGGAGAGAAGCTGCTGCTACCCAGGGTGCAGCACCTAGGGGGGATGCAATTAAGTTGTTTTCTTCAATGTACTTCTTCACCATAGAGACTGCTTTAAACTGGACTCATTTTCAGCTTTGCAAACTTAATGACCTGTTGCGGTGGGTGGTCCAATTCAGTCCTCACGATGGCTTCAATTGAGCTACCTTCACAACAACACAAAACAAATTACAATGTGCCGTGTGGCAAAAAGAAAAGGAGGGACGTGATGCTTAAGTGAGAGAGTTTCTGTCTCACTACAGCACTGCTCTTTTTTGGGGAACAAAATTGAAAAATAAATCAGGCAGGGTGGCAGGCTGTTGAGTCATGGGCAAGAGCATTCTCTGCTATTGAATTTCACGTTTCCATTTCCCAGTCAGCCGTACACAGAAGTGCCACCGATGCATTTTTTTTGTCCGTCTTGTCGAGACACTTTCAAGTGTCAGGAAGAATGTTGTTGTGATGATTTACAGGGTGCGTATAGATGACAGGTAGGATCTACGAGTGGCTGGGGGAAGAGTAGAGGGGCGTGGGGGGTCTGAGAGGGCAAGACCAGACAGATGTGGGTGGAGACGGAAGAGGAGTCTGGGTAAAATACATCTTTGTTTAGGTGCCAAACACCCACCGCTGACGCCACCATCACACACAGACACACACACACACACACACACACACACACACACACACACACACACACACACACACACACACACACACACACACACACACACACACACACACACACACACACCAGGATACTCTTGAGATCCTTTCTGCTTTGTCCTTTCTGTCTCTAAAGCTACAGGCTGGTGATGGTGGAGGGGGGGGCACACCTTCTACATACAGACTGACCTTTGTTTCGGTCTTCTTGCAGCGCAAAGTGCTTGTCACTTACATAAACACACAGCAGAAAGCGAAAGATGTATGGAGACTGAGTGAGGTGGGGGGAGGAGGTCGGCGCTGTTAATACCTGCTGTCAATCTCCCCTCTGACCTCTGCCGCACATTCCTCTCCCCTCCTTTGCTTATTAGTCCTGTATTAGCGTTTCCATTTGTCTTTGCTCACCCCTGACAGGCCGTGTGTGTGTTGTCATACGGGGGGTGGCGGACGACCATATGAAACCATTTGATAGGTGGGCACAAAGGTAGCTCTGTTACGCCAGACGCAAGGCAGCCGTGCAAATTGAAGCGTCGGGTAAAGGCTGGGTGACAGCTAAAAATGGGGCCCATCCCCCCCCATACCAAACTCAAGCCAGCCAACACCTGAAGCTTATTAAACATAAATCTCCACAGCTCCATAGATGTAACTCGAAACCCATATTGACTTTTAGGGGGAGCTTCATAAATCTTTCTGGCTTCTCTCCTTCCTCTCTCTCTTCAACATTCCTTATGTGTACCAAAAGAATGTTGTTTCAAACTGAAAACATTTGACACTCGGCTGTTGACAAAATATATAAAGTTAACAGGCATGCTAAACAAACGTGAAACATTCAGTAAAAACAGGAAAAGGCATAAATAATGATTCCACATTTGGAACCTACATTCATTAAAAGTGGAAGGGGCCGATTGTCGTGAGCACTTGCATATGGAGAAAACATTAAACTGATTATTTTGTAGTGATGAAACGGACTAGTGCAGAAAGGGAATTAGACAAAAACGACCATGTGTTTTTGGTTTGCAAAAGTCGATTTCTTCGGGTTTAAGCTATCAATTACTCAAACCTGTTATAATTGACTTGTTTTTTGCCAGATGGGGGCCAGTGAAACCACTTAAGAATGCAACATTTACATACAATCATCCAATTGACACATCATCTAATTTTGTCAGCAACCAGTTGCTTAATAATTACACATAAAACAGTTACAAAGCAGCATTATCACACATTTTAGAGTCATGTTTCTGGCCACCTGGCAAAATTAATATGTTCTCTCTTATAGCTGTGTTTTGTTCCAACCCCTTGGGGAAATATATCTCTGTGTAGCTGTTGAAGGCTCCACTTTATTTTGGAGGTATTCTGTTGCAGCTTGAAACGGAGAGTGAACAAGAACAATGTTGAGGGTTGGACTGCTGAACAACAAGCTGAAACTCACTAGAAAGTTACGAAAAGCAAAGGGGAGCTTAACATTCAGCAGATAATTCTCTGTGTTCATCAATCTGAATTGTTATTAAAAACATATGGGTGAAGTGGCAAAGTGGTTAGAGCGTCCCCCTAGAGGCTCAGGCCTCGAAGCAGACCCGGGTTCTAATAAAGAGAAAATGCCCCAAAAAATTATCTTAAAACAAAAACATATGGGTGATAACAATGAATTGGTGAAACTGGTGAAAACCCGATACCCTGTGCAGTATCTTGCTGTAGATAATAGATTGGCTCCAACCAAAAACTTTGATGCATAAGAGCGTGAAAATGCAATGACTTCATCCTACTGAGCCTACTGTCATCCTGCTGGCAGCCCACACACATGAATGGCATGACATATGTATTGATACAGCTCTTCTGATAATATGATACAACCAGAAATATTTATTACTTTTTTCTTTATAGCCACACCTTTTTGGAAGAAGTATTTGTATGTATTTATGTACAATATATGCATGAGTATTTTTGGGCAAGGGTGCAACACGCTCCTGCAAGACTGAGCGTATAAGGCACTATATGCTAAAATCGCTTCCTAGACAAAGGCTATTCACTGGGGAGATGAGAGAGAAAAAAATAGCCTCAGTAATCATTTCAGTGCAGTGCAGTAACAACATATCTCCATGGTGTAAACCCCCTTTGTCAGAACTATTCACACTTATAAAGCATCCTTCGCATGGAGTTGAAGTGAAAAAGACAGAAGTATGAAAAGTAGCAGGAAATACAGGAAGTAATGGTTGGTTGGTGGGGAGGAGGGGGGAGGGGGGACTGAAGGTGCATTTAGGTTACCTCTGGGATGAATATATCAGCAAGGAAAGGGAGAAAATTGATACCATCACTTGCAAACACCAAAGCATTATGATACATCTAACATCTGGGTGCTATTCCCATCCCAGCAAGAGACACAGCAGCAGGATGTTCCAGACCGGGGGGACGCGGCTGCATCACAGTCTGCCACTGCCAGAGCCCTGGGCTTACAGCCGCAGAGTTCACGACACGCTTCCCTCCCTGGAAAGAATGAGGGATCCCTGCCTACAGTAAAAACCGCATATAGCAGCTTGACGTGTGTTTATATATATACTGTATGTGTGTGTGTGTGTGTATGTGTGTGTGTGTGTGTGTACACGAAAGTGTCAGTGGGCAGGATTGGCAGCGGCTGCAGAGAAAGGGAATGGCGTAAAAGGAGAGCAGAGTAGAGAAGAGTGGAGGTGTAATAAACCGTGGACGTGCACAAAGGGCCCTCTGTGCAGAGGTGGCTGCTGGGTCACACACACACACACACATGCACGCACGCACACATACACACACACACGCACACACACACACACACACACACACACACACACACACACACACACACACACACACACACACACACACACACACACACACACACACACACACACACACACACACACCTTCCTCAACCTGCTGCCACTACCTACCCCAGGGGAACCTTCCATTCCGAAGCTGCCCAGCGTGAGCGGGGGTGAGCCCATATAAATAACATGACAAATACAAGGAAAAAGTGAGTGCAAAAAAAATAAAAAGATGGAGAGAGCCGAGGAGAGACATGAGAAGGAAAGAGGGGAAAAATGCAGCGACGGCAGGAACAGCCTGTTGAATAAGGATTTCTTCTCTCTGGCGACAATGTCTCATTGTTTTTAAGAGGAGTGGGGAAAAAGCCACTGGAATTGTGGAATGTATGAGTCTCATTCATTACCCCCATTTTCTGCCGTTTAAAACATACCCTGTAATAATAGTTTTACTCACCAACATAAATACAACAGTGATTTCCTTTTTTGGCAAGCAGAGCACGTATGACATCTTACCCCCTTCCAACAGGTAAAAGAGACACTGACACAGTGTTTGTCTGTGCGCTAGAGAAGTAAAAAAAAAAAAAAAGTCTGTTCATTTGTGCTAAACTGCTGTCTTTACCCACTGCAGAGCACAGACCATGATCTAACAAGCTGGTTGGCACCCCGCGCTTACCGTGCTCACTTTTTGCCAAATCTGCTACCCCACTGTGCTGCTTAATGCTAATAAAAACCTGCAGCACTAAACAAACATTTTCAGGAGGGATTTGTTGTTTGGGTCGAGTGGGAGAGAGGAATCTAATGGGGGAAAAAAGTGGCCAGCAGTTACTTGTTTTTTCTGTTTCTATTCTTGCGGAACCAGCAGTGTAAGACTCCCTATAGCTGTTTTCCTTATGGTATAGTTGTTCAGAGCAGAGAACCCTCCAAAAACCACACCAAAGTAAGGCTCACAATCCAAACATTATGTCTAGAGTCAAACAGCAAAGAGGACAAGGGTCCAGTGAGTGTACTGGCCAACTTAACAAACAAACAAAACACAGTATCAACCGCAGGAGAGTGGGTGGCAGCAGGCGTCACGTTGAAATGTTTTCTATCCCTGCTGCCTCCATATGGAGCTGCGCTAACCCATAAAGATTAACTGTTGGCTTCTCTCATGAGAATCCAGACAAAATGCTTTGTGATGGGAAACACACATGAGGGGTGAGATTAATGGAGCATTATCCAAGGACTGCAACAGTCCAAATAGTGCTCAATTTACAGGGATCCTCCTCCTCCTCCTACTCCCCCTGCTTCTTTTTCCTCTCTTCCGATAATAAAATAGGCCTCTCTATTCAAAGAGAGGCGGACATAAATATTTACAGTAATTTGATGCATGCATGTGAGGACAAGACTTCCATCCGCAAAACTTAGCAAAAGCCACTATGGGTGGATCATAATAAGGATTAGCTGGATACTAAAAAAAATCAGAACAGAATCACAAATTCTCCTGTCCAACAAAGTGTGATGTGTCAGTCAAAATGTAATGAAAGTGAAGATTTTTTAGGTTCGTTTAGGAGTCAAAATATAAGCAGGTGTAAATTCCTGGCTCAACTGCAGTCCCGCAGGTGAGGACATATGCTCGCGGCCAGAGCCGGCCCAAGCCTTCAGGGGGCCCTAAGCGAAATATGATTAGGGGGCCCCTCTCCAATGTTAGCGCTGCTGAAACTATAGATCTTAAATATCATTCACACACCCAGTGTTTTCCGCTAGTGCCTCCACTGTGCGGCTGTGCGAAAATATTAGACAGCCGAGATTCAGACCCTCTTAGGAGGGTCCGGGGGTATTCCCCCCCGGGAGATTTTTTTAACCTTTTTAAAGTGAAATGCATGAATCTGATGCACTTTGAGAGGAAAATTAAGAGGCTAAATCTGAGAAATTTTTTGTGAACAAATAATTTGGAGACACTGGGTCAGATGAATTAGAAGCTATTGAAGAAGGACATATGGATTTTCCATAAAAATATTAATATAAAATAAAATATTATGGAGGGTCCTCTGGGTTGGGCTTGGAGCTCTTTTTCTTTTACGGGACATGTTTCTCTGTAATATAATGAATGCATTTAAGATTTTTTTTTGCATTTTCAAGCTTTTTTTATTAGATAGTACAGCGTTGAAATGGGGAGACAGAGAGAGAGAGGGGGGATGACCTGCAGTAAAGGTCCACGGGTCGGATTCGAACCCGCGACCACTGCAACGAAGGCCGGAGCCAATATGGTACGCGCTCTATCCACTACGCCACCGGAGCGCCCCAATGAATGCATTTAAATGCAGTGTGAGGAACTAAGCAGAAGAACTCTGTTGTCTAGCTACTGTATCTTTTTTTCCACAGACAAGGCTGAAATAGGCTATAGACTATACACAGTGCATGGGCAACTGAGGGCAGCCCCATTTCCAATTGTTTTTAAATAAACTCAATACACACTGTGCATGGATGTGAACGTGACATGATCAGATAATTTCGGATTTCCTCCCAAGGCAAGGCAAGGCAAGGCAAGTTTATTTATATAGCACAATTCAGACACAAGGCCACTCAAAGTGCTTTACAGGGGCAAGATTAGAATACATAAAACACATTATAAAACATTTAAAAGCGAATAAAAGAAGCAAATAAAAATAAAATAAAAATTAAAACTCGATTTAAAAACATAAGCAAATAAAATGAAAATTGCAAGTTAAAAAGGAAACAAAAAAGTCTTCAGACTCGTATGAGAGATGAACTGATTACATTTTTAGTCTATTAATTATCTAGACCAAAACATGTTATTCCTTTTTTGTATGATAACTCACATTTGCATAATATGATGTTAATATCAAACACACAAACTAAAAAAAAAAAAAAAAAAATTTTTTTTTTTTTTTTTTTTTGGAGGGGCCCCCCAGGCAGTCGGGGGCCCTAAGCGGCAGCTTAGTTCGCTTATGCCTCGGGCCGGCTCTGCTCGCGGCTTTGATTTAATCAGTTAGTTTTCTGGATGAATACACCGTCGACTTGCAGGGTATGTCTCTCTCTCCGGGGCTAAGAGGTAAATGTGCTTCATTGAACCCATAATTAAAGGTTGCCCTTTGACCTCAAACCAATATGTTGCTTCACATGTTAGCCCGCGGTGCTCGGATTGGGATTGTTCAAAGCAGAGATCTGGTGGAGCATACAGAGAGAATAAAATGACTAAAGCCTCTTCATTGATGTCTGGTCTCGAAATGTAGCATCAAAGGTGTCCATAAGAAAACTAGCTTGGCTGTTAATTAAAGCTAAATCACGGGGGTCGCGATGGCTGCAGCAGCACGGACGCACAAAGGTTTGACGTGAGCGGAGGAGACAGAGGGCATGTAGTTTGCCTCTCGGGGAATGTTTCTCAGTAGGCCAAAACACACTCAGCTGGGGTGGCTGAGCAGATGACTAACTGGGTCCATGCAGGCCTCTGTGCCTCCATTGATTTCCTGTTGCCAGCCCTGACAGGAAGTGATCTGGTGATGCAGCCTTAGGACAGAGTTGGAGGGGCCTCTAACTGATTCTGACAATTCCACAAGAAGGAGGATTCTGGCATCTATTTCGGAGATGATCGACTTTGACAAAGATACACAGAAAATGTGTGTTTATCTCAACTCCAGTGTTAGTTGTTGTACTTTTGACCATTGTTTCTCTCAAAATACACTATTGCTAATAATAATGGTAAAATTCTTCATGTACAGTCAAAGTTGAGCCGGGAATTTTTAAAGTGCAGGTCAAAATCAAATCAAATCAGTTTTATTTGTATAGCCCAAAATCACAAACACATTTGTCTCAGTGGGCTTTACATTTCATACAATATGGTATATGATACAATATGACACCCTGCCCTTACACCCTTAGCTCGGGTGAGAAAAAACTCCCAGTAAAAACCCTTTACCGGGAATAAAAAAATTGAAGAAATCTCAGGGAGAGTCGACAGAGTAAGGGATCCCTCTCCCAGGACGGACATGCTGCAATAGATGTCATAAGTAGATAAAATCACAAAGGAATTTGATCATTGGATTACATGGTAATACTAAGTAAAGTGCGAATAGTGTGGATGCAGGAAGACTTCAGATGCTGCCAGAGGATCCACACCGTCTCGTCTCCACAGGGAAAACTAAGGTTTCCATCGCCAGGATTACATCCCACGTCTCCAGGTGGCATCCTTAACCACTGCAACATCTTTCGCGTTGATGGTCCATTTTCTCAGATGGTACCGGAGGGGGGGACCAGATCCACACCGTCTCGTCACGACCAGGGAATACTGGAAGAGGACAGACAAGCAACCAGTGAGCAAAGCAAAATGAATTTAAAGATTGAACAAGCAAGCGAGTAGAAAGAGTACTATCCTGATGGACGATGAGTCGGTGCTGATGTGAGGCAATAGCAGGCGGGGAGCATCCGTTCATAGGACAGCTGATTCCGCACAGAACTCGGAGTCAGTCGAGTAGCATGGAGAGTGCTTGGTAGACAGAGGGAGAGAACCCCCGGGGCAACGCTCAGCCAATCATGGAAGATAGACAGAGGAGAACAAATGTCAGAGAAATGGTATCAGTTATGCAATTAGCGTCGGCAAGACAATTTTTCAGTGGGAGGACAACCGGTACTCAGGCCCAGACAAACCGAGACCGAGGCAGCTCCTCAGGCTGTTAATAATAACGCTATAACAATGGTAAACAATAGGAAAACAATTAACATTAAATTACATTGATTTACACTCAACCGTTCCCCACCGACACACAATCAGCGCCAGCCCCCCAGACCCAGAGCCTGCCCCCCAGCACCCCGCCCCCAGAGAGCACGCCCCAGTGCGGCACTAGTCCCAAGGAGGACCGGGGCCATAGATAGAGAATAGAGTATAGAATAGGGAAAATAGCCAAATGCACCGCTGCCACGAGGAGCAACCACAACCGAAAACCCCCGGAGGGGCGGCCCGTACAGCCCACTCGGGCCCGCCGGACCGGCCATGCCCAGCCCATGAGGCAAGGCCAGAGGCGCCAAGCACAAAGGGCGCGACGCATCCGCCGCCACCATCGGCACACCCAGAGCTAGGACCGGCCGGAGGAGCGCTGACGCCGGGCAGCGAAACACAGACGCCAACAGTGACGCCACAGAGTGGACCGCCAGGCAGGGATAAATGATTAAAACAGTTTAAAAACAGTTAAAAACAGTTTAAAAGTAATTAAAAACAGTTAAAACGCAAATTGCATAGATTGCTTCTAACCGCCCCAAGACAATCTAGTATCACCCGAGGCGGTCAAAAGCAACCCGCGTCAAACGATTAAAAACATCGCAGTGCCCACCTACCAGTGCAACAATTACACAGTCTGCACCCGATGCCCCATTTCCACCCCACCCAACGGTCCAGTCAGGCAATAGCACGGCGCCACTGCAGACGCCTGAGCACGCAGCCCGACACCACCACCCCCCGGCCAGCCCCAGCCCAGAGCACACCAATGACAGCGGCAGGCAGCGCCGCCGCCCCAGCGCCCCGCCGACATGACCACCCAGCCAAGCCAGGCAGGTTTGACAGGTTTACTGTCAAAGACAGACAAAGCAGGATGAACAATGAAATGCAGTTGTAGACCCCTCCATGCTTCACACACAGAGAACATGTACAGACCTCATAGGTTTGATATAAGAATAGAATGCACACTACAATAGGCAATTCAATAGAACAAAGTAACAAAGTAGAATATAAAAAGTAGCACTGAATAAATGAATAAAAGGAGTAACCCGTATTATATTTCAAACAAAGTTATACAGTCATGTCTGCATACACACAAAACAGATGTGCGATATTAGTGCCTTGAGGCCTAGCAACTTGAGGTACGAGTGCAAGAATAAGGGAATTGTAAAGGGAGCAGTGTGGTAAGATGCAATGTAGAGAATAATGCAGAATTGAATGTGTAGAATAAACTCAAGCATGTATAACAAGAGGAACTGAGGAAAACCACCAAAATCAACGTTTTTGGTTGTTTTATTGGATTTTTTGACAACAATAAAAATATGGAATATCACCAGATGTACCCTTAAATAATGTTTGTCTTTCTGATTCCTCTGTCTCGTGTAGCCCGGTCCTACCAGACTATCGTACTTCATTTAATTTGTACAGAAGGTCTGGTATCGCTCAATTGACAAACGTTAACTCACTTGAAGGCGGGTGTCTGTTGAAGTTTAAAACTATTGGATCTGCCCAGTGCCACTCGGGATATGCCAACCAATCGCATAACGTTTTGTCGTAACGTATGTCATGCGCCGGCTAAAGACTACAACTGAAACTGGCGCACAACCTCAACGTCTTTGTTTTCAGCTACTTCCTCTGTTCGCTGATTGGACTGCCACAATAAAACTCACAAATTTTATCACGGCTGATAAAACTCACGAATATACCGTGGACCCAGACTGAATACTGAAGGGAAATGAAAATTGAGCGCAAGTAGGTGAGCGGGCGTTGCCAGGCTATGTCTCGTGTATACCAACCTGCCAAATGCACACAGAATAATCTGTAATCTGATTAATAGACGTGTCGCTCTACAGACAGCCTCATGTCATAAGTCATTCAAATGAGCCTGACTGGGAGTGGGACGCTTAAAGAAGACACTCCTAATAAGGCTCTGTGTGCTAAAGCTCAATCTCTCTCTCTCTCCCTCTCTCTCTCACACACACACCTGGGCCAGCTCCAGGGCCCATGCATTAAAGAGCTGTCAGTCAAAAGCCTAAGCTCCTGTGCACTGGCTTGGGGCATAACTTAACCCCTCTCAAACGATTGCACCTGACTGAGCATGTGTGGGGACGTCACCTAACCCTAGGGGGTATGTGTGCCAGCCACTTGTCTCACACACATAAAAAGAGAGGTAGAGAAAATATTAAAAGTGTGTTTGCTTTTGTCCGTTCTGATTGGTGAGATAAATGGTTGGATGTTAGAGAGTGGGAAAGTGCTTGGATATAGAAACGCCTTGCTTGCAGATATCTCCATGCACTCCATATGCCCTCATAGTTCTTGGCAGTCTCTGGTGAAGTGAGATACCGTAAGAAAATAAAACATGGGCCTAGCTAGCAGCACTGGACCCGAGCCCCTCTCTCTCTCTCACTCACTCACAGCCTGTTTTATGTTGTGTGCTGCCAGAGCAAACATGGTGGCTGTTATTGCAGAGGACAATTACATACCGTTAAAAAAGTATACTCCTCAGCCAGCGGCGGCATGTTTTTAAACCTACTGTGAATAGAAGAACAAACATTGGGAGGGAGTCTCTCTCACACACTCACACACAGGCACACACACACACATGCACACGCACACACGCACGCACACACACACACACACACACACACACAAACACACACACACACACACACACACACACACACACACACACAACACACACACACACACACACACACACACACACACACACACACACACACACACACACACACACACACACACACACACGTACACAGACATACACACACTTGCACACACACACACACACTTGTAGCCTTGCATTTAGCCTCAGCCAACCGTGCACTCCCAGGCATCCACTTTCACCCGGCTTGACTTTTCGTCTAGCGACCCTGCTTGTCCGGCGTCTAAATGGCACAATTATCTGCAATTTATGCTCAGACAAAACGGATCACTTCCCTGCTAAATGAAATTCCCCCATTAGAGAAGAGCAACAAGAGGGAGGAGATAGGGCCAGTAAGACTTTCTACGGTAAGTGACGAGAGACAGTATACATCCATGCCCAGAGACAGAACCCCCTTTCCAAGAAATAAAGCCACACAGCTGCATCAAGGATGAAGTGTTTTGAGAAGAAAAGTGGAAAAAAGCGCCTCCTGAAGGTTGAAAGTAGAGATTGTTGTCCGACTAGGTGGCAGAAAAGCCCATTAAGGCAAAAACCCTTAACTTGCTCTCACTCAAGAGTTACAGCCATTACCCTCAGGCTAATATCTCAGCAAGAGACTTGAATGACTTTCCCCCTAATGAGTGATGATAAATTAAAAGGCTGGTGAAACACAATGCTATGCTTGGATCCGACTGCATTTTCATTCGCTTTTTCAGTTGTCCATTAATCATGTTAACGAGCCGGGAGAAGTCCGGGGCGAAAAACAAGAGATGGCTGAGACCTTGTTTTTGCGAATCATTAAGAGCGTTTTGGCTCATCTCACGCTGCGCTCTCACCAGGACACAATAACAAGTGTATCTAGTTGACCTTATCTGTATCATGTTGAAATTTGTGTGCTAAAGCACTTGTTTTGACAGATTATACAAGCAAATGCATATTGGATCTTTTACCCCCATGTGATCGATTGTTAAAGTGTTATTTATGATGACTAAAACTTTTCCAAGGCCTTAACATTTTTTTTACAGGGCATAGCTACGTTGCTCAAACTTCCCCGATGCTTAAATAAATTCACAGTCTTGAATTACCTTTCATCTGGCTCACATTTGCTTGTCAGGACACATATAGGCCTTTCAGCTTCTATATATCCCTGCAGGTATGAAAATGTACGTAGACATGCATAGGCACCTGAAAGGAAAATTCCATCCTTGGACTCTTCTATTGAAGTGTCGAAAGTAATCAATCTTTTTGCGCAGTGCGAATGTGCGATGTGTTACAATTTACATTTCAAGTGTTCCCACCTTTTTACCTTGCCTCATCTACAGGAGCTCTGCTGCTGGTTGCTATTTCCAACATGTTGAAAGAATGACATTGACGAACCCAGTATCTGTCTGAATAGGTTGAATTTATATGTTTAGACAGAAGGAGCAGTAGTTAATAGCAATAGCATGGCAGCAGTAAGAGGGTAAGCTTTTTGTAAAACAGACCATGGATCGTAGCTGCTTTGCATAAGGGTCTATTTAGGCAATGTTGTCCAATGGATTTCTGTTCTTGTTAAGCATTTGTACAAAAAGATGGGTCTTGATCTCCAAAGCTGCATCAACAGAACGCATAATATCACCTCATGAAGTTGATGTGGCCAATTTGTTTAAAAAACAATCGTCTATTTAGACAGCCTGCAAATGCAGAGCAACATTAGCCTTCATTTGGAAACATGTGTCAGGTGGTCTTCATCTTTATCTCTGTTTTGGTCTCCACCAACTGTTGAAGGAAATATCTGGCTCTTCAGCTGATGAATGCCCCACTGTGTTCATCCGCTATAGTTGCTAACTTGCTTTATACGTGCAGTATGCTGTTCTGTGCTGGATAGGTAGCATACAGCTGATATAATGATGACAGTGGTGAGAGGGTGAACCAAGCATTAGAGTTGTGGTGCTACCAAAACAATGAGCTGAAAGACGCTCAAACACGGTAGAGAGCGGAATAACCTTAGAGTCAGGTTGGATTTTCTTTGTGTGTTTGTCACTATGAGCGAGCACTTTCCCATTGGTTGATGCATTGTTATTATAAAACAAAGTCCCCTAAAGTTGTGGGTTTCTGTGTGGGTTTCTGAGAATTTCAAATAAACCAAAAAATAAATAAAACCAATCATTCAACATACCAATAGTTTTCGGGGGGGAGGGGGGGGTTCTATTTCATAACACAACACAAGTGTGTATGAGGATACCAACTCACTTGTCCTTTGAGGTGGAATACAGTTTTTTCTTATTAAAATGAGACTATAAATGCACATATTGGTAGCCATGCCATCAACAGCCCTACTATGCAAACACCCCTGATAGGGCACAATCATGCACGAGCACACACACACACACACACACACACACACACACACACACACACACACACACACACACACACACACACACACACACACACACGTAGATCCCAAGGTCACCTGTACGACAGATTAAGAGCATTAATGGCTGCTGTGTGTATAGCTCTAATTACTGATCTGTCATCAGTTTTCATTAAGTGCCCTGAGTTGACCAAGTTGAGAGCGCTATGTCCGCGGTGCAGTCTGGATGGAGGCGCCGAGCTGGGGTCTGTAGATGAGGGCAGAGAAACTTGGATCAGTGTTCTGAACTTCCAGTAAAAAGGCAGCAGAGTAACTTGCGTAGCGTATTTGGCATGTGCACGCACAGCCTGTGTGACTCGGGTCGCTGCAGCCATGTGTGTCCTGAAAGGCAAATTCCAGCAAAGTCATCATTTGGAAGAAGAAATAACATGCCTCATGAATACCAGAGTAGTCTACAAGATGTCTTCCTTTTGGGGGGATCATATGCTTGTCCAATCAGCTGGCAAGATTTGCAGATACAAAAGCGAGTTTGTGCGCACCAAACAACATGATGAGAAACTGAAAGTGATTATTTTGCAGCTTGTTCTTGTAATGCATTTTTTTTTCGCAACTGTCTCTCTTCTGCCTGCAGTGACATCATCAGGCATGGTGCAGCAGAGCCAGACCTGGGTTTTCAGGACATGAACCAGAGCCTTACAGTGTGTGTCACCTTTCTGACAGAACAAGCAGGAGATCTCACTCTAAAGACCCAGGAACACTGCTGACAGTATTTAGACAACTGCTTAAGTCACTGTTTCCCGCCATAACTCACTGTGTCTCCTCTCTCTTCCTACATCCTCCACCTCCGCAGACACCGACGGAAGATGCCCAGATGTGTGTCGGATAGGCATATTGAGAAGAAGCAGTAAACACAGGAAAATAAATAGCAAACGCAGAGTGGAGTCTATTGCTAGATGATGGTGGAATACGTTTAAAGGTGCACTATGCAGTTTCAGGGGAGGGGGATTTGTTTACATTTCCAGAGCCTGAAGTTAGTTCATGCTAAACACATTTTTACTACGTTATTCCAAGTATTGAATAATTCCATCATCATAAATCAAAACTAATGTATTTTGAAGCACCTGGAACAAAACACAAGACTAGCATAAAACTGTGGGCCTTAGCGCTGTAAAAAACAACAGTAGATGAGTAACATTTAAGGTAGCTTTCTAACTTTAAACAGTGTGGATCTATTTTTCCTCTGAGGGAAGTTTCTTTATTCAGCTATGAGAATTTACCTCAGAAAATGTTCACTTCTCTGACACGTCGAAAGTGCATTTAAACTGACTGAAAGAAAAGTTTTCCTATCACTTCCTGTGCTATTAAGAGAGAAAATCCGGCACTAAGTCAAGGACATCCAAAGATTATCTGATCCCAACACAGACATGGATGTGTTTTTCCCACAGCGGTGCAAGATAACAAGAGTTTCGCCGAGATTACCAGAGATTTGAGTCGAGCCATTTCCTCTTTATTTAAGCATTAATATCGCTGGCAAATATTCAACATAAATGATTGATCTGGTTTTATCACAGTCAAACAACAGCACAGATAGTCATGTGGAACAGAGACTAGATCCTAAAATGCTCTTTCATAACTGCACTTATAAATAGCTTTGAATCAAATCCCTAAAAGAGACCCACACAGAAAAAAAATAAAGAAAAAACAACAACCAGAGGGGTTAACATGCTCCCAGTTCCAAGAATAGGCCGTACCACAAGGTCCAGGATTGGATTTAGTGATAAGCCAGCCATATGAGCTGCATTCTCTATCTGCTCTGACCCCGGCTGCATGTGAGCCGCAATAACAAAGGCGCTCAGCAGTGGGCCCCAAGGTCCGTTTACTCAGTGGTGTAATGTTTGTGCTCTCATGGCCCTCACAGCAGCCCAGCGCAGCACCCTTATCAGGGGCCCCAGCCTGGCTCGCCACTGCACCGCACTGTGTATTCTACCACTGCAAACAAGCCCTGCACAAAAGGTGAGAAAAAAGAAAAGAGCAAAAGGGTGAGGAGGTAAAGAGAAGAAGGATGAAAAACAGAGGGATCTGATGCCCGGGGTCTTGGTTGCTTTCCATAAAGGGGCCTCTCTCCATCCCTCGCTCCTCTGGAGGGAAAGAGGAGAGGAAGGTGGAGGGTCGGAGTGCATTCCTCCCTCCCTCCCTCTCTGCTCATGCCCTGAAGGAGTGTAGGGTTTGGCTGCAGAACGGGGGGAATGAAGGCAGGCCTAAGCCCCTGCAGACACGCAGGCCTTGGCCGGCTAATGCTGCGCTGGCCCTAAAAAGCAAGCAAGAAAGAGGACTAACTCTGGGTCCAACACTTTTTCCCAAGCCCCAAACATTTGACTGTGCAGACATGAATGTACTGTGAAAACAACAACCTCGATAGTGAGAATAAAAACTGTGTTTGTGAGAAAAAGCAAGACAACAACAACGCAGGGAAAGTGGGAAAACATTTCCCGCTGAGAACTCAGTTGTTCTGTTGTTGGGTGAGTCACAGTGCCAGTCAAGCCAGAGGAGACTAAAAGGACTGTTGCATATTTTCCATCCTCATTTCTGCTTTTTGGACCTGACTTGGACACGGACAGGCCTGTCCTTTCTCTAAACACCTCGGAGAATAGTGCTTAATGTCACTCAGAAGCCAGTTGGGTCTAATTGTAAATATCACATCTATAAATACCTGTTTTTTCTGCAATAATCCCAGCAGGACATGGGGAGGAATCAATCATTTTGAAGTGATGAAGATACTTTGAAAAAAAGAACAATTTTCCTCTGCAGAAGTATCTAAAGCAATGCAATGCCAGTGATTCATGCGGAAATCTTCCCCGAAAAACCCACCAAAAAACCTGTTCCAGCTTAGTAGAAACTATCCCACACTGTGACCAAAAGAGGCCTTCCTTCCATCTTCGCAAGCCAACCCACAATCCTCTCTTTCCCTTGTGTTCTCTCTCTCTCTCTCTGGTTTTCCCGAAAAACCAACAGCGAAATAGGATGCAGGCCTGAAGACTGTTTTGAATTGCACCATGTGAAAGGACAGACGGAGGAGCGGTGGAGGCGCTCTTTTTTCGATTTCCCAAAAAGTAGAGGAATGTTAAGCATATCCCTATAAGAAGATTAGGGGTCTCCTTGGTGTAGCACACAGCTTTCCCCCCCGACGTGCCAAAGGACCAGAGCAGATCAAAGACGCCTCGGACTTCCTCGTCATTAGCCGTGGCTTATCCCCAAATGCTTTCACACTCTGATACTGACCCCCCCTCATTATACCAGCAGCACACCCATCACTGCTGCTGGCTTTTTGGAAAACACAGTGCAGGGCTCCGGCACAGGATGTGATCCCCCTTCCTCCAGACCCCTTTCCTCTCTTATTGAAAACGTTACACTCACTCAGTCAAACTCAGATGTAAACAGCACAGGCACAGAGGGCTGCCTGCCACGCACATGCATCAGCGGTTCAGTTAAAGGCATACTCAGTCATTTCAATCCAAAACACTTCTTGTCAAAATCAGCTACTTGTAGGAACTGTGTGTGTGTGTGTGCTGAACAAAAAAAACTCCAGTGTTAATACATCACAGCCTATAGGCTCTGTAAACTGGCATGTCGATAGCTGCAGTGGGCCCCCTTTTTTTCAGCGCAAGAACTGTGCGGACCGGGAGCAGATCGTAAGGAGATATTCACTGATATTGACAAAAAGTGATTTTGACAACAAGCGTTCTCCAGAATCGCTGGCACCACCATTAACTTACATGAATGCACAACAAATTTGGTGTTTTACAGTAACCTTTTTGCGCTGTGTCCACACATTCCACACAAGAGCAATATCTTTATGTCCACAAATCAATAAGTAATATAGAGAGCATAAAAATGACAAAAAAAACAACAACAAAAAAGCACTGCCGAGTTGAGAAGATGTGATGTGCTCAAGCAAACAGAAAAGTAAAGCATAAAAGGAAAATGAGTTGCTGCTTATTCTTTTTCCTATTTCTCTTGCCTTTGTTTACAATGCTAAATGGGAATTTGTTAACATTCCTCCATTTGGTCCTTTGGCGTCTGGAAACCATTATATTGTCAGAGGTTTGCTTTGCCAAGAGCATTATAGGCATATTTATATGCTTATGGCTCATAATCAAAACAAAGATTGGCCATTTGAACCAAACAATTACAGTATATATTGTTTGTGAAACAGTGATACTGCCTCCACAGGCTTTGTGGTCAGAAGAGGTTTGTAATTAGCATTCAGAGCAGATACGGGAAAAGAGGAACAATAGGATTCTCTCTGGCTGCCCATTTGTGATCCATAAAAAGAAAAGCAGTAATAGAGTGCACTCAGCCCACCAACATCCGTCACCGCAGTCCCCTATCACTAAAGTCAATACAGGTTGATTAGGCGTGAAGGAGGGTAGGTAAAGAGTGCCTTTGTTCCAACATCTATGAATACATTCCTCCATACTGTAGATTACCCATCTATAACACTAGAACAAGTGTGTCACACGGAGATGGATTTTTTTTCTCCTCCAAGTATAAAAGCACATATAGTGCAGAGCAATCCAAGCGTTCAGAGTGTTTGCTCAGGGTGTGTGTGTGTGTGAGGCTCGGGGTTGCCGGGAAGGCCACCTGAGCGGAGAGAGAGAGAGAGAGAGCGCTTGCACACCTGTTCTCTGTTTGGTCAACAGCAGCGCAATCGTAGAAACACGGTCACACAGCACAATGCTATCGCTGCCAATCTGGAGAACAATCCAAGAGCTTATCTTTTATTGGCTCTGATTGCAGCCCTTTCGGACCAATTAGGAGCTCTCCCTCCTGTTCATAGAGTTCCTGCCCTCCAGCAAGTGTAGCCCCGCTGCAAGGCTGGTGCAGTTCCTGGACCAGTGATACAATTAAGATTCATGCAAACATCACGAGATGTCAATTCCCAGATATGGATGTGTGTGATAGGGAAAAATAAGGTGGAGGAGTGGCTATCGTGAAAGTGCAAACCTTGTGACAGCAATTAAGTTAAACTGCTTTCACAAAAATCAAGTTCCTGCTGAGTGGTTTGCACTTCTTTCTCTGTAGAAGGTTGGTTACAGTTCGCTGTAAGGCCAAAAGGGGGAAAAAAAGAAAGAAAAGGATCCTGGCTCGTTTGGAGTGAACTTGCAACCTTTCAGTCACTAAATTGTCCGGCAGGCCACCCTGTCTCAAGAACATTACACTGTCTTTGTTGTACCCTGAAGGCAGCGCCGGCCACACAATGATTAAATTAAGCTTTTCCCATTGCCATGGTGAGGATCAGTCTTTCTAAATTGTGCCAGCGGGGTTGAGAAAAGGCAGGGGTGCTGGACTGGGCTGGAAGAGCAGCAAAAGTAGCCAAAGCTTGCCCCACCAAAGCCCTCTCCGGTGGGTATGAAGTCAGCAGAATCTGACTGGCACTGACCCTCTGTTCACACACCGCTGCCCACTCCTCAGGATCCAAAGGGAGGGGACAGAGGACCTTGAACACACCTCAAAATACACACGCGCACACACTTATTTCTTTTGGATGGACTCTGACAGTGTACGTCACCAGCCTGGCCCCATCTGATCATTGCCGTGGAGACGATTCACAGCCCAGCCGTTAACACCGCGGGATAACTGGAAATCTTGACACAAACCTGGCAACGTGCACATACTGGCTACGCACATGTCCCGCCTGAAATGCCCAAATTAGACGTAGAAAATAGAATTAAACTTTTCATGCCTGAGAGCTGTGACTATGCGCCAGCGTGTGTCGCAAGCATCACTGTGTGTGTGTGAGTGTGTGTGTGTGTGTGTGTGTGTTTGTGTGTGTGTGTGTGTGTGTGTGTGCAGGTGAACATCTGTGAATCAGACCAATATCCTAAAATATCTGCCTAAGCAGGCAAGGTTCTTGGAATCAGGTAAGTCATCTTTCTTTTGTGAAATAGCTTTGTTTAAACTTTGACACTCACTGAACTCTGCTGACACATCCAGAACACTATAGCAGAACATAATGATTGACAAGTAAATACTATAGGTGCTGCATTTTAGTGTATTAAGAAAACTTAAATTAGTATAACGGATGTGGCAGTAAGATTTCAGCCAGGGAATACTGTACAAGTATTGAGGTAGAACAGTGTCTATACGAAGGATGTGAAACGTAGCAGCACATATATCATGGAGGTGTTGATGCAGAGGAAGAAGATTTATCTCACTTCTCTGGTCCTCACCTCTGCCTGGCAGAGCTGTGCAGCATCATTCCCTGACAGCTCAGAGTGCTAACGGAGAGCTCTGGAAAAAACAAAAGATAAAAGCCAGAGACGGAGTGTATACTGGATATGAAGGAGGGATTTAGAGAGAGAGAGGAGACATAACTATCCAACTCCTAATAATGACAGTGTGTGTGTGCAAAGTGTGCGTCAATGTGAGAACACGGACAGCAGCAAACATCTTTCAACACGTCTTGACGTTTTTTTTAAAAATTTATTTGTGTCTTTGTCATGTGTTTTTTTCCAACATGAAAACAGTCCTTAAAGAGATCCTATTATACTACTTTTCTGGTCTTCATTTCTTGTTAAAAACTGCTATAGAGCAACCTGACACGAATCACATCACAAAAAACTATGTAGATTCTCGGGACACTCTTCCGCTTACCCTAGCGAGCACAGCAGTCTCTCTCTCTACACACTGCTTTGAGCTTCTCCGCCACTCCCCCCCTGCTGCAAACCCCACTCCGTTGTGATTGGTTACCTTCCTTCCAGCAGCGGGAAATTTTCAGGAAGGTGGGGGCATGCAGCCGGAGCTTGCCTGAGCAGCATTACCATACATGGAAACATGACAGAAACTACACGAGCGTGACAGAAACTACCCGGAAATTTGAACAAGTTCGGCTCGACCGGCTGCCATAGTGTTTAGTGCTCTGCACAGCCACCCCAGACGGTCAGCAGGGAATACGTCGAAATGCATGTACGTAATTATTTGATACTCTAGTATGGTTAAACATGACTATAAATCATTATACCAACGTTTATAGGTCATACAAGTCGAAAAGTATCATAGGTCCTCTTTAAAGCTGGGGTATATGATTTCTGATTGGTCAAAGTTAACACGAGCTGTACACTTTGACCAATCAGAGCGAGGCTCCGATTCTCTGTTCTTATTGGCTGTTGGGACTGTCCATTCACTTTGGCACGACGTTGTTGGTGTAGGGAGGGACCAAAGAGAACAAGTGGAGCAGTTGAGGTATTTGGATTCAAATCTCTATCCCAACTGCTATTTTATCCCCAAATCATATACCCCAGCTTTAAACTGTGTTTTTATTTGGCATCAGTTATTCTAATATACTTTTGGAAGGCAGTTAGCTTAGCGTACAGAGCAAAACCTAGAAGTCTCATAGGATCCATCCAGAAACACATCTAATGAATACATCTTATTAACTCTGAACACTCAGAAGAAGCATTCAGACTCTTTGCAAAAGTATACGTACCAAAGCTAAAAGTTAGCCTTACATCATTTATTAGGTGAAAGTAAGAAGTAAGTAGTAAAAAGTTAGAATTATTAGCTACATTTACTTAAAAGTTTGGAGAAAATAGTCCCAGCTGTGTTTTACTATTATATCTGACGTACCTGGATCAAATGACTGTGTATGTTGCAATTTACTGCTGTAGATGTTTATGGCTAAGATAACTTTAATCCTTTATATACTATACGTTTCATCTAGAGAACAATGCATCATCTCCTGGATGAGATCAACATGAGTGTGTAGCGTCTCTGTTCTGTGTGAACCAGGTTTCAACAAAATTAGACTTTTCAGGAGCTTTACAGCTAATCCAAGGGGGGGGGGGGGTTTAAAAAGCTTATTTCATTTTTAAGAGGTTGGAAAATGTCCTCAACCCATAAAGGAACACTTTAAAACTTCAGCTTACCAGACAATCATTCATTTGACCAAATGTTAAGATACATGTTTTCTGGAAGGGTATGGATTTTTAATATAGTATGAAGAGAGGTTGACTAGTTTATGAAAGCTGTCAGATAAATGCTGTGGAGTAATGAGTACAATGTTTGGCTCTGAGATCCAGTGGAGTAAAAGGATCAATGGAAATACTCCAGTTAACTACAGTCCTCAATCAAACAACTTAAGAAGATGATCCGGAGAGGATGTACTTAGTTACATAGCAACACTGATAATCAATTCAGAGTTATTTGAATGAGAATTAACAGGTAATTTAATACAGAGGTTTGTGACTGAATGACACAATGTTATCATCATGTAGGTGTCACGCTTTTATCACGCTGAGGAATTAAACATTGACTTAGAGGTAAACTCTATATATTCTAGAAACTACTGTATAACTTTTTAAAACAAGAACTTTGTATGAAAATATTGAAGCAAACCTACAATATGCATGTTAAAAACACACAGTATGTTGGCTGCAGAAGTGACCTACTGTACATGTCTGCAATTTCAAAGCAAATCTAAGGCATTTGAAAATGAGTTATTATACCTATACCCTTTTCTTTTATTATATGGATATTTTATAGGATATTTTCAGTGGTCATGGTCAATGTTAAAACCTTGATGTTCTATATCTGGGTCAGTCATTGCCATCATGCTGAACCCTTTCACTGAAACACTCAACGGACAGAGAAGAAAAAAAAAGTCTGAATCAATGAGATACATATGACTCGCTGAGTGTGCTATGATCTGTAGAGTCATAGATCTACCCTTTCTCCTCGTGGAAATTATTCTTGGATTGCCCTGAGAGGCAGCCAAACCCACGCCGCAGTCACTAAAAAATCAAACGTGCCGGGGCATATTGAAGTCTTTATGGGACCCTATAGTGCGCCTCATTCTTTATATCCCATCAACCCCTTTCCCCCTTCACTCTCACTGTCTTGTCATCCTCGGGGGGCTGTGTAAGCTCTGTGGTTTTTGGCAAAGCATGGTGCAGGGATCCAAGTAAGTTCCTGTTGTGGGCAGAGCAACTATTACCAAACCCCACTGCTGCTGCTATACAGTTCACACAACAATTATCATAATTATCATTTCAGCAAATATATCCAGTATGATATCCAGTGACACGGCAGCCATGGGGTTTGGAATGTCAGCTTATTGATGTGTCTGATATGTTTCTGTTTTGCAAGTCTGTCTTTGATTTGAGTCTCTTTTGAGCATTCAGTCGCTCACAGGAGGAATAAGCTGTTTGTCATTGGGTGAGTGGCACAACTGTGAGAATGTCTACGAACAGATTCCCTTCTAAATTGATACACATAAAGACATTATGAGTAGCATATTATAAAAACAGCTAGAACGACACACACGCAGACACACGCAGACACACACACACACACACACATCTGGCAGTTCACAGGCGGCTGACCAAAAAGTCAGTCCATGCGAAGAGAAAAATAAAGAATAGTAAAGTAATGAGCAGAAAGAATAGGTTGGGGAAGAGATGAGGCGTCTGCATGTCTCTCCCAAAACAGAGGAAGGAAGGACAGTAGGGAAAATATATGAAGTCAATAATAGTTTATGTTTCAGCCAAAAAGACAATGTTCACATCCATCCTCCGTGTCCATCCAGCTCCTCTTCTCTCTCTCTCTCTCTCTCTCTCTCTCTCTCTCTCTCTCTCTCTCTCTCTCTCTCTCCGGCCACAGCAGTGACTGTTGGAAACAGGGCTGTGCTTTAACCGGTGCGCAATAAACACCAGCCGAGTCAGGGGTGAAAGGGTCACATCTGAGTGTATGGGATGGGAAAAACCACTACAGCCAAAGGAAGGGGGGATAAAGTAAAAGACCAATGCACGGTGGTTTATATGTATTCCCAGGCAAAATTAAATAAGAGGCAGCGGCGAGAGCGAGAGAGAGACAGAGAGAGAGAGAGAGAGGGAGAGAGAGAGAGAAAGAAAGAGACAGAGAGAGAGAGATTAGATTGTAAGTAGAGGTTTAGATTCTGTGCATGTTCATATTTCTTCATGATTGTTGGCCTGCAATTTGAGCCAAATCACATTTAATTCTTTGGATGGACCTGTTTCAGATATACATTCAAAACCCCTCCAATTTGGTTTTTATGGGATTTCTCTTTGACTAGTTGAAAGTGAGTGAGTCAAGGTCATGGGGTACAACCCTGTAAGTACAACCAACATATGGGGTTCTTTGTATGGAGTCAAATTAAGCTAAGTGGAAAGAAGAAATGTCAGAAGAAACAAGTCATGAATGAAAATCGCAAAGTAGACATCTCAACCATGTTTTAGGGGCGACTGTGGCTCAGGTGGTAGAGCGGGTCGGCTAATGATCAAAGGGTTGGCGGTTCGATCCCCACCCTGCCACTTGTGTCATGGTTGTTGTGTCCCTGGGCAAGACACTTCACCAACCTTGCCTTGTGTGAATGTCCATAGTAAGCCTGCAATCGGTGTATGAATGTGTGTGTAAATGAGAACAGGTCTCCCTTGCAAAAGACTCTCCGGTCTCAATGGGATTTACCTGTATAAATAAAGGTAAAAAAACCAAAAAAACATACAAGTCGTGAAACCAAAGCTGTAACGCAAAATAAAAACCATATGAAAATGATCATTTTTTAACATGAAAAAAGTAACTATCCTCAAACTATTGTAGCCCTTTTTTAAGTAAGTACACTCGGATTTCATTTATACAATTTGCAGATTTGTTTTGCTCTCTTTTTGCCAATACATTATAACAGTGCACTCCACAATCCTCATGAACTGTATTTCATTGTTAGGAGGTAGCTAAAAAGATGTGCATGCAATACCAGAGCCTGCATGACGCAATCAAATATTCATAATAGACTGTACAGGTCCTTTGGAAGTTGTGAAAGATGTCTGGCTAAACAGACTTTCTTAGTCTGCTGCAGTGAGACCCAGCAGTATCTTTTAACACTAAGTAGGAATGTTGTAGTCCAATACAGTTAAATTGTCAGATTGAGTGTTCTAAAACTGTCTATTGTTATTGAATTTACATCTGCATGATTTTTGTCAACAAGGCAGCAATGCAAAGAATTTCGACAAAATCTAATTTATTTAGAAACTAAATCAATTGTATATTTCTTCTATAGTTTAATATTACATTATAGCTCTTAAGATTCTATAGATCTTAAGCACATGTTTTTCAGCTTGCCACTTATCCCACGGAGTCCCAAAAAATATGACGGGGACCATTTTGTTTAGATAATCACATGTATGTATTTGTTCTATGTATGAAATGTTTTTTTTGCATTCCCATGACACCATAGCTGTGGCCTAAATTTCTTTAGGATAGTGAAAAAGTGCAGGGGAATACCACAGTCAAGATTCACACACACAAACACACACACACACACACACACACACACACACACACACACACACACACACACACACACACACACACACACACACACACACACACACACACACACACACACACACACACACACACACACACACTCACACATACTTGAGGCAGCTGTAAGTCCCAGTGAAGCCACATTTCCTTCACTAAGATATATTTCAATACCACGGGGTTCTGGGTGAGGCCTGTTTCAGTAAGATCCCAACAGACTCAACCTGCTTCATTAATCACCATTATGGAAGTGCAAAGGAGGCCAGGACAGGTGCTCAAACCTGCCTGCAGTAAAATCTCCAGTGTTTTGACACACTTCACCATCCACTATCAGTGTTTTGCACCGTGGCTGAAGTAGGCTATGTATGGTGCTTAAAAGGGGCTAATAATGAAGTGGACAGAGGCAACACAGAGCAGAATTACCCTTCAGCCAGTTTCAATTTGTTATGGACCTTTAAACCGTTTGTGTGCCCCCGCAAATAAACAGTGGAAAATATTTTAATATCAGCTTAAAGTGGCCTACCTAACTACTGTAATTACGATGCTGAATTAAATCCCTCACGTCTAATACTCTTAAAACGATATGAATTATTCAACCTAGGTCTCTTTGCTTGAGTTGTTACGCGATGCCTCCTCTCAAATCTTTCAAAAACAACACGCAAGCAAACCTGGTTTCCATTTGCCCACTTAATTTAACTACATAATGGTTTCACAATGCCTTAATCATCGCAGCAGCTCAAGATACTTTTTCTCGGGTTGCTCCCAGAGAAAACAAGACCTCTGACTGACACTTGTTGCCAGGCGTTGCAAACGGCACAACAATGGGCTCTGGGCCTTTTCACGCGTGTCTATGTGACTGACAGGATCGTGGAGGTGTGGCGCAGTTCAAGGAGGAGAAGCCTGAAGCATCTCCTGCCAAGAAGTCAAGTCACCACTCGTGTCTCGTTCCTGATTCTCATTATTCAAGCTCGGGAAAAGTAATTTCGCTGTTTGCTTTGTTTTCTTTGCATCGAGTAGACCTGTTGAAAAGTCTAAACTTGCTTGTAATACCCTTGCCAGACAGTGTGTGTGTGCATGTGTGTGTGTGTGTGTGTGTGTGTGTGTGTGCGCATGTGGTTGTGTGTGCATGCGAGTGTGTGTGTGTGTGTGTGTGTTGATATAAGGAATCCGCCCAAGCTTTTCCACTCAATGTGCACACCCAGTGTCTTTCTTCATGCAGCAAAGCTCACCTGGCCCAGGTGTGTCCCCCCCCCCCCCCCCCACCCAAGGAGACACTATTGAACCTGGTGTGTAGGACTGATGGGGTCGCTCAGCAAGCCAGTCCTGCTTCATACACTCATCTCCTAGGGCCTTTCTCCTCCTCCTGTCCAAGCAGCCATGTAATGAAGCCCTAATGAGCCTGTCACTCAAACTGTCACTTACTCTCACCTGAGGGACACAGCAATAGATGATGAGGGGCTGGAAGTGAGAGGAATTCATCAGGGAATTTGTTAACGATTGAAGACTACAGCGAGTCAAATTGGTTATAGATTACAGTTCTAAAATCATTAAGTATAAAGGATTATTACAAATGGATCACTTAATCAAAATAGCAGAACATTTGTTTTATAAGTAGATATTTCAATGTTTCATACACTTGTTGCACTGGAAAGGAATTTTCCATTAATTTTCTCGGCAGTAATTCTGTGGTAACCGTAGTGGCTTAAAATAATTACTTGCATATTTTTCCGAGATCGGAAAAAAAACAAGCCTAAATGTTTTGATCGTTAAAGTGATCCGACTTTAGTTTAGTTAAAGATGGAACAAAATTCAAAATGAAAGAAACTAAGTATCAAGAAATGTATCACACATGGGAAGTGGTGGAGGAAGTTGTTTGTTTTTTATCTAAGTAAAAGTAGCAATACCACAATGTGTTCCATTTGACTCCATTACAAGTAAAAGTGCTTGGCTGTTGATGTAGCTGGTCGTGGGCTAGCTGTAGTTTTATAGTCAAGCAGTTCCCACTCGCGGGTCAGGCCCCTTCAGGGGGTCAGAAGATATATCTGGATGGGTCACGAGATGATTAGTTTGGCAGGACAGAAGAAAAAACAAAGTCCTGGACACAGATATGAGTTATTATTATCATTATTATTATTTAAAATATTGTATGATTAATTTTTAGATTTGGGTCACATAAAATGGTGGTTCAATCCATAGACATGAATTGTTACATTGTTGTTGCTGCATTAAAAGGTGACTCCCTGTCAAATAAATGTTGTGGCGTAAATAATACAATATTTACCTATGATTTTTTTTGTTGAGTGGATACCTCCACTAAATGTTTTGAATGGAAATAGTTTAATGACAAAAGTAGGCCTACCTTCAAACTGTGCTCAAGAACTTGAGTAAATGTTAGGTACATTTAAGCACTGCATGTGAAGATAAAATAAGAGATCGCTTGTATGAGACACTGCACATCTCTACCACTGTGTGGAGCCAGTGAGCCATTTCCCCTGGAGCAGTGAGTGAGAATGTTGCAGAGTAGGAAAGTGAAAAGGACCAGTAAGAAAGAGAGAAGGGGGGACAGTGTACAGTCGTCTGGCAGAGACAGAGATTGCCTGATTAGAAGCATGTGCTGGGCCCCGATTCTCAAGCTGTATGACAGACAGACTGCAGCAGATACACAGACGTGAACAAAGCACTGAAGACCTCCATGTATGAAGACATACAGTACATGCTATAGCCGCACTTGCTTGCGGGGACACATGTGAACATGCCTGCAGAAACACATTTGGTTTACACTTGGATACTTTTGATACTGTGCCTCCACAATGTCTAACGATGAACCGACCATTTAGAATAACTAGGTATGAAATGCAGCTTAATAAGTTAAAGGTGGAGTCAGCAATTTTGAAAAAACAAGCCCATTTACAGAACCTAGGCTGTGCATTAACACTGCATTCTTTTCAAAAGACACACAGTAAGGACAGGTAGCGTGAGGAGAAATTCACTGATTTTGACAACAAGCGTTCCCCAGAAGTTGCTGACTCCACCTTTAATCCTATCTTTTTTTCTTTCACACACTTGAGGAAAGGATCATGTCCTCCTGTTTGCAAGGTTGGCTAATGATAACAACCACACTCTTGAGAAGGTAAAAAGTGGAGCGGTAGGTGCGTGTGTCCCATGTAGGAGCATCGCTGGCCCATGACGTGTGGAAATGAAGCGAGCCAGGGGAAAGCAAACAAGAGCACAGAGCCGAAGAGAGGGGGCTAAGGATCAAGAGAGAAAGTTCGAGACAAGAGAGAAAATATACACTGCACAGGCCTTCAAATAAAATAATACTATCTCTGAAAACACCAGAGCTGGACAGCAAACTCTGCTGCAAAATGACAACATACAGACTCTTTTGTTCTCCCAGTGGCTGGGCCTGGCAGGGGGATGCCAAGGCTTTGAAGCCCGACAACTGACGACTCCAGACAGAAGAAACAAATTGGTGGGGGTGGGGAAAAAAGAAAACATGACCCTAATAAAGTCAATTTATATATGTTTTTCTTTATTTAGACTTTGCGTGCATTTTGTGCTTCATTGTGATCTTTCACCAATGTGTTTGGTGTGGCCTGGCTTCGGAATATTAAATATTTACCCAATCCCTGGAACACATCGCTCAGTCTTTTCTCACTCTGGTGTGGGTTTCAAAAACACACATGCTGAGTAGTTTACCTCTAACAAAACATTTTGGAGGGAGGCCGGGGGGGGGGGTGTATATGAGCGCAAAAAATACATCAATCCTTGTATGTCAGCGCCGCCTTGGCACAATGGGGATTTCACATGGCACGAAGCGTTGGCCAGCAGTAAAAAGCAAGAGCAGGGTGTTCATACAGGAGATGGTTGGTCGTTTGGTCCGTATCCAGAAGTAGTGGTCACGTCTGAGGCTGCCCTGCTTGTCTGGCTCCCCGTCTTATCTTTTGTTTATCTGGCCCTCTGAAGCCACTGCCAGCAGTCACAGAGACCATTACGGTCCAACCCGTCACAACTTATTTATGTTAGCTTTGATTAATGGCCTGTGCATTTCCAATGAGACATACACACACACACACACATTGATTGAGAAGTGGAAAAGGAAGACTTGTTTAAATTGAATGGGAGCTTAATCCGTTCCCACTCTCCCTTGTGATATTTCAGTCGTGCCCCACATGAACAGGAGAGGAGGCCAAAGGAGCGCAGCAGCCTGGAGGCTACATCTGCAAACAAGCCCCAGCCAGCTGTGTAGTGTATAGATGCTCATTTAAACCCTCACGTCTCTGTTCATTTGTCAACATTGACATGGAAACAGTTTAGACATGCATTTTGGGAGAGCTGGGATCTCCAAGACGGCCTTTTTCCAAACCCATATTTGTTCCACATTTGGAGCAAAATACTGTAGAGTCTCTGGTTGTTTGAGCACACTGTAATTTTTTAAATCAATATGATGCATTAAGAAGAAAATAAGAGAAGACTGACTGCAGCATCTGTAGGGACAAGAAAAAAAAATTAAGTAAATTTGCATTTACTTATGGTTTATATTTTTTACTTTTTCTTGTCCAGTAAAGGCTTAAGAACAAACCAGAAAGACATCTGTAAAAACGGATTTTATTGGCATGGTGAAGCAAAACGTGAAATCGCAGCAGCCCATTTCAACAAGAGCCTCTCCTGTTCAGAAGCCTTGCTCAATCCCTTATGTAAACCGCAGCATTCCCACAGTTAGCTTGCACCACGATGCCCGGGCTCACCTGTTCCAGCACGAATAATGCTGAGAACAGCGTGCGCCAGTAAACACTTGTGTGTGTGCGCCCCGCTTTTATCTTGCTCTGGGGTTGCTATAAATATTTTAGCAATACACTGTGTTACTATGGCTCTGAGCTATATAGGAGCTAAGAGAAGTGTACAGTAAAATTAATTTCCAGGTACAGTTGATACTGTAGGGCGTGCCGTGCTTCAACACGCCAGGTAAAAGCGTTAAAGCCTCTAACACACTGTTGCATGAGAGGAGAGCTCTCTGCAGCAGATTCAGAGCAGCAGTGAGTGTGTGTGTTCGTGTGTGTGTGTGTGTGTGTGTGTGTGTGTGTGTGTGTGTGTGTGTGTGTGTGTGTACAATGCTGGAGTTGTTACTGGTCAGTCCAGCTGCACCACCCCCCTTCCCGCCCAAACCCATGGCTGCTTCACATTATGGTATTCCCTCATTCCCCATTGTGAAATTTGTTATCTATCATGTGACTGCCTGGCTTCCATTAAAGCTCACACACCTCCCTCCATCTTTTCCTCCTCTGCCCTTCCTCCCTTCCTCCTCCTCTGATGTGTGTGACGCACAGCCGGTGACAGATGGCGTTTCCCACCACGTTTACGGGTCTGGACCCATGTTTATTTTGCAGCAGCGGGGCTCAGCGGGAGTCTGCCCTTTCCCTGTTAGCGCCCCGCCTATATAAGAGTTGGCCGCACGTCTGTTTCTATAACTAAGTGACCCAAATTCCCAGATAGTTGCAGGGATCCATCTGTGTTGTTTGCACTCTATGTCATATATATCTGTCAACAGTGAGTGAAAAGCTGATCAAATCCATGGAAAAAAGAAGTCAGCATATAGCCAAGGCTTATCTTTGGAGCAGTAGTACAGTAGGTATGTAGTAATGCATATTTATGATAAATGTGTACAAAGCCAGTTGGCCTCTGTGGGCCCTGATAACAAGTTGGCGCCACAGCACAACTGATATCACATGACAGGGGGAGTCTGTCAAATATATAATCGCAAACAGATAACTTGGGCTCTCAGCTAGACCTCCATCATTCATTCTGACTCTTTATTAACCTCAAACCTCAAGCTCTTGGCTGGGGGGTGAGCAGTCCGCTAGGCCACAGGTCTATCCAGGGCCTACACTGCTCTGTCAGGGTGATGAAGAGGGGTTATCAGCCCCACACACCTCCCTTTTCCTCCCCTCCTCCAAAAAAACAAAAGGCCTGGGAAAAGGAGAAAAGCTGGAGGGATTGAGCTAGTGACCCTGGTTTGAATAAAGTGGAGACCCCTTGGCCTGATGGAAAATAGGCTGTTTCTCTGTAGAATGTGTCCAGGTCAAACATTGGTATCAGTGGAGTGAATGGCGTGCGAGAGGCGCTTTACATTGATGTATCGTGCCTGTTTAATAAGGTATGAGTGGACGTTAGCGGCAGATTTAAAGCGCACTCCTCCGACCGATTAATACTTTTTCACGCACAGAATCTGATGCAACGCTCTCCCCGGGGTAATAGAAGAAGACAAATAGCAAGTTATGGAATGCTATAGCCACCTCAGAAAAAAAGCGAAAAAAAAATACGACGTCACTAATCGTTTAAATTGACAGCATATGCTTTTTCTGTTGACAAAGAGAGGAGGAGAACAATGTTTCAGTGTTTCTGGAACTCTAATTTCAAAAGTAATTAGCTTCTTATTTTTTCTTTTCTCAGATAGTTCTACACAAAAGGGTTCAGGGCTGTACTCTGGAAAATCATAAGTCCAATAACAACCACATCAACCACACACACATACACACATACAGACAGACAGACAGACACACACACACACACACACGCACACACACAAAGGTCGCCCAGTTGTGAAAGAAGCCAAAATACACTTAACTAATCTGCTTGATCTAGCAATTTATTGACGATGAAAATTTCAAAGGGGCTGAAACTTGAGTCGCATGCGTCTCCTAAACCATGGCCAATGCAATTTCCACTGGCAGGCTGGGAAGGGGGGTGGGGGTGTTTGGGGGGGCTGACCAGTGGATGGAGCTTCATTGGTTGCATTGGGCCCCGGCATAAAAACTAATTCACCCTTGATGACAACCCACGGTGAAGGGGTGAAAGACGAGATGCATACTTATTGCCCCCCTCCCTCAACTACCTACTTTATTAGTTGGCCTTTCTGTGACAGAGGTATTCATTCTCCGCCCCACACTAACGTCTCTCTCTCTCTCTCTCTCTCTCTCTGACATACATCGTGCGCATGCCCTCTTTGCTCCACACACACACACACACACACCCGCACGCACACACACCCAATGTTATATTACCGACTGGGAATTTATATCGCTTTCCGAGTGAAAAGGCAAGTACGCCTCGGCCTGGGCGCGGGGCTCCATCGCTCATGTGCACAGGCTGCCCTTTATGGCTGTGCACAGTAGTGAGGCCCCATATACACACACTGGGCTAGGGATGTACACTCAAGGCTGTGACACACATGGGGAATTACAACAGGGCAGTCCTGTGTTATGTACAGACATGAAGATTAAAAAGGCATCTCTATATAGTTTTCCTGTGTAGAAATGAATGAACAGACAGGGAGGGAGGATGAGGTTTGCAAAGGCGAAGACAGCAGGACATTTATCTTGGTTTTAGTCATTTTATCCAACTTATCCGAGATCAAAGCTTATAGGCAGCCTGTCATTAGTTAGGCCTACCTCTGCATGCCATCACTATTCAAGCCAAGCTGACCAAGATTGTCACTTTCAGTATAACACCTTGTTTAACATGCACTCCCACAACTGCTTGTCGCTCTATCTCTCCCAGGGTCACTCTGAAGGCGATGGAATGTGACCAACCTCATATCTCCCAGGGTTTTCCAGTATATGGCTCCACATTGTGCTGCATTTAGGTACCCCAACCCACCGCAGGGCCCATCTGGGGCTTTACTATAGCAGTCCTCCATGCCTCCAAGCAGCTCTGCAGGGCCTATATGCAGTTACCACCATTTCTGGGTCAGCAAAAGCCCTCCTGGTTCCAGTTAGAGGGCCTGTTTCATTATTTCAGATTTATCACTGCCCCATGTTTGCCAGTTGCCATTTTTCCCCCCCCGTTAGCGTAATTCATAGCGTGTACTAATAATGCACAAACCCAAGACATTTTAAGGGACTGCGAGTTGGAGTTGTTCCCAGACTAGAGGGATTAAAGGGGGCTCTCTGGGGGCTGCTGCTGGGTAAAGCGGGCGAAGCAAGGCCCCAAAGGAGAAAGAGGCCTGTTTGTGGGTGGAGGAAACCTTAGTGGATATGTAAAGAGTGATTGCATGGGCCTGACAGCCACCCTCACCCTATTCCCAGTGTGGCATTGTAGGAGGCGGACCAAATCCCAGAGGATGGCACACAATGGCAAGGTAGTTATCATGGATGATTTTCAAAATCTGTCATTGCAAATCTCTCTGCTATTTCCATCCTATTACCTTATTGATCCGTAACAAGGATATATTCCAAATGAAATGTCCTTTATTTCCCATTTATAGGCATCTCCCGTAGACAATGAGCACTAGTAATCAAGACCAAAGAGAGATTTTGTGTATTTTCCTTCTTAAAGGTGACTCATTTCTACAGTGTTAGCTAATGAGTTCTCTAATGACTCCAAGCGACTCTCCATTTTCATTTCGAGGATCTAGCTGACTGTAATCTAACCGAAAAACATTAGCAGCAGTGAGGGTGGGTATTTACAGATAATTTACTTGATTATAATGTAGATAATCCAGCATTAATATATGGCCCACACATGTAACATGTTGGATTCAAGCGTTAAAATTTATTTTTAAATGAATAGTATATTGTTTACTAAACTTATATCTTCATATTTCTCAGATAGGGCTCAAAGCTCACGCAACCTCCTCATATTTAGAAGATTTAGTGGGACATACAGTACAAGAAAAAATAAATCAGGCGGTGAAGGAGACATTGGACTTACAAAGATCTCTTATATTGAGGGGAGGGGTGGCTCAGTCCATGGGGACTTGGCTTGGAGGTCTCATGCTGGTTCAAGTACAGCATTGGACCAGGCACTTGGAGAGTGGACTGGTAGCTGGAGAGATGCCAGTTTGACTCCTGCGTGCTGGCGAGCTACCATTGAGTAAGATACTATTACTTTATTTTTCCCCAAATAAAATAAAGGTAAAAAAAAAACACACAAATGGTTAGTCTTCTTATTTCGGTCACCCTTCTCAGATTTGTCTCATCCCTGCGTTCCTCTCTTCACTATAACCAAGACAAGGATGATATCAGGGCTAAACAACAATGACATCACCTCTCTTTATCCAATTTCTGAAATATTGCTAAAACGATTGGTTCAATTAAATTAACCTTCAAGAGGTCTACTAATTCATCTCTTTTTCATCTTTTTATTGCTCCTAAGAGTCCCTCAGGAGAAATAAATCAGATGTGTGATCTCAGAATGATTCAAATATGAGAATGCTCAGCAGATAAGCAACAGATTGTTTTCGTCCTAGGGGGAACGCACAACATCATCATTGTATCATAATCTCATCTGCTGTTGATTTGCAAAAACCATGACCAATTAATACACGCAATGATTAGAAACACACAGGGCTGTCATGGTACATTTGAAAACGTGCACAGATGAATATCAGTGACAGACTCTAAAATGAGCTATTTCACCACTGGCTGCAACAGTAGGACTTTGCATCTAATCTCTCTGGGGCCACTAGAGGCCATTCAACTGTTATGTTTCTTTTTCCGGAAGCTTTCTGGTGTGTGTGGAGGGGACAGGCAGACTTGGAAGGTAGGACTGAGCAAGAGAGGGGAAGAAAGCTTGGATTCACCCCCCCCTCTCCATTACCATAATAGAATTACCGTGGTGAACAAAGCAGGCATTAGTGCACCCTCGGTGGCATTTGGAGAAGATCCATCCCTCTCTTTCCTCCGTGGGCCAGCCCTGGTCGCTTAAAGCAAAAGAAAATCTAACCCTTTGTTCCCCCCTTTGGTGAGCCTTAGTTGCCAGATTGCAACAAGGGCCTCGACGGACACATATGCACACGGACCTGCACAACACACACAGCATGCTTCTCCCACATGTTGTGTGTGTGTGTGTGTGTGTGTGTGTGTGTGTGTGTGTGTGTGTGTGTGTGTGTGTGTGTGTGTGTGTGTGTGACGGCATGGATGTGCACACTCAAAGCTGGCCAGTGCCTCAGTCAGTGTTCAGCAGCCAGGCAGCTTGACCGGCCCATCAGAAGAGATTACATATACATAACTCCAACCAAACACTGTCAGCACCCTAGCTCCTAGCCCCCAGTCCACTCCCCACCCATCAGTCCTTCAACTTCATCTGTCATCCTGCCATTCTTCTCATAAATTTAAAGGTGGTGTCAGTGATTTTATGGAATGCTTGTTGACGTCGTATAATCCTCATGATCTGCTACCTGTTTGTGTGCTGGAAAAAAAACGGGTGTTAATACACAGCCTAGACTCTGTAAACTGGTGTGTAAACAATGAGTACGTAAACAAAGGGTTCCTAGCGAAGCTAGCATCATGCCCGTTTACAGAACCCTAGGCTGTGTATTAACACCAGATTTGTTTTCAGCTCGCAAACAGTATGTACAGGTGGTGTATTGTGAGGACATATTCACTGATTTTGACAAAAAGTGATTTTGACAAAAAAGCATTCAGCCAGAATCGCTGACTCCACTTTTAACCTTTCGGTCCATCCCTCCAGCCTCTTTTTCCTCTCCCATGTCTATAACACTTGTGTCTAGTCTGATGTAATACATATCCACTCTTCCAGCATTTTCCCCCAGGCGTGTTGCATCAAACATCACTTAAAGTTGCCTCAAAGACATCCAGCAGGGATTGTCAGTCAGTGACCTCCAAATATTTTTCACAAGTGTAAAAGCTTGGTTGCACCTGAAAGGAAGGTTCCCCTGCACGGAAAGAGCTTACGTGAGCAGTGGCTATATGGCATAGCTGCTACGCTGATTTCCAGATTAGGCAATATGTCAGATTGTCTCGGTGATAGACGGGAACATGGCGCCTCCATGCACAAACACGGTGAGCTGTTATGAAATGGACCCGCAACTTCTGCTTGGCTCTCTCTCACTCTCTCTCACTCCATGACCCACTAACACACACACACCTCAGCCCGACAAGAGGCACGCCACAGACGCACTGGAATGTGACTCTTTTCTTAGGGATTCAGGCAAAGTTTCTGCGGCCTAGTTAGTGTGCTGGGAGGAGGGAGGGTGTGTGTGTGTGAGAGGGGTTGGGGGGGTGAACTGAGTGTGTTGAACTGAGTGAATGAATGAGATGAATTAAACAACAGTTTTGGTGAAATGCATGCAGAATAATCAGTAATAAGGAAGATGCTATGAAATGGCTTGCCTCCAGTGAACTGCAGAACAGATAACAGAGTGGTTTAACACTGAAATTTCCCCCAGAGGCTATTTGAATACGATCATTATGTTGATTACATTTTGTCATCCTCATTAGTCCTATCTATAGTACAAGGACATTTGATTTCCAATCTATGTTCAGTACATCTGGAAGCTTGCCCTGGGAATCTTAAATCTCCAAATCCCAAATTAGGAGACAAGTCACACATCTGTTTTGCAGACCTCTGCTGCCCTCTAGTGTTATCGTAATGAAAAACTCAGTCGCACACAAATATTAAGGAGTGAATTATTTAATGTTTTTTTTTTACGTGTCATGGCACTTAGTGGCACATCACACAAAATGACGTGTACCATTATTATTTACAGTAAATACATACAAGCTGTGTGCTTGACAAATGTTAATCAAACAAATACTTTCACATTACGCTGACATTACAATTTCAAATTAGGTAGTAAATGTGGTTTTGTAAGGATGTACTACTTGATTTGTGTATGTCTTGTTGTGCTGTGAATTAATCTGAAAATGTGACACTCAAACCACAACATCAAAATGTTATGTTGCATTCTGCGACATGTCCGCGGACACAATTAACTCTCAAAATTGATTTAATTCCTTTCATCTTATTGCACTATATGTATATGACATATTAAGATGGAATACAACTGAGTAACAGGGCTTGTCTCAACTGAACACTGCCAGCTATAAGACAAAGCTCATGGCTCAGCTGCAGATATAACTTTTCTCTGTGATTGATTGCCATCCCAACTGAACAACGGCAAGCGGATGTTTTCCTTTGGTAACCAAAGGGGAGAAAGGACTGAGCCTGGCCCTGGACCCTGGTTCTCTTTTGGCAGCATAGCAGCACGTGCTTATCCCCAGGAGTGAAGGCATTGCACGGGGCTGCAGCAAAACACAGCCCACCCGCTCCTGGAGCCCACAGCCATCCATCCCCCCACGGCCCCAGCTCTCTCTGTCTCACACACAGTGTGCCCAGTGTGTCTGGTCCTATAGGCTACTACACAGAGAAGGAAACACACGTAGTCCGCTTGACTAGAAACCAAAACACGCAGCTCGGCTAGAGACCCAAACACAGCAGGATAGTCTCTGTGCACTCACAGGAAAGAGGCCAGGGCAGTTAAACCTGGGATCATTCTGTACACTCAGACACCCATGTTCAGGGACACATATATGGCTTCAGATAAACACACATACACCATGCACGCAAATATATACACAACCAATAATGCAGGAAGTGGGTCAGCTGCAGCAGCACAGGTATCCTTTACATCCTCTCCTGGCTCCCACACTGTCCACCGATGAAAGGGAATACCCCCTTACTCTCCCTCGCCCTGGGCCCGGCTGGCTGCTCCAGCATATAGAGCGGCTTACCAGAGGCCATTTCCTTCATAATCATCCCTGCCTTCCCCTGCTCTAAGCTCCCAATGGACAGTGGCAATTAGCCCCGGGGAGGGCCTCAACTGTAAAGGGCATCTGTGGCATCTATATTACCTCATGGCCATTGAAACACACACAGACACAGACAGACAGGCATAAAGACAGACAGACAGACAGACAGACAGATAGACAGACACACACACACACACACACACACACACACACACAGAACACACATTTTGGTATCAACCACGTGCATAGTTTGGATTTCTGGGTCCCCTTTACTCATGGCTTTAAGGTGGAGTCAGCAATTCTATCACTCCACTAACTCTTCGTACTGTGTGTGTGCAAGCTGAAATCAAAATCTGGTGTTAATACATGCAGCCTAAGATCTGTAAACTGGTATGTAAACAAAGGCTATGCAAATACAGGGGGCCCACAATAGCCACACATTCAGACACAAGGACACCAGTGGATTGTGAGGATATAATCACAGCTTTTTACAAAAATTCAGAATCACTGACTCCACCTTCACATTTTTCCCTTCTTTTGTAGCCTACTGTATGTACTGTTCAGTTGAGTATTTGTTCATTAGGCTTCCACTTTCCTCATCTTTCACCAGCTTATATTGTTCAATTACTATTAATTCACTGAAGCACCATTAACAGGAGGATCTCCCTGTAGTGTCTATTTGTTATTGACATGTACACACATGAAGCTACCTGAGGGTCTGGATGTGGTTTTAGCTTTGTCAACAGCAGTCTGGGAAGAGATCTTTCAGACGGGTATTTCGGGGCTTGGTGACATAGAAGTGAGGATTTCCTCAATCATACATAACACTGAATAGGACATTGTTATCGTCAGATTAACCTCCTACTCCCAGTATTGGAAATGTGGCCCCTGGAGCAACAGGTATCCATTTGATGAAGTCTGATTGAAGTCTGCACATCCTAAATCAAATCAAATCAAATCAGTTTTATTTGTATAGCCCAAAATCACAAATAGCATTCGTCTCAATGGGCTTTACAGTCCATACAATATGATACAGTATGGTACAATATGACACAACATGATATAATATGAAACAATATGACACCCTGCCCTTACACCCTTAGCTCGGCTCCTACTGTCTGTGTAGGTCTTAACCTTGCTAGCAAATCATTAATCTCTTTTTCACACACATAACCCTGATGCTTCTCTTGGGATTAGTAGTGTGGGATCAGGTAAAGGTCTGCCCTGCGCACTGTGGTAGCTGTCAGAGGCAGCAGCACCACGCTCCAGACACAATGCACTCATTGATTTCTTCTCCTCTGCTTTTGTAAATAACAGCCTCTGCCTGGGCCGCAAAACGTGCACACGTGGAAGCCACAAAAGAGCTGCTTTTAGAGATAGCAGGAGCTCTTTAAAAGATTATCCTGTCCGCAGGTCATTACCGGGGGCCTCGATAAGAATTTGTCATCGTGTGGTAATGTTCCACAGATCCTGTTGTTCCCCTATGCCGCCCCCTGCCCCAGACCCCCAGCTCCACTCTCTCACTCATGCCTGTCTTAAATGGAAGCAGTGTGGTGTGGTGTTGTGGCGAGGTGAGGCCATGGTCTGCTGAACACTGTCACATTCATGGAAATGGAATCAGATAAAGCCTAGGGGGCCTGAATACCTTCAACATAAACATCACCTGGAGCTCCCAGCGTGGGGGCCAAAGTGCTGCTTGGTAGCCAACCAGAGTGTGCAAACATGGGAAGGGAAGAGGGAGCTCAGCCAATGGCAGATAGGTTGACACCATTTCTTCCTATCCAATGTGTGGAGTGGGCTGGCTGGCTGGCTGCAGATATCAGATGAGATCAGACCTGTGGGTTCCTTCCACACATGTGGGCGATTGGAGGGTGGTGTGGGGGTGAGAGTGATTGTGTGAGGGGACAGGATATGACCTTTACACATGTAGCTCAGGTTGCCTGCAGAGTGGAGCGGGTGTGAGAAAGAAACTGTTTGGAGAATAACAGTGTGGAGAAAGGTGAGAAATATAGCGATGGGAGAAAAATAGATAGGAGAATAAACATCTAAGAGGAGAACGCTTGTTGTTAAAATCACTTTTTGTCCAAATCTATGAATATCTTCTCACGATCAGCCACCTGCCCATACTGTGTGTGTGTGTGTGTGTGTGTGTGTGAGTGAGTGCTGAAAATGAACCTGGTATTAATATACAGCTTAGCGTCTGTAAACTGTCATGTAAACAAAGGGGGCCCTCCCAAGCTAGCAACATGCTCATTTAGAGAGCCTTGGCTGTGTATTAACACTGGATTTTGTGCAGCTCACACACAGTATAGACAGGTATTTGATCGTAATAAGATGTTCACTGATTTTGACAACAAGCCTTCTCCATAACGGGTGACTCCACCTTTAATGCAATGTAATTCTAGCTTCTTTTTTTAACACAGGTCAAAAGGACAAGACGGAAACAGCATTCGACATACCCAGACTAATAATTATCCCCATAAATGTGTCAGTCCACTCAACCTAGAAAATTATTCCACTACCTGCGGTGTGAGTTTCCTTAAGAATGCCCCCAAATGTCTTGGGGGGGGGGGGAAGAAAACAATAGCAGGGTGGTATAATTACAGAGATGAGAAATGAGGGATGAACTCAGCGGTAACCCTCGGCGAGGAGGAGGGGAAAAACAAACTGGGAAAAAATATTACCCGCGAGCGCAGAGTAAAACACAGTGGGGGTTTTCAGTAAGTTGCTGGAGCAGGCATGGAGCTGTCCCCATGCTGGATGAAGCTATCTGTCAGCAGCACCAGAGCAGAACATGCTCATGGGAACTGGATGACCTGCTGTCTTATACCTCACAGACTGTGTGCTGTGCTGGCTGTGCCTCGGCTTGCTGCACATAGAGGTTCCAGTTCCGTACACAGATGACTGAGGATGCGTAACAGAAAGACTAGTGTATACTGTATGATTCATTTGGAGCTGTTAATTCTCACCATATGTAGTGTGTGTGTGAAGGGGGGCATTCGAAGGGCCTCAGTGCTTTTCTTGTGTTAAATGAACATAAGCGCATCTCCAAGATCCAAGCACACTCAATCTTGTGTTTTTGACACTACTTTGAATCTAATTTATGGAGCGGTGTTTCTAAGAGGTGAATGCCAAAGCAGCAGATGGAAACTATAGGCCTCCAGGAAATTAGTGGAGGTGGGACGCGGCCGGCGAGAGCACGAGTTGGCATGGTTGTCTGGCTGTTTTCTTTAAATGAAAGAAAAGTAGGGACATTTAGAGAAGAAAGGTGATAAAGTATATATACGGTGAAAAGGGGAACTGACAAGTGTGGATGGCTGGATAGGAGTTGTTGTCAGAGCCATTTGGCTAGCTGGGTGGTAGCCTCAAAGTATTAGAAGCACTGGCAGTGGTGGGACAGAATAGAAAACCCTTTGGTTGAGGCCCTGCATACTGATGACCTGGCTGTAACGGCTGGATCGGATCTCCGGCAGTTATTCATTAAGCCATTAAAGGAACACAATCGAGTCATTTGTGTGGCCTTCTGTTTCAGCCTGGTTTTTCTACTCTTTGTGCTCGGAGAAAAAAAACAAAAACAGAATACGCGCCAATGAATAAATCTAAAGGCGAAGAAAAGAGTGAAAACGGTTAGACCTGAGCAGTGAGCTGAAGCCAGCTGTTGGCACTCCGTCTGAGCAGGAAAAGAGCTTAATTAATTGCGGAAGCGACTCGTGCAGGAACTAATTCACCTTTAAGACAGTTTGAGAAATGAAGGAAACATTCAAATTCGATCTAACCGGGTTGAAATTAAATAAATGAAAGGAGCACTTGATATAACAGGTCTTTTCTTGCAAAGTGCCTGTCATTAAACCAAAACCAAAAAACTCCAAGAGCATGCCATTGAGGGGTTAGAGCACCCTCTTGTGTCAACGTCTTAAGACTGGAACAAACACGCGGAAAATGTAAAGTTAACAATATTGATTTTATTGCCATCCATATATACATATATGTTTCTCTCTCTTGGAATATTTATATATATTAAAGCATTGGGATCACTGTGGAAAGAATGAACGGAGAACAATTAAAAGAGGCTAAACTTTTTTCTTTTTTTTGTTGCTAATCTAAGTAGCCTACAAAGAAAAGCAGCAAGTGTTATTCTAACTAGTGCCTACTTCTAAAGAGGCAGTACAGTAGGCTACATGTTGCTTCCACTAAAATGCATGCCATTATGACGAAAAGTCACAGAAATGGATCTACAGGAACAACATGTATTTCCCTAAAATAGGCCTGGGTTGCCATAGTGACACTGCACTGGGGTTTACAGTAACACAGAAGGGCACTGAAGTGTTTATGAAACACAATAACACACTAGGAAGGTCCTGTGGATGGAGTTACTGACTCGCTTCAGGACAACTGAAACACGTCACAGTCAACACATAAATCACTACAGTGTTTGCATTGTCATAGGAATGATTTTGATGATCAGCAGATTTTGACTATGTCTAGAGGAGGCGAAGGCAGGAAGTATAAAACAATTGTCCTAAACTCTCCCTGCATTCCAATACCCATATTTCCATACTATTTAGTATGCCAGAAAAAGATGTAGGATGTCTCAATACATGCATGTCAAATGCAGTATTCCAAAAATATCCAGTTGCCATAAGACATCCAATTGCATGTTGCAGTATGCAAACCATCATATAGACTACTCTAGTATGTAGTATAGTAAAAAAGAAAAACGTATGTGATTTGGAACGCAGGGTGAGTGTCAGGCTTTGTGATTGTGTCGAGCAACAGAAGGGAGCAGCACAGATAACGGTTTCTGTGTCAATGGTCCATCAGATTAAAATGAATTATAACACATCTGGACAACTCTTCTTGTAATACATACACACACACCAGAGAACAACTTCAATATACAGACATATCAACGAACAAGGGGAGCAAAGTACCCTCAAGTCTTCATAAAAAGTAGAAAATCAAACATTTTGGATTTATCAACTAACCAGCATGTACTTAACTGCACTGGACTCTTCACATGCTCATTAAACGGTCTCTGTGGTACTCGGTGGCAGCGGTCAGATTGCTCTCTCTCCCCTGAGTGTGCAGGGAGATAATAGACTAAGAGGAGTCTTAATAAGTGCACGGTGGCCTGGCTTCACTCATTTTACTGCCATCCAACAGTTACAGCTGCAGAGGGTTGGGCAGCAGCAGCAGCCAGTGACCCGGTCACTCACTTATACAGGACCACCTGCTATGGCTGAGATGCCCAGCCTATTCTGTGTCTGCTCACTGCAATACTGTGTCTCTGTTAAAGGGAGGGCCAAGGGAAGCATTCAAATGAGATGGTGTTTTTTGGTTAAATTAAGAGTGCAAAGAAAAAGAAAAGTTTTGGAACTCAGTCAAGTGTTAGTAATGGGGAGGCCTTTTATAATGGCAGTGCATTGTTCTAAATGAAATAGGGAACGTTTTCCTTAGTGATAAATTAATTCTGCCACACGTAATCTCAGCAGCAAAGAAAAAAAGCAAATTAGACCCGACGAGCTACAACAAAACTTTAAAGTTGTTAATACAGGCACATAAAAATAAAGCTTAACAAGCAACCATAAAAAATTAAAATAAATCTAATGAAATCCATTAACCATCACAGATGAATATCGACAATGTGAATTACTGCACTTACTGTGGGAATCAAGACAAAGGTTGTTACAGTACATGCATACACATAATGCATACAAACACACACTGGTCATACCAAACATTAAGAATCTGTCAAACTCGGTATAGTCACAGACAATTCACATGGAGGAAACTCCTCTCTTCTCATGATGTGGAGATGAAGATCAGAAATCCCCAGGACGCCAACACAAACAATGGTTACGTTTTTGAAGTTAAATTGACCGACCTTTTGTTTTATACGAAATAATTTATGTCATCAGTTCTGGTGGAGGTCACTCTGTGCCCTCCTGGCTCAGCTTATCTTCCTCTTTGCCAAGAATGACTTCTGTTACATCTCCCTCTCCCTCAAACAGCTCCTCCATCAGCTGCTCTCCAGCGCTGCCGGCCCGGGAAGCCCACAGAGCAGCACCCTCCCTCAGGCCCAGGTTACGGAGCAGCCGCGCGTAGTCCAAGAACGCTGCCTCGATAAGTTTATGTGCAAACGCAGGTCAAGGACAACTTGTGACATATCGTGGGACATAAAAACACAGTAAACCAGTGAAAGCTGTCATCAGTTAAAATGGTTTCATTTAATGACCATGCAGAATGGCCTGTAGCTACTAGACACAAGATCATTGCATCGTGAGAATGAAAAGATGCAACACATATAAACAGGTGTTGTGTGTTCCCATCTCAGACCAACTTTCAATGTAAGCAGTGCTTAGAAGTTTTTTTTGGATTCACATATTTTAAATTCATGCGGGTAGGCCAAATAGTAGAAACATTTTCTAGTATAGCACAATAGTATTTGAATAAAACACATGTGGCCTCCAAAATGACTAGAAAGTTGATTGTTGAAACACCTCTCAAGCAGCTTCAAATAATTCATGCTGCAGAAGTTTGCAAAGATTAGTTGGTCAAACACACCAGCGTTTGTGCATAAGAATTGAACCCGAGTTTGTGTCTGGGCTCATTTATGTAGGTTTTTACAATAAATGTGTCACGCAGCTGTATTTCTAAAAAAAACTACATGTGTAACAAAAGTGGACTGTAAGTGATGATGATGGAGTCTGAACATGAGGTATTTGTACTCTCTTGAATGACAGCTTGGCCCTGCACAGGCTCAGTCTGCTCCAGGTCTGCTCTCCATAAATCATAAACCACTTGGTTACAAGCCAGTTCTGACCAATGAACAAGCCAAATGGAATTTTTATACATTTTCTATGATGTATTACACAATGATTATTTATATATTTTCTCTATTTTGTTAAAAAAAGGAATCTCTTTTCGTGTGTATTGCTACAAGTGGGGGTTACACATTGATGATTATAGAATAGAAAAGCTAATTCTGTATTTGCATTAAAAATGTAGCTGATAAAAAATGACTGACTGCTAGTACTGATGCATTTAGTAGCCATACAGTTTGACTCACCCTGTTGAGTCAACAAGATAATATCAATGTGTAGAAAGTTCCAGAGTAATCATATTTACAACTTCACAAAAAAACAGAAAAAACAGATGCTGTAATCAAATATGTACTTTTAGATATTCACTTTTGCTGTATATATCAATCTATATAACAAAACTGTGACCACAGTGTGATATTGGCTCTTTGGGAACATGCAACAATGTAGCACGATGTGCTAAGTCGAGCATCTTAATTGACCTTCATTGAGAAAAGGCGCTCCGCTATCAAGTGCTATCAAGTAGACGAGTTAGCAGCAGAGCTAAATCTGGTTATAATGGCACTCCGATCGCAGTAATGGGTTTTCAAAAAGGATATTAGAAGAGTCGTTGGCCTCCATCACCCCATACTTCAGACAGGCTTCGATGAAGAGGGCGGCGCGATCAAAGTGCCTCATACTGGAGACCCAGGAGAGAGGTGGAAGAGAAAGACAAAAGGCAGAAGAAGGAGCTGAGAGCTATTGTCAGACACTAGGCATGGTCCCTGCCTTGATGTGTGTGATCCTAAAACATACATCAACCCTGTCACACTCTAATTCTCCGTTAGAGCTTTGGTCTCCCGAGGCAGCCCAGAACATGAGCTGTCAAGCAGGAGGACAAGTAGACCAATAGCAGATCGATGCTGAGATAAAATATACAGGGTCAGACCGTAACACACCCTGTGAAGTGCCCTTCAGTGCACTTGGGTGAAAAAAAGGAGAAGAAAAAAAAGGACAAAGAATCAAGTATTTACGAGGCTGAATAAAAGAACGGGGGGAGCAGGGGAGAGGAGTAAATATATATTATATGGTGCAATTTCAAGTTGATAAGGGAATCCTGAGTTAAAGAATACATTGTGAGGCTGTATGCACTGTGTTTCTGAGAATGGAGTTAACACAAGACTGAGTGTATTACAGGGTCTGTTTTTCCTCTAAAATAAAATACATTTGAAGACCTTAGTGTAACTCCCAACCTTTTTTCTTCTTAGTAAACATACAGTGTGCTCATTGCAACATGGGGCCTGGTTCTTACCTGTGGAGCATCTCTCCCACTTTGTAGAAGCAGCCCAGGGAGAGCAGCACCAGGATGGCTTTGGACTTCTGGTTGACCTGCGAGGAGCACAGGTGTTCTGCCCAGCGTTTCAGCACATCCGAGCCCTCTGCTGGGCTCAGGCGCACCTGGAACACACACACACACACACACACACACACACACACACACACACACACACACACACACACACACACACACACACACACACACACACACCATGTTAGGCACTGAAACTCTGACTGCTTCAAAGGCTTTGCAAGTACAAGAGCATGGTGGAGTTGGGCAACTCTGAACTAAATAAACTTGGCCTACGTTTTTCCAGATGCATTATATTATAAATGCTAATGCTGAAGCTAAAAATAATACAAATTAAAACATATAGCAAAGAATAAAGTCATTTAATTACCAATCCATACATGTAATTCATTTATACAATACTTTTTTTAATCTTCTCACAAATAGTGAAAACTAGGAAAACTCAAGCATTACATAACACAGCATGTATATGCCCACACACTCACAAACTATCCAAACATTAGTGTGTATCTGATGTGTCCTGTTGACGGACGGCGTCATGCTGCGTTACCTTGGCCAGCCAGGCGGCGCGGGTCCACTCCCCGTAGGTCTGCAGGTAGCGGCACGCATCCGCCGCCTTGTCAATCAAACACAACATCTGCACTCCCTCTGACAGATGGTGAAAAGGGGGGAAAATATGTACAAATATGTGAGATGGAGAAATGATAGTGGATTACTTAAGCAACGTGGCCAAATATACCCGGACACAGGTGTGATAATTTCTTTATATACTATATAAATCTGCTGGTAGTAGCCACACTCATTATGCAATACACGGGTCAAGTCCAAGTAAAAGTTATTTTTTTTAATAACTGTGATTAAAAAAAGAAGAATCTAGAACACTATAGTTTGGTGAGAGTACACTGTTTTTCAGGTGAGAAATAGCTGCCTTCGTAAAAAGTATATACAATTTAAAGTGTCTAGAGAATAGAGGAATTATTGAGAGACATTGTAAGGCTGCAGACACCCACACGATGAATGCTGCTGGACCTCAGTAACACAGATACTGTAAGACTACCTGCTAGCTTGCCGTTGGCGATCATGTTGGTGGCCACTAGTTTGATAGTGGACTGTGAGGGGCCTGAAGAGGTGATGGTGGTGACCAGGCAGGCCTTGAGTGAGTCACAGTAGTAGCTGGGGTTGTCTGCACTTGTCTCCAAAAGTAACTGCACTGCTCGGTCCGTCTGAGAGAAACAACAAAGACATGGAATCAGGGTTCATACACATTTTTCATTTCAAAATTTAATTCCATACTTTTCCAGACTACTAATGTCCAGGATTCTCTGTAGATTTTTTTGCCGATATTTGGCCACTGAATACAAATAGTTAGATGGTTATTATTTAAATAACTGTTTCTGAAGCCAGCCCATGATAACTTGAATCGAGCCATGACAATCTCTCTGCCCTCTCTATTTTAGAGAGTAGGGGAATTAGTCAAATCATTTTCCGAACTATTTTCTTCTTTCCATACTTATCCAGACCTGGAAATTACTCAAAGAATATTCAAATTTTTTTCCATACAGCGTAGGAACCCTGTGTAATGTAATGACTGAGGTAGCAGAGTGTATCAAGGCATTAGCAGCTCAGCCAGGTAACCATCGTGACAGCTGAACCAGACAGAATAACAAGGGGAAATTAAGTTTATTATCGTGCTTTTCATCTGGTGTATATGAAGGCTCAAGCTCATGCTGGGGTCGGGGTCAGGCCGGCCTCCGCCTGTCTTCCTTTTCCAACAAACAGCTGCTGATTGCAGCCTGTGATTACAGGGAGAGTGGTGACATTGAGAAGGGAGAGGTGGCTCCATTCCCACAGGCGGAGATGCAGGGGAGGACCGAGGTCGGTATTTATCGTCCATCTTGCTTCATCATGCACCACAGCGCCGGTATGGACTATTTACCATTATGACAATACGCCTTAATGCACAGCCAAGGAGTGTGAAGGTGCTGGTGTATATTTGTGTGAGAGAAAGGTAGTATATACGCTGAAGGCTGTATAAGTTAGATAGAGGGAGATGGTTTGCAAAATTTGTGTCACATTTATTTTTTGAATAATCTAAAGGATGGCATAGCTAAAGGTAAAACATAAGAATGTATCCATTAATGATGTGTGGACGGATAATGTTAATGAATACCAACCACTGTGAAATAAACTTTTCCTAGCTCTTTCCTAGATCAGACTGGATTTTCTTTTCTTACTGGTTAATTTTATTTTTATTTTAAAATGTACAAGCTGGAAGATTCTGCTGATGCTGTTGAAGCCCTTTGATTAATGCCAATGTCGACAGGTTGTTGGATAATTAATTAAAAGCTATGAATTGAAAAACCACTGTGACGTCAACCACAAAAGACATGTGTGATGACCATGGTGAAGTCATTATGTTAATCTGACAAACATATATTTCATAATTGGACTCCTATGTGTTGATATTAATGCAGATTATGTCTGCAGCCTCCTTCATCCAGACATCAATGTGTGAGCAGTGTGGGCAGTTTAATACTTACTTGACCCAGCAGGAGGAGCTGGTCGGCACATTTCTTCGTGTGGTCATAACTGGAGCGCTTCACTTCCTGCAGGTGAACCCGATCCAACTGGAACTTCTGTAAAGCAGCATAGGTGGAGCGACGAGTTAGCTTACTGTTTTAAAATGAATTTAACATTACACAAGCCTCCACTGGTCCATGGTCAAACCTTGTAACTGTGTGGGAGAGAGACAGAGATGGAATAAATTGGTACAAGCAGTTTATGCACCAAAGACATTTAATGATGAGAAAAAAAAGGACAATTATAGAAATACAGAGTCCAGTGATGATGGAGGGTATAATTATATTGCTTTAAAATATCCAAGAGTTCTCACAGTGTTTCTGGTGCCAGAGCCTCTCAAAGTGCCTTTTATTACTGTGTGTCTGTGTGCACTCTTGTGTATCTACACTATATCTATTTTTCCTTTTTTTTCCTGTAATTTTTTATGATGAATTCTTGTGTGAGTCACAGCCGTTGGATAAAAAAAGATCCAAATGAGTTTAGTAGCCTTGCGCTCTCTGCCAGTGGAGTCTTGGATATTAGTAATTACAGTCATACTGCTGCCACCAAAGTCGCTTCATGACAACAGGAGCCAAAATGTAGCTGCAGACCGTCTGGGCTAGCTCTTTGCAAGTCTCAACTCTGTGATCACTGCATGGTCGCTCATTAACAGGGAGCAGAACTTTCATAAAAAAGACTGGTGCATGCATAATCCATTAACAAAAAAGAGAAGAAAACGGAAAACCCTTTTAAGAATAAAATACAGGCTTATTTGAAGCTTTCCAGTAGGAGCTACACAGACTGACACAGTCCATTAAGATTCTGCTACGCCACACTTAAATGCTAAAAGCTACTTGATAATACTTTTGCAACTGGCTAATCGTCTTTCATCAAAGAGAGTAATTGTTCTCTTCTCTCCAATGGCTGTACTGATGTAACCTCCTGTGGGCGAAAAAAAGTCCAACACTACAAAAAAACAACGCAACGCAAAGTGCTAACTTTTTAATTACTATCCTAACTTTCTCAGTGCACAGAAGTACTTCCTGCAGCGAGGACACAAAAACCAATGTGCGGTTCATCCCAACAAAACGAAAACATAAACCTATAACACAGAGCCGTTGCTTTCACTATGGCAACATGACGGTGGATGTGTTGTTGTTGAAAGGGCTGTATTGCTGCCATGCCAACCAGTGAAGTGAAGCGGGGCGGACACAGTTAGCAGAGGGCCAATCGATGAGCATCTTCAGAGGAAAACTTTTCTTCAGAAACGGACCAATCAATGGGCACCATCTGAAGAAACTTTTCTAATACTATTCAGAAGAAAGGGGCTGGATAATTAAAAGAAGAGTCAACGCTATTGTTTGTAAGGGCCTCGTATGCTGGTTCAGCTTTGTCATCAGTAAGTAAGACGCATTGATCCCAGCCATGACACAGCACAAACAAAAGGAGGATTTTTTTCTTTTTTTGTTTAATTGAGCTTATCTCAGCAAAGGCCAGAAGCACTGTGAGGAAATGCTGGGGGAATTAAAGGAAGTGAGGGGGTGACTTGAAAGATAAGTTTGACCTCAAAAGGCTTAAAAGACCAGGGCTTAGTGAGACAACAAAAGGGGAAATACAAAGTGTCATTATTAATGGAATGTACTGTGTGACCGGAGTGATGCTGTTGACACTGCGGATAAACAAGGGACGGGCTCGGCGTTTGTTTGTTTGTGTATGGTCTGAGCACGGTCACTGTCTGGACCGCTCCAAAAGAAATTATTAAATGTTGACTGCTGGGATCATGTATTAAATCAAAGAGAGAGAGAGAGAGCGAGAGAGAGAGAGAGAGAGAATGATCAGAGCAATCCAAAACAGGGCCAACACACTTCACACTTTTCTCCTTCTCTTGTTGCTTCACTGACCTGGAAGTAGGAGCTCTCACACAGGATGTCATGGCAGATGTCCAGGTGGTTCTGAGCAGGTGTCTGGGTTCCTTCCCCCGGAGCCTGGCCCTCTGCAGTGGACACGCTTAGCTGGCGGGCCTGGGCAAACGACTGGAGGTAATGGGACGCCACAGTCCAAAAGTGAAGATCTGACTCGTCCCCAAACAGCCTAAGGGTTACAACAACATTGTAACATTAGCTGGGCAAATAGTGGCGTAAAGTTCTGCATTCTGTAATTCAACATACTGCTTGGTTCTTCTAGAAGTATCAATCGATTTTTTTCACCACGCCTAGTCCCTACTCCCTACTAATGACCACAGCTCCTTTATCCTCCAGCTCATGCCTAGCTCTTTTAGAAAGCCTCCCTTCCACACATACCCCCTCTATACACATCCTGTTGCTTTTTCCTTCAGTTGTTTGCTTCCCACAGCCTCATTTTACTGCAACATATCTACACAGGCACACAGCTGTTGCTAGGTTACCCAGCCACGTTATCAGTAGCATGAGAACTTGGATGGGGCAGATGCAGAGACAATCATTATATGAGCTCTCAGTGAAAACAGGCCCACAGCATTCACCATACAGAAACATGGTCCAGGTAAATAATGGCTTTGATAATCGGGTTTGGCATCTTCGGAATGTTCTAGATATGTCAGAAGATGCTTTGAGGGAAATGAAAGCAGGAGCAGAGAAGAGATTCTGACACAGTTCTCATGTCATGCCTTTTTGTTGTGTAGATAGAGAATCAACGCAGTGCAGTCGTAGCAAAAGTAAACCCTGCTGTTTTGGCAGATAACAAAATGATTCGACTTTCCTCATGAGATTACATCATGTTGTTTATCTTTCCAAATTACATTACACATTCTGAATGTAATAAGGCCAAAGGAAAAAAATAATAAATGAAAAAGGAATGTTTTGGATTGTATTATTGATATTCCATAAATAACATCGGTGAAAACTTGGAAGCATGTCAATGATATTGATGTATACCATTAAGCGCAGATTTCTGTAGAGAAATATCAGTAGATTTTCCAAATAACATCTTGCTTGGTTTAATTATATCTTCAGAAATCAGCAAATGATGAAAAGAAGACTTATAGTAGTATATTTGCAGACCACATTTGGCTTTAGAGTATAGCTCCTCTTCCAGAACAGCAGCTGTTTGTTTGCTATTTATTATTTCAGAGAAATAGAAATGAAAATAGTTAATAGAATTAAAAGCCTCCTGTGGACAGGTGTTGAAAACTAGCATTTATGCTAATACACTGAAAACAATGCATCTGGTTCGTTCAATGATATTGTCATGTCCATGTCAATTAAAAACTACAATAAACTTAACTTTATTTAACTTTCAGTAACTACAGCTTTGGCAAGTCTTTGACATAAGTGCACCATCTGACTGTTAACTAAATAACCATGCTTGGGGCACCATCATGATGACAGTACAATCTGTGCAGACCACAACAAACAGTGGTGCCTCCATGCTGGGTCTTAACTCACCGTGAGACCAGCAGGCAGCGCTGCAGCAGGCTGAGCGCCGGGTCTAGCAGCACACTCTTCATATCACTGGGGAGCCAATCAGAGACAAGACAAATCAGGAGCGCAGCCAACAGCCTATTACACTTTTCAAACACAGCACAGGCCCAGTGTGGCACTCTACAGGATTCCTCTTATCTGTCAAACCACAGAATACATATTTGGGGCCTGCTGTCTAAACACAAAGGACCATGGGATTTGTATGCATAAACACATGTAAATGCATTTCACTTTGTACAGATTTAGGATGCTAAACACATACACACACAAACAGACAGACACACATGCATACACACACACACACGCAGACACACATACCTCATTAACGGAGTTTGCTTTATTAAATATTCTAGTATGAACTACAGCATGTAATAATAACAATTAGAAAGCGTAATAACTCACTTGGACAAGGAGTTTAGCTGCTCCTGGATCAGGCCTTTTATCTCATCTTTCTCAGTGTAGTCTCTGAAACAGAGGGATCACACACAGTCAATGGCTCCTCTCACCTCCACTTAGAATAAAACCCGGCCGTGCTTTTAATATAAGTCGATCTGTGGCGTCAGGCAATAATATATGACTGTATTCTTAATAACATTTACACTGAGGTGAGGTAGAACCCTGCAAGTGCCGCTAATATAGCCGCCTGACATAAGATAAGGCAGCTCTGTGTGTGTGTGTGTGTGTGTGTGTGTGTGTGTGTGTGTGTGTGTGTGTGTGTGTGTGTGTGTGTGTGTGTGTGTGTAATGGAAGAGAGCACTTTGGCACTAGTGGCTCAGTTAAATGGGGCATAATCAGGTTATACTTAAAACACAGATGTAGCCGTCTGAAAAAAACTTCCAATTCAATTCCTCTCTAAGAAAGCTCACAGGGCCCCCATGTTCACTTGTTTACAAAGGTGAGGTATGTTTGCAAATTGTTTGTTTTTTTGTCGATAAAAATAAATAAGTTGAATGCTTGGGTGGTTGGCAGACGCTATAAGAGAATATACCAAGTCAAGTCTTGTACTCGGATGGTTTGAAACTCATTCCATATTTGATTTGAAATTTTCTCCAAGCTTCACTTGCTATGAATTTTTTTTTTTATAAATCTTTTGAGGTTATACAGTGCAGCAACAAGACAACTAGGGTAGATGGGTGGGATTTTTTTTCTCCAAAATGTGGTACTTTCAGTGAGCTGTCACATATTCTCCAAGTATTCATTATTAATTCATTATTACTGGGGTCATGGAAAGTCCATAGACATACAAGTCATGGGAAGTTGAAAACCTGACCTGTGGTGTGTGGATAAACTGTCTCTGTATTGGCCTTACCAACACTTCCTACATCATAAGAGATGATTTTTAGAATAGACACATTGACATTGACTAACTCAGAGTTGAAACTTACACTTGAGTGATGTCCATGGTGAAGGTTCCAGACCAGGGCTGCAGCAGGAGGAAAGCCTTGAGAGTGAGAGCAGCTCGGGGCACCAGGAGATAAGGACACCACACTGGATCTGAGCATATTACCCATGGATCAGAAAGAAAAGAATATTATGCCATGGCTGACAATAAGGGCTGAACAATAGATTTTGAAATGGTATTGTTATTGTGAATGTCGATGTTGGTATATATATTGGGAAGACTGGAAATGCAATAAATGAAAGTGACATGTATTCACGCTCTGCATGTCAACATATTTGGCCAATCAGAAAAAGCCCTACTGCTGTGATAGTTATATAGCCATTATGTGTGAAAGGATAGAACCTAAAAAACATTTAATTCCACACGCATTACACCTTCAACCAACCCTGTTCTCTCTCTTCAAACCTCTAAATGCAATACTTTATTCTTTCACACTCTGTGTTGCCAAGCCCACCAGTCAGGTCTTGTTCATCCATGCGGTAGCTGGCAGACTTCATGGCCATCTCCAGCACTCTGATACAGCCGTCGTCAGAGGCCAGCACCACCTTGTCCGACGTGCACCAGTCAATGTCCAGGATGCGGTAGTTCACGTTGCGACCGATCCGCATGCTGCTGACCATCTGCACCTGCAAAGAGAGAGGAGGGACTAGTGTTCTCACGATGCCATGTTTGTTTTAAATACTGGTACCAATGGGAATTTTAATACTTTTCAATACTAAAAATGATTCGAAAGAATATAGTGATACATTTGTAATACTAAGCAGAATAATCTAGTTAGTTTGAGAAACTTTAACATAGAAAAACAGTTTGAGTGTGTCAAATTAGATATTAGCTCATAGGACTATGTTATGTCATATTATAGGTTAATATTTAACAAAAAAAAAGTTCCAATGTTGTCATCACACGTATGAATTAATATCATAAATTCTACTAATAATCTTAAAGTATCACCTAAAAGCTTCTGATAAAGCATCTCTATGTGGACGGTGGTATATTGCTAGCCCACAAACACAATATGGGATGATTTCTGCATTCGATACAAGTCTGTTGTGGCCAATGCAGCAGGCAACATAGTTATTTATGCTGAGTGTTGCAGGACACCGAACAGAAGGCTCAGTACACAAACAGTCTTTTCAGAAGGGTCTCTTTCCCTCTGGCTTTCTATGGGGCTGAATGGGAGTCAGTGCAACTGAGCTGTCAGCAGAGCATTGAAGCATTTCAGAGATCTCTCCTGCACATCCTCTCCTCCCTCATTCTCTCCTTCTCCTCCCTCTCCATCCCCCTCTCCATCTCTTTCCCAACCCATATAGCTGTTGCCTGTTTGCCACTGCAGCTTGCAGCATCTGTTGTCTAGCTTTCACCATTGGAGGGGGAAAACAAAATATGTGTCTTATCTTGGCTCCCCCCGCCCCCTCCCCCCCTTAAGAAAACCCATCTCTCCACACAGACAATAGTGCTCTCCGGTGAGACCCTCTCCATTCACCCAGCTCTGCTCAATACACCAGAGAATTTATCGGTGTCCACATTCAACTGCTTTTCAATTATTTTATTAGACACACTGCTGCCGGGTAAAGCTAACAAATATTGTGGTTGGGATATAGAGGGTGAAAAAGACACAATGACATTATATCAAATGATAAACTGGAGCGCAAACTAGCCAGAAGGATTCTTAAATGAGGTGAAATGAAGACTGTGCAGAGAGAGGACGTTCTGGGGTGATGAGAGTAAACAAAGTTAAAGAGGGAGCAGGGATGCATGCCGCTTATAGGGATGGAGATCATCCATCCTACTATGGTTGAGCTTATATACGTCGGCAGAAAGCTTTAGAGGCGTGTGTATGTGTACTTCTACACAGTGCACTGTAATGATTCTTTAATACAACAGAACAATTACAGCAGATATACTATTACCGCAGTGTTAAGCTGAGAGAGGAAATTAGTTCAATATACCACACCATGTATTATTGCAATGCTTCAGTGATTACACTGCTCCTGAAACCCATTATTTCTGCCACTGTTCTGCTCAAATATAAACCATTGTTTAAATAAAAACCACTGCAGATTGCTCCAGATCTTTTCCTTTTAATTGAGTTAAGCAGTGTGTTCAGGTGATGCATGCTGGGAATTTATAATGTGTTACAACAAACCAATAAACGAATCAACTGCAAAGGTTTTTTTGAACCAAGTGTTGGTGAGTGGAGCCTCACCTCTTTGGTGTCCCAGACCTCTGCTCCATCAGTGTACATGACCAGCAGCTTCTGGTTGCCTTTCCCTGGGGCAAAGCGAATCTTCTTCACCCAGCCACGATGTGTTGGTATCCCCCTGAAAAACAGAATAGGTTGTTATGTAGTATACTGTTGTAGGCAATGTGACCATGAGGGACTTTCAGATGGTAACACTCTACCACTGGTTACCTGGATAAACGAGCTTTGAGATCCCAGAAGTTGAGATTGCCGTCGACGTCCCCAAGCACCAGGGTGTCACCTTTCCAGGCAATGCAGGCGATACTGCCCATGCTCCCCTGCAATACAGGAAGGGCAACTGCACATTTCTCCCCGCTCAAAGATTCATACACAAGTCATGAACTTAACAAACTGTGAATAAAGTAAACCTAAACATCTATTTACCAGCATTGAAAGCATGTCTTCATTTTGACTATCTTTTTTGTTTGGATTATTTTCTATTATTTTACAAAAGTGACATAAGTGTATAGGACATACGCTACTATCTACTAACGTCACCAAAGAGGAACTGTAGTTGTAACTTGACACTTCCGAGAAACCTTTGTCAATCTTTAGAAGTCCATGCATCCTCTATATAAAAAGAGATGATAAAAAACTATATACATATTGTCTTGCCATTATTGTTTAAATGATTGTGAATCAAAACAAGTAAATTAATGGAATGTCTGTGGCAGCTGACGGACCTACAAGCTCGAAATAGGAGCTAAAGTAAGGCTGTGCCAAAAGTAAGAGTGCTTCAGCCTGTACGCAGTGGATGATGGGAAATAACTTTATTAGGAGAGTTTCCATCAGTTTCCTCCAGAGATACAGTATGAAGATCTTCTATCATCCTGAAAGGACTGTAAAACCTTTGGGGTATGCAAATCTTTGAGCAATGAATCTGCAGCAGTCACACAGATAAGGCTTTAAAATCCCCCAGGTACACATCCAGTGTTGTGTGAGGTGTGTGTGTGTGTGTGTGGGGGGGGGGGGGGAGGTGGGGGTGAAGAGATTCACGGAGCGAGTGAGCGAGCAGAATACAGACCAATCTGCAGCTCTGAAATGGAATGCGAGGATCTGATAAAATGGCTTTCCTTTCGACATACTGTACGGAGCAAGGTGAAGTGAGCCGTCTTGAATGAAAAATGTGATAGAAATGGATCAACGATAGTTATAAGGTAGGACATGTGTGCTGATCTCATTGACAGAAGACGTGGACCGCCAACAAAAAGTAGCAGAAGGTGATAGCTACCTACTCTATAGCATGACTCAACACGACTACAAGGCACATCTTCATAATAGGTACAAAAAAGCTCCACAAGCCAAAGACTTCTAAAATACTTTTTGAACAATAACTTCAATTGTATGGTACTAGGGTAAAAAAAGTAATGCATGGGTAACTGAACAAATTTGTTTTCAGTTTCCTTTGTTAGGGGTCACAAGTCGACTTAATGACAACGTCCTACAGCTATATTATCACCACATCTTGTACTCATCCAGGTGAAAAATAATCCTAGCTTTGCCAGTGCGGCCATTTTACTATCAGAGCACGTTAATAGCTAGGTCATAAGAGGCTTTACTGATAAACGCAGAGTTACAGTTTCTCTTGCCCAGAGCCTGAGTCACACTCTGAAGCAGGCGCAGAGAGAACACATAACACACTCACAATCACACACATTCAGTTGAGCTGTTTATTCTCTATCAAAAATCATAAAGCTGTAGAATTGAGCAGAAAAATCCTTCAACTTGATTGTGTGAAGTTTATTACTGAGAGATAGTACTGAGTATCATCTCCCACACAAGCTCTCACAAAACCACTTTGAAGGACACAGAATGGAGAGGGGGAGCGATGGGCTCCGACTTTATGGAGAAAGAGATTGTGCAAGTGCTTTTTAACAGCCGGCGAATGCAGCTTTCGTTTGAGCTCCGAAATGAGGTAAAATGTTGACACAATGCTGGTATTTGATCACAAAAAACACAAACAGGGACTTAAATTGATGTGAAACGCTTTGCTGTCACACTTCATCCTCTTTGATACTAGGATAATAGATTTTTCTTTAGAACTTTAAACATAAAAGGGACGACGCCAGAGCAAGAACCAACAAAAAAAGGGTGAAATAAAGTGAGTGTACAATGACTGATGTGGTAAAAGGGAGCGTGCAGGTTACAGTACTCTGATAAAGTATTGACTTATACATTTGACACATTATTTACAGAGAGGAGGGAGCCTGAGGTAGATGTAGCGATAGGAGACATACTGACATGAGTTTGTGTTAGTAGTGTGGATGACTTTGAAGCAGTTCAGGGGGGATGTGAAAGTAAAGAGAGACATTAAACATGGAGACACATGGTCTCTGGACTCACATCGGGGGGAATTCGAGCGCCATCTTTGACTGAGTTGCCCTCTACGGTGATGTGGTAGACCTGCCCATCTGTGTCAGTGAAAACAAAGTGCTCCCTGGCCGAGATGGCTTGGCCCGTCTCTGACTTGCTCTCCGCGTCCTGCATGAGGCTGTAGAGGACAAATATATATACATGTGTTTTTTTTTTGTTTTTTTTAAATCTTTCCGGAGTGAGTATTTTGGCTGGTCCTGGACACCTTGGTATTTATACCTCACGACAATGGCAAGGTGAAGAAGGGGTCTTTGTACTCAATGGGGTACTTCTGCTGTTACCAGGGGTAAGATTGAGGCGAAGCTGAACTTATCTGAACAAATATAAATCATGTCAGCTATTCTAGAGAATCAAAATCAATATCTACCTCATATTGCTAGCAACTGTGGGCTCACTCAGGGAACACAACGTACGGACAGGTAGCACATTGTGAGGAGATATTCACTGATTTTGACACAAACTGATTTTGAGCATTCACCAGAATTGCTGACTTCACCTTTAAGACATCAGTAACAATTTATTGCGGTTGAGTGGGTGTTGACTAGGTACCGACAGATAGGAGACTACTGGATTGATGACTTCGGATAAGAAATCAATCAAACTATCAAATGAGGACTTTTCAATTCTTAATTATAAATTGCTGTCTGCCGCAGCCACAGTGTCTATCCTCGATTTATCTGATTGAATTTTTGTACATTGTAGCTTTAACTCATTAAAGCCACAGGATGTACTTTGAAAAAGTGTTATAATATTGTCTGAAATATTATTTTACCCTGACTACAACTACTTCACTGGATGATATTATTAAAATCTTCTCAGCTTCACATATTCTACATAATAAAACATGTTAGGTCATTGGGCTTTCTGCCCTGGCCTAAAGCTTCCAAAACCTAAACCTAATTTGACTGATTTTTACCTGATGACCGAGGATTCAACGCTGCTCTGCTCGGCATCTGACACCGTCTGTCGAGCTATGGCCTCCCTAGCAGCCATCTGCTTCTTCTTAAGACTCTTCAAGTTGTGTGACGGGGACCACTCCTGTTTACACACACACACACACACACACACACACACACACACACACAGGGTTGCAGTTACAGCGACAAACCCAGACAAAGACCCAGACACATTCGCTGACATAACTAGAGCAAACCATTACAGTGCAAAAAAGAGGCAGAAAGATTGCGACAGGAGGAAAGGCAAGTGATTTAAGCCTACAGTAGATGCCCCCATTAATAAACCTAAGGCCCACATAGGGGTTGTTTTCCACCGCCTTGGTGTCTAACTGCTGGTGCACTGTGGCTGTAGTCTGGTTGACTCGAGATCGTAATCAATATGGAGAAGAGACAGCAATATGGGGCTGGGGGAGGCCAGCATGTATTATTAAGGTTATTGGCGTTTTTTTATTTGCCCCGTAGAGCATTTTACGACCCCCACAGTAAAGTTAGTCCAGCGTAACTCTTCTTTTATGAGCCTGGCCTAATGAAGCCACTGTTCTTTGCTGAGCTTGGGAGAACATTTTTTCAGGCTAATTTTTCAAATGGCCCCAAACACAAAAAAATAAAAAATAAATATTGGTAGGGACTATTAACAAGGGGAAGGGTAGACAATGGGTGTTGTTCTTGCACTGACTATGTGTTTTAAAAAAAGGTAAAAATGTAAACTTGAGTTGTTCCGATGTGTTAATTTTTTTTTTATGCTTTATTGACAGTGCAGAGAGACAGAGGTGAAATGGGGCAGAGAGGGGAGTGACATGCAGAGAACGACCGCGGGTGGGAATCGAACCCGGGTCTGCTGCTGGGCCCGGCCCGGGAGGGGGACGCCTTACCAACTGAGCTAAAGGCGCCCCCGCCGATGTGTTAATTTGAACAGTATTTATTGTATTGTTTTACCTTGTGCCTGAGAATTAAGGATTTTTAAATATCACAGCTTTTATTAAGTATGTTCTATTAGCATGTTTGACAGTACTTTACCAGTGCAGTAACAGTGGGGAAGTTTTTAGCCATCTCTCGGAGAAGAGTCCCCGTCCTGATGTCCCACAGCTCTAGGGGTTTGTCTTTGAACACCACGACCAGGTACTGTCTGGGGACGGACAGCACACACACACACACACACACACACACACACACACACACACACACACACACACACACACACACACACACACACACACACACACACACACACACACACACACACACACACACACACACACACACAAACATTAGAGATGCTGAATCAGTTAGCAGTTAATGTGTAAGATTAGCAGCAATGCCAGTGATAGCATGCATTAACAGTTATCATGTCAAGTTTCTGACGGTTTGTTGTTTGTGTTCATAAGGTAGAACCATGTCTGAGATTGATGAAAGTTGAACCTTTTCACAAAGGCCTGAATGCAATAAGGATGCGTTTTGAGCATGTGCTTTATCTTAAACCATATCCTACTAGGCCTCAAGGTCATAATTGATTACAGCAAGAAACAAACTAGAAGCATGACCAAGCTTTTTCTTGCACATATGAATTATATGAATTACATATACAAACTGTGGCCTGAAGTTCTGAGCCCCCCTTCTTAAAAAAGCGTTTTCTTCAGAACTAATTATGTAACCTTGAGCTGCTGTAGAGGTGCAAAACTGAAACCCAAAAGCACAGGACAGCTCCTAAGTGGATAAAAGCCTGTTACCCACTAAAACCCCTGGTGCCTTTGTTTTTATGAGATTGTGATCCAGAGGCAGCCCGGCTAAAAGAAAAATATGATACAGATTAAGATAGATAGATATAATGCACAGTCCAGTTAATACATATTTTTTTTACCGCCTTTTAGACAATGCGTGAAGCACCTCAGTTGCACATCACACATTTTTACAAAACGCTCTTACTTTTTAAGCGAGGCTATGCAACTTTTGCTGAATAGCTGTGGCCACAAGTCAGTTATGAAATAATACTAAATTATAAATCATTCCAACAGCATCTCAGTGAAGAAAAATCATAAAGTCAGCAGACTCACAGAGTGAAGTCTACAGAGCCACTACGGTGACGTGAGAAAAAACATACATAAAAACTATCCCTGGGGCACAATAACGTTATAATGCTCAAGTGCTTCTCAGGCCAACGCAGAACTTTCTTGTGCCTACAGGATAGTTTCTGCTGTGCGTCAAAAATCTACAAAAATTATTGATGTCACCTTAGGGGCTCTGTAAAAGTCAAGTACACAGCAATATTTTTCAAAAGTCTGCTAACATCAGCATGTACTTGTGAGCTTATACTAGTAGTTGAAGCTATAAATCCAGTGGAGACCATAAATAAACGCTAAACAACACAATTAATGTTAGATATGTTGCCTTTTAAAGTTATACTGCAGACTTCCATTGGGATTGAAGTGTTATTATTACAACAACAACAAAAAAAGCATCAACAATCAACAAAGCGCCCTTGAATTTTTTTTGGAATTAAATGTTTGGAGCAGGAAAGGTATCTAGAGTCTCAAGTGCAAACGTTGTGTGATGTTGTTGGTATTTGGTTTGTGTTGGTGGTGCAGATCAGGCAACTCACTTGAGATGAGACACTTTAATCATCTCAATGGGTGGCTCGTCGTTTCCTCGCTCGCCTCGGAATGCAAAGCATCTGCCTGGAAAACGCAACAGACACAGAGAGAGGGAGAGAACATGAGTATGTATGTGTGTGTGTGAGAGAGAGAGAGAGAGAGAGAGAGAGAGAACATATGTATGTATGTGTGTGTGAGAGAGAGAGAGAGAGAGAGAGAGAGAGAGAGAGAGAGAGAGAGAGAGAGAGAGAGAGAGAGAGAGAGAGAGAGAGAGAGAGAGAGAGAGAGAGAGAGAGAGAGAGAGAGAGAGAGAAGAGTGATTCATCTTGTTTCACTGCGTTACCTGAGCATCCTGGTTTCATCTGTTTCGTTGGAGCGGGACGAGCAAACTGCAGACAACTTATTCTGCTGTAATCCTACTTTTTATTTGTGTCTTGGAAAAGTGTGTGGGCCTGTAAGCACAGCTAATGCTTAGGACTGTTAACTTTGATGGCTCTGGTGCTTAAGAGAGTGTCATTAAAGATGAGACTTACCCTCACCATTGTCTTGGATGAGTTGGGGGTAAAGGCTCTGTGACATAACCATTATAGTGAGTGATCAAATATTTTAGTATGCCTGTGCATATATCTTAAGCCAAATACATTCAATTAAAATGGTCTGAAGCAGAAAGACATGGCAACCGGGAAAAAGTAATGTGATGATGAAAGTGCTCATCATCGTACATTATGTATCATATACTGTACAGGTGATACTCATATTAGAATATCATGGAAAATGAATTGGAATTGAGGCAAGAATTCATGCACAAGGGGCCCAAACCAAGTACTGAGTACATATCGATGATTATACTCTTTATAGGGCTGACATTTCTGTATTTAAAATCCCTTTTTTATTGATTTTTATGTAATATTAAAATGTTCAGAGATTTTGAATGTGGGGTTTTCATAAGCTGTAAGCCATAATAAATACAATTATGACAAATGAAGGCTTGACATATCTCACTTTGCATGTAATGAGTCTATATAATATTTTAGTTTCACCTTTTAAGTTGAATTACTGAAATAAATGAACTTTTGCACAATATTCAAATTTTTCGAGTTTCACCTGTATACAGCTCAGAAAAAATTAAGAGAACACATCGCATCCATTCAGTTAATGCTGATTGTCAAGTCAGTTAGATGACTAAAAAGTAGGCTACTTGTTCATATAGTTTGAACACTTTGTGAATCAGAGTTAATGGTATTCTGCTAAAATATATAATAGCCTAAGCCTACTTTAAACATACGTGATATACACTAGACAGTTGGATCGTTTTGAACAGTTTGTTATTAAATACAGTCATCGCTGTGTCCATTTGATATGAAATACAGTCAGGTTTATTAGTTAAATGACACAAGCGAGAGCTGAAACATCCCTACGGTAGAGCTAAGAAGGCTCTGCGGGCGCTCCAGACCAACCTTACCAACGTATGACGTACGAAAGAGATTCGTAGCAAAGAACGTTTCGGGAAACAGGCGAAACGTTAAGTAGGAACTCTACGTAGGGGTTACGAATGACGTAGCGTTAAGAAGGCTCTAAGAAGGCTTTGGGAAACCGGCCCCAAACCATTCAGTGAGTGACCCTTTGTGCCTTTTGGATTGGGGAAATTTTCATCCAGGAAGTGAGCTCACCCATTAGGATGGATATGGTTCATCAAAGATGCATATGGTTTTTGCACCACTTAACTCTCAAAACGTGCATTGGTCTTAGTAATAAGGGGTGTAGGTACTGCAGCCCTACTACAATACTTGGGGGTCCTTGCTGACACAGTCTAATCACTTCCTGCACGGACCATAATTGGATGTTATTCGCTTCGTTGTGCCAGGCATTGCAACACTATGGATTACTATGGACTATGTCGACTGGTTATGTGTCTTTCCTTAATCTATTCAGGTTTTTCCATTCATTTGTCACTCTATATAATCTCATGTACCTGTCATACATTTGGACTAAAACATATTTTTATTTATTTTTTACTGAGAGCTTAAACAATCATATACAGGACATTCATTATTTCTTCCTTTAGGTCACTTTAAAATTCTGTTGGAATTCTGTTTTATCTCTGTTTTGTTTTGGGCACAGACAATAAAGCTCAATGTATTTTTTCCAGCCCATGCAGCAGGCACAGACACAACCTCCTGGTGCAGTATTTCTATAGACCTCAATGTGCTCAGGCAGGGATAGACGTCGCTCTGGAGGAAGACATGATAAGATCTAATTTTCAGCACAAGGCATCCCACCATAACACTGTTCAGTTCAGACCCAATTTGGAGGAGAGTGTAAGTGTACCGCAGAGAAGAACAAGAAGAATGTTTTAGACACACGGACACAGAATGACAAATCAAAAGCCAGAGAGACTGAATTGTCTATTTTCTTTGTGGTTGAGGCTATAGGAACATTGTGCCAAACAAAAACCTCAAGAGAAATGGCCAATATAAGAGCCCAGGTTGTTATCTTCAGGTACAAGTGATTGTGTGTGCACGTGTGTGTGTGTGTGTGTGTGTGTGTGTGTGTGTGTGTGTGTGTGTGTGTGTGTGTGTGTGTGTGTGTGTGTGTGTGTGTGCGTGTGTGTATGTAAGCCTCTCACCTGTAGGCAGGTCGACGTGCTGCAGTTCATTTCTCACCAGGCCCATGTTGTTGGGAGCAGAAGTGGCAAATGATAGGAAACTGGTAAGACTCACCCATTCAATCCCCCTGTGGAGTAAGCGCACGCACGCACACACACACACACACACACACACACACACACACACACACACACACACACACACACACACACAGGGTTTAGTTAAATGACTAACATTGTAGCTGTTGAACATTCCTCTACTCCATCCTTGCAAGCAGTAAAGTATGTGAGACAACCTAAAACTTCTGCAAAAATCCAATCGGCAGGATCTTGAAAAATGCAACAAGCGAAACCGAGCGAGTGCAAGATTATGAATATATTTTTGGGAGAAGCTGGGCCCAGCTCGGGGAGCATATACTCCACAGTAATGAGATGGTAAATAGCCACATGATTAATTAGTCGATTTCTCCACTAGATGTAAATGAGATGATAAATAGCCCAGCCTCCGTCAGCATGGCTGTGCTGGGGAAAGGGCTGCTGCGCTCATCTGCTCATTTCCATAAAACACCTCTGCTCTCACAGCTTTGAACTTATTGTTGTACTTCATGGCACTGGAAAAAAACAGCAGCCTTCTGCATGCGTCTATACAGAAGGAGAAAAAATATATAATGGAGGTGTTTGAGAAAAAGCCCTGATCAGAAGACTACACTATGACTGTAACACTACTTTGATCTGAATGTGTGGTTGCGTGTGTTCAGGTATGACTGTTATCCATTTATTACCTTTTCTTTCTTCTACTTTTGTTGATGTGGTGGACATTAAAAACCACAAGGGGGTATTCAAATACACCAAAGTAGGGTTCAACTTTAGAGGTGCACTATGTAACTTTAGGTGTGTCAGAGAAGTAAAAATGTACTTTGTGTATTCTCACTACTAAATAAACAAACTTTACTCACAGGAAAATTGGAACCTTGCAGCAATTTTTGAAGTAAGAAAGTTAGCTGAATAAGTTACGGTTTCACTGTTGTTGTTTATAGCAGCAGGGCCCACCATTTTGTTTACAAACATGTAGTAGTCTTAAGTTGGGTTCCAGGTCCCTCAAAAATGATTTAGTTTCAATTTATAATGATAAAATTATTCGATACTAATTGTAAACTCACTGCAGGCTCTGCACATGTAAACAAGTTCCCCTACCCTGAAACTGCATAGTGCACCTTTAAGCAACCAAACAGTGGGTATAATATGCAGTGTGTGAGCACAGTGTACACTAGTGTTAAGTGAGAGATGACAAGCAGATGAGGAGACGGCTATTGATAGTCATGGCTGTGTAGAGCAAATTCACAAACTGACAAACTGACAGCAGAAGCCCGGCAGAGAAAACCATTCCCTAGTCACTCACTTGAATCCATGCACACATGAGACACATGTGCTCAGGCAGAGGTAGCTCCAGGAATTCCAAGTAACTCCTGCTTGTATTGCATAGCTCATTAAAGTTTGCTGGAGTTTTGCGTTTGTGGATATACCAACTTCTCTCATTAAAAAAAGAAGCCTTGCTCTGCTCAAAACGGATGGTGTGTGTGCTCCCAAATAATCTATTCTCTTAACAGTATTAATTGTTTCAATCTCGTGCTTAATTAATCCTGGTGAAATAGTTGTGCTACTCATTAGGGAATACTAACTAATGGAGCACTGCCGGTTCCTTGTTGATGCTCTGTTGCATTGTGGGGCGTCTGTCTCTACCCCCTGTTCAGTCTAAAGACCATAATTAACCAGTATAGCAGGAGGAGTTTAATTTATGGCACAATTGCACTGAAACTAAACTAGATTTGAGTCAGGCACATCATTACATAGTATCTTAATTGGCTCCATTTTGTACTAATTAGAATAAATAGCCCAAACACTTAGTTGATATTATTTTTGTATGCTAAACCAGTAACACACTGAATGGTGATACTTTATAAATTGCTAACTTGATACGGGAGGTTGAGTTAGGCCACTAAGTGTTATGAAGACAAAAGAATCTAATTAAATCAATTTAATTTGAATAGCCCAATATTATAAATAGCTATTTGCTTCAGGGGGATTTGACAGTCTCAACAGCATTGGACACCCTCTGTCCTTAAACCCCCTCAATTCGAATTAACCCCAAATTAAATTAACTGGTGGGGTTTTGATTTATTTTTCTGACTACATAAATAGGAGACTGAAGACAATATACTACAGTAACACCTCTGAAAATGTGTTATTGGGATCCATGGGGAGTGAAAATACTCTCACAGTCTCAATCAATGTTGCCAGCTGACATGAGGGACAATGAGATAAACACATAGGCAAAAATAAATAGTCAACTGATCTTTGGGCTGTTAAGCATTGGTATTCATACAATGCATTACAACAGGAATGGTACAGAGATTCTGCTCAATAGCAATGTACTATGTTGAGTCAGGATCCTAAATAATTGGCTTTTAATTGGGTTGGGAGTCTACTTTCCATGCCCTTCTCCTGTTAGTAGTGTCTGTTAGAAGGCACCCTTTGATGTGTTATTGACAGGTTGGTTAATTAGTCTTTTAGACCTGAGGGGAATTATGTAGCGTTTAGAGAGGATAGAGGAACATTTTACTCCATTTCCACAATATATAATATTCAAGTAATTTATTCCAAGTGACAATGGAAAATGATATTTATATGCAGCGTGTATTTCACCCAGAAATCAATAGACTTTTCTCTCAGGAGATTTGTAGCAGAGAAACAAAAACACAGGTGTAACTAATAGCATTAATGGTGGCTCTGTTGTTCTGCCAGCGAGTCAGCTGTCACAATACCACAGCCAATGTTATTATGAACACAAGTGTTGTGACAAGCCAAACTATCTACTGTGAGAAAGGTGTATATGGTATAAGCTGGGCCTGGTAAACATGTTGTACAGTAGCCTTGTCTCTTTGTGGAGGCCACTAACAGGAGCTTTGGTGAGACATGTAACAATGGCCATCTCTAAAGTAACATATGCCATCTTCTTCTCTCTATTCCAAATACACACACACACACACACACACACACGCACACACACACACACACACACACACATGCAGAGTAAAATATATCTGCCTTGTGTTGCCTTTTATTGGGTTGTTGTGATGAATCGATTTGCACAGTCCCATTTTTTGCAGGTGCATCTGAGCTCCCTCTGTGTTAACCCACCCTTCTGGGAACAAAGTCCCCATTCAGTTACATGTACCAAAGCAGTGCTGAAGTATTCTTCTCGGCTTCCAAATAGTCTACTTTTTTGTTTTCTTTTCTTATAAGCTCTGGCGTGAATAGAGTGTTTGTGGTGCAAGGATTATTTTTCTTTCACCACTGTACGTCATAGGTAACCAAAGGCCCTCATGATTCAACTTGCATATACTAGCAATGCTAATACCATCTTGCGTTTTGGACTTTTTGTGAGAAAAGTTGAACTAAAATATGGTGACATTGATGTTTTTTCAGTTGCTTTATACAGTGCACAACACATTATGAAAACATTGTACACATCTTCTTCATATACATTAAATATTTAACCAATAACTCCATGCGGACTCTTTTGTTCTTGTTGTCTTTGAGCCAAGTAGCATAGTAGTACCATTCTCAGCTGAAGCACTTTGAAGAATATTCATATAAAATCCCCTTAAGCAAGCTAAGGAATTATTTGTCTCCAACAAACAAGAGCTGACGTGGCAATCTTATTATGTGATTGCCAATTGGCTCTGCAAACTCTAACGAGCTTGAAAACAATCAACCGAAAATCAATCTTACTTCGAGCCGGCTGACTGGTCATTGGGGTTCATTCTAAGTGTACGTGTCATTTGACAGATATATCATCTTAAAGGGTATAATGAGTGCACATTATTGTTTGCCAGTGGGAATTGAACTGCTTGCTCTCTGCCTTGTGGTACACATTCAACAACGCAAAAAAAAAAAAAAAAAAAAAAAAAAAAAACTTACTTGACTTCACAAGAGTGGACACTGAGTTCCTTGTGGAGAAGACCACTGGTCAGGTTATAGACCAGTACAGAACCATTACCGGTGCCTGAGGAGGAGAGACACAAACAGTGAGCAGAGCATAAGCAATATGAGACGCACTGACACAGAGAGACAACTGTTCCAAAGTAGGGCTGGCTATCGAAATAAAATACTTTTTTGGTGCCGACCGAAATGCCTTGATAACATAGTTAATTTTGTATCGAAATGTCGAGTATGGAAAAGTGTCTTGTCGTTCAACATCAGTGAGCCAATGAGCAAGCAGTGTACTTGATGTGCCAAGATCTAAAAGTGATGGCGTTTGGCTGTGTGGAGGCATCAAGAAAAAATGCATTAGTTTACAACATGGGTTACGCAGTATACATTAGGGGTGGGAGTCTCTTGGCACCTCACGATTCGATTCCGATTCAGAGGTCAACGATTCGATTCAAAATCGATTCTCAATGCATCTTGATGCAAAACATTTTTTAATTTTTTTTTATTCCGATTTTTAATTTACCTGAATCGACTCGGAATCGCTCAAAAGAGAATCGCGATGCATCAGAGAATCGATTATACATCAGTGAGCCTTACATATTGACAAGTACCTTTTCATTTTGCACTGATTCATTGTATTGTTTACATTTTGTTCCTTATTGCTTGTATATTTTGTTGGAGCTGCAGTGGCTCAGGAGTTCGGCCATTGGTAGTCTGATAGTTTGTCATCTGAATGGCGTTACTTCAATTTAATAATTTTTTTACCATAATGTCTAATGTCATCAGTATCTTTATTGATATCGAAAACATTTTGAACGATACCCAGCCCTTGTCACAAGACATAGTTATTTTTTTTCGGGATAATCTATCCTTCAACAGGATTAGAGAGCCAAGTGTCAGTGTGATGCTCCTGTGTGTTCCTTGTCACGGCAGCAAAAGCACATCAAACCCTGTGTTGTCAGCTCACAGTCTGACAACATTACATTACACTGTTTCACCTGCTGCTGGGGAAATAGCACAACAGCCCTGTCTCTCCCCAAACTCCACCCGATTAAATACTGCAGTTGACATTTGACTCTATGATCAGAAACTCAGAGGAGGTTTGAAACAAAGTGCTGTTTTTCTCCAACATCTATTCAAAGGGTATTTTTTAATCAATTGGGGAAAAGGTAAAGTATAAAAAAGTAAAAATGAACTTGCAAATGGCTCGAATTTAGTGTTGCATTGCTCAAGAGCGACTTTTGCTTATTGGGGCACTGATGTTGAACGACAAGACATTTTTCGTTACTCGACATTTCGATACAAAATTAACTATCTTATCAAGGCATTTCGGTCGGCACCAAAAAAGTATTTTATTTCGATAGCCAGCCTTTTTTAGAAATTCTGCTTATTTAGCTGATTGTTTGGCATGTTTTCCGATCATTAGTATTGTGCACTGACATGTATGGTGATTATTTCTTATTTATACCTTTATATTAAAACAAAACAAGTAATAAAAGCATGTATTTACAATTTCAATTCTGAATCATAAAAAGCAGACATCCTCTTTACTATAAATTTCACTTTAGAAGAGCTTTTGCATCGCTTTCTCACATTAATTGGAAAAACAAGCAGTTGTAAAGAGCTCTACAATGGATGTTGTGACCTAACCAAGGAAGCTGAAAGACAGAGCAATTTAAATAAATCACTCAATTGTATATTGTAGCAAAAAAAAAGCAATCAAACTTTGTAGCAGATGCAAAAAGCAAATCAAAATTCCATTCCAGTGATGTTGGTTTTTGGAGCTTTTATTTTTATTTTTTTTAATTTTTCTTGTGGTAAACATGGCTAGGAGCAAATTTAACTCTACAATTATGCTGGGGGTGATGTGCCCAGTCCCTCTGCAAAAGGACTGCTCGGTCTGCACTGGGCTTCAGAGAGAAGACCACATGCTGACACAACAACTGGGAGGTGGTGATAGGCTGCCCCGCATAGGCATCTGTGTGTGTGTATGTGTGCGTATTCTCCTCCTGCTCACTATTATAAGTAGCTGATTGGATGGCATGCGGTGTTGGACTGTGGCTTGTTACAGCAGGAAGTCGGGCACACAGCAGGGTGGATGGAGATAAGCATACACAGCCCTGTCCTACTGTTGCCTCTCACAGCCAAAGCTAGTTTACCAAAATCAAGATGATCAAGGAGATGCTGCTGCCCCCTCATATGGCCAGCTGAGGCCAAATATGAAAATTAGTTAGGCTCAGTATAAAGATCGAAAAAAACAAGCAGCTATTCTGGCTCGGTCTAAAATTAACTAAAATGGTATTCCTTAATAATCAACATGCTATATCTGGATTGATTAAATCCGTACCAAAAAGTGTATTTTTTATGACGGGTTGTGTGCTTGTTTTCGGCTGGTTTCTGCCCCCAAGCCAATATTTGATCAATTGTGTTACTTTTCGACAGAGCCAGTCAGCTGTTTCCCCCTGTAACTCTTCGCAAGAAAACAAGTTATTATATTTAAAAAAAAAAATATCAAACTGTTGCATTTAGTTTGACCAATACAGCAAACTTTAGCAGAAACAGACATGACACTGAATCATCACTGATAGCAAACCTATCATGGTGTAGCGGAAAATCATTTCTGCTGCATCAGAATACACATAAGAAATGTTTTGGTCGCCTCAATATAAATATATATATATACAGGTCCTTCTCAAAAAATTAGCATATTGTGATAAAGTTGATTATTTTCCATAATGTAATGATAATAATTGAACTTTCATATATTTTAGATTCATTGCACACCAACTGAAATATTTCAGGTCTTTTGTTGTTTTAATACTGATGATTTTGGCATACAGCTCATGAAAACCCCAAATTCCTATCTCAAAAAATTAGCATATCATGAAAAGGTACTCTAAACGAGCTCTTAACCTAATCATCTGAATCAACTAATTAACTCTAAACACCTGCAAAAGATTCCTGAGGCTTTTAAAAACTCTCAGCCTGGTTCATTACTCAAAACCGCAATCATGGGTAAGACTGCCGACCTGACTGCTGTCCAGAAGGCCATCATTGACACCCTCAAGCAAGAGGGTAAGACACAGAAAGACATTTCTGAGCGAATAGGCTGTTCACAGAGTGCTGTATCAAGGCACCTCAGTGGGAAGTCTGTGGGAAGGAAAAAGTGTGGCAGAAAATGCTGCACAACCAGAAGAGGTGACCGGACCCTGAGGAGGATTGTGGACAAGGGCCGATTCCAGACCTTGGGGGACCTGTGGAAGCAGTGGACTGAGTCTGGAGTAGAAACATCCAGAGCCACCGTGCACAGGCGTGTGCAGGAAATGGGCTACAGGTGCCGCATTCCCCAGGTCAAGCCACTTTTGAACCAGAAACAGCGGCAGAAGCGCCTGACCTGGGCTACAGAGAAGCAGCACTGGACTGTTGCTCAGTGGTCCAAAGTACTTTTTTCAGATGAAAGCAAATTTTGCATGTCATTCGGAAATCAAGGTGCCAGAGTCTGGAGGAAGACTAGGGAGAAGGAAATGCCAAAATGCCTGAAGTACAGTGTCAAGTACCCACAGTCAGTGATGGTCTGGGGTGCCATGTCAGCTGCTGGTGTTGGTCCACTGTGTTTTATCAAAGGCAGGGTCAATGCAGCTAGCTATCAGGAGATTTTGGAGCACTTCATGCTTCCATCTGCTGAAAAGCTTTATGGAGATGAAGATTTAATTTTTCAACAAGACCTGGCACCTGCTCACAGTGCCAAAACCACTGGTAAATGGTTTACTGACCATGGTATTACTGTGCTCAATTGGCCTGCCAACTCTCCTGACCTGAACCCCATAGAGAATCTGTGGGATATTGTGAAGAGGAAGTTGAGAGACACCAGACCCAACACTGTGGATGAGCTTAAGGCCGCTATCGAAGCATCCTGGGCCTCCATAACACCTCAGCAGTGCCACAGGCTGATTGCCTCCATGCCACGCCGCATTGAAGCAGTCATTTCTACGACAGGATTCCCGACCAAGTATTGAGTGCATAACTGAACATAATTATTTGAAGGTTTTTTGTATTAAAAACATTTTTCTTTTATTGGTCGGATGAAATATGCTAATTTTTTGAGATAGGGATTTTTGGTTTTTCTTTACTTTTTTGCCAAAATCATCAATATTAAAACAATAAAAGGCTTGAACTACTTCAGTTGTGTGTAATGAATCTAAAATATATGAAAGTCTAATGTTTATCAGTACATTACAGAAAATATTGAACTTTATCACAATATGCACATTTTTTGAGAAGGGCCTGTATATATATATATATATATATATATATATATATATATATATATATATATATATATATATATATATATATATATATATATATATATATATATATATATATATATATATATAAATTAAATATATAAATTTTGATTTGATACTAATCCCAATTTAATATATTTCTGCACAAAGCAAAGCTGATGACAGTGCTGGACTATCCTGTTGAACCCAACTCTACGAACGAAAACGTGCAATGTAAGAGGATAATATGGAACTCCAAACTTGAGACACTAAATAGACTCTTGTGGACTTCAAACGTAATTGATATTCTCTTTGGCAGACTGCTGGAGCAGAGAATAAGAATCAGTCCATCTAATTTGGCTTTTTGGGCTTCATGCCTCAGTAGTTCTAATATAAACACCATGTAAGTGTTTATTTTCCACATTTTGCAACCGACAAATGTGTGTGTTTGCCTTTTATGTTTTTTCTTCTCTTAATCTAAACAGTGCAGCAAAGAAGTGCTGTCAGGCAAATAGGGATAAATGAATTAGGGATGCCACCAACGGATGATTAGGAATAAATGTGGGCTTGTCAGTGTTTGTGTGCATGTCAGTGAAGAGGAAGGCTTTGGGCCTTTTCTTATATCTTTAATGAAGCTGTCAGCTCTCACACAGATTACAGCTTCTCAGACAGGACGACACTGTCTCTGCTCTCTGCTCTCCTGTCGTCATGACAGGAGAGCAGAGAGCATTGCTTCTGGGTAGCTGGGTTGGCTGCACTGCTTCTTTGTCTTTCCCTTTGAGAGGCAAGGAGGAAGAAAGACTGACATAGAGAGACAGATATAGAGAGGCCTTGTGTCTAATTGTAATGAAACCCTGAATGGCAATTTCAAACCTGAGTGCGTTCACATTGTCAGCAGTTAGCTAATCTCCTGCTTTTTTTTTTCACCTAGTGGAAGGGGTAGAAACTTGGTCTCCCATAGCTGTTTCTCTGACTGGTGTCGCATCAATGACACTCAATGAGTCCCCTCTTTTAACTCAGCTCCAGAGGCCAAGATACAGACTGCGCTGGATCTGCCAAACACTCATCCATAGATGGCAGGGGATGTATTGATCTCATGTTTTCGCTGGCTCTTAGTAAAGGTGAGGTTACAGATGCAAGTGCCTATAACTTGACCAGGCTCGGCATCATTACAGCAGAAGTGATGATTGCATTTACAAGCCAGAGATCTTTAATGTAAGAATGACAGTGCCAGATTTCAAAACTCCAAATATAGCAATTTGTAAGCTCTTACAATAGTATATGTCCAGGTGCATCAAAAAAAAATGTTTCTCCGTAGTTTAATTCAAAAAGTTAATCTTTAATATACTCTAGATTAATTACACATGCAGTTTAATTAATCTAGAATAAACATACTTTACGACATTTCTGTATTATAAATACTTTTGTGGTTTTTTGTAATATTTATATATTTTGAGACGCTGAATTATTTATTCAGAGAGCTGCAAGCCGTAATCATCCAACTTAAAACAAAAAGAAAGAACTGACATATTTCACTTTGTGTAATGAATGCAGAATATATAAAAGTTTCACTTTTTGAATAAACTTTTCCATGATATTACATGATTTTTAGATGCACCTGTATTTCTCCCAATCGTGCTTATATAAGCAACTGGATATAAATAAAACAGACCTGCCTCAAGACACCCTTTTAAATAAACATATCCCGGCTTTTGAATTGATTGTACATCACCACCACCACCACCTTTCAGCAGAAATGTGTCCTCCATCTTAATCACCAACGTAATTATCCAGTGCCTCAAACTTAGTATTCACAAAGCCAGCTCACAGGAAAACTCAACAAAAAGGCACATTTCAATAATTCAGCTAGAGAGTGTTTAACTACTTGACTGCGAGAGACTATGGGGACCAGATAAATGGCTGTGCATAGAGAGAAAACTCAATCGCCGTATTTTAGTTTTAGTTTCAGAATACCACTGGGAGCAAGCTGTGCCCAGTCAACATCAAACCATCTGCGGTGTGATGGGCTCCAACTGCACCGCGCTCCAGAATTCATACATTTATTACAAAAGAAAATGACTGAGAAAAAGTTTATTTTGAAATGGGTGCTTTTGAAATTATGCGGTTGCTGTACTTGAAGTAGAGGTGGCCTTACGATTTTCAACTAAACGCACCAGAGACAAAATCGAAAAAGAACAAATATTGAACAGCAGTGGTCGTCCCTTAAAGAGCAACTTGCAGGTTAAAAAAAAAACGAGATTGATTCATAACCTACTCTGGACATACCCATTCAAAAAGAGTATGAAGGATTTTATATGTTTTTCAAAACACAAATATGTAAATTCTGAGAGAAAAGTGGCGTTTTTGAGCTACGCTGCTAAAAAGTTCACAGCATTCGAATACGTCACGGGAGGGACTCGTGAGAACCTGACCGAACCTAACAGCTTCAACCTAATGCACAGTAGTAGGTAGTAGTGAATTGAACTGTTGTCATTTAGTGTGTTCCTTTTTGTTCTGTAGTTTTACATTGCATTTTTAAAATAATGGAGAAGTATTGTGTACTCCAGCCTTTGAGGAAAAGTAGTCTACGGTGTCTGTAACAGTACATAAGCCGCGCTAGCTAGCTGTAGTCACCGGGTGTGTTTAGACGTGAAGAGACGGGACTACATCGCTGCCGCAGCCGCCTCCCTCACGAAACACACGGTGATCATTTTAGACAGGACAGGAGGCTTATTATGCGACACGGTGAAGTTGAGGAGGGGATACCCATACAACACCTGACCTGCGTGGTTTAATAAACAGCTGAGCTGCTTCACAATCTCTGTCCCGAGCCGCAGCTGGACTGACGGTCACGGACACACGGTGGGACACAGACCTAGGATCTAGCTAGGGCCGACCGGACACGGAGCCGTCAGAAATTCATCCCACAGAAACTATGATCTGTAAGTCTTGTTTGCTAATGTTTTTAAACTTCCAAAGTTAGTCGGCATACTAATTTCAATGGTGAGAGAAGCAACGTGTGGTTATAATGTATTGCTGGCAGCATAACCACTTGCTAACAAGTCATAATCCATAGTCATAATCAATTTACTGTATGCTGTATTTACTTTAATTTGATCCTCAATGCTTTTATTCCTATTGTAGAAAAAATCTGATAAATCACTCGCTCTCTTTCTCTCGCTCGCCCGCCCGCTCTCTCTCCCGTGCGGTAACGTTAGAGCAGCAGCATGTGGAGTTACAATTAGTCCGAGACTATAGTTTCATAACATGTATCAATAGGCTACTCCTGTCAGTGTTAGATAACCTACACAACACTAGTTCACTTACTGCTGAAACAATAGCAACCATTTACAACGTGATCACAGTGTAGGGGTGTGGTAGTCTGGCTGCGACGTGGACACAGCATATCCTTAGCTAACCGTAAGTCACTGTCAGCCTGTAAACATGCCATCACTCCCGTCCATATTTCTGTTATTATTTAGTTTTATTTTCTGATCCTTGACTTGTCCTGGTCTCTTAGACATATACGGATCACAATTGTAAGTGTGTGTCCCATCATATCCACATGAATATATTTTTACAAGTGTCCAAAATATCACTAAAACGCATTCATTTCTATTGTTCGAATGGACCGCAGTCCCTCCTGTGACGTCACGGCCTTGTACCTTTTTTTTAGATGCGGATGAACAATTCTCGCACAAAAATAGCTCCAGAGGCCACTGTGATGTATATTTTTAAATATTTTTTTTTAAGTCGAGTAGTTGAATTTTTTTCCTATATGCTGTTTAACTGGGGTCTCTAACCTGCACGTTGCTCTTTAAGGCCTTTTAGAACCATCTTGGTCATTAAGTCATAACGTGCAGTGAACTTAAGGGATCACTATGTCCAATATCTGTGAACGTGATTGCATTCGACAGAGAGACAATGAGAGCCAGGGAAAGGCGTAGTAAGATGCGTAGGTTTTCTTGGTGGTATTACTCATCGGCTTGTCTGTGGGTCTGAAGGAGGCGATGCATCTTTTGAGGTATGATTAATTTATGTGGGCTACATCAGGGGACTGAGCGTAGCCTATTTTTCAGCTCGACAACTCAACTGAAAGTTTGCTGCTTCGGGCAGACAGCGGCAGTACGTCTGTGCCTGAAATGGAATTTGGTGCACAAGCAGGAGTGTGTGTGTGGCGCGCTCACTAACAAACATGCACACATAAAGCAAAAGACAGAAACAGGGACGCATTACAGAAATGACTCTGCCCTTAATTTCCCCATTGAAATTGAACCCTGAAATTGCAAAACAAATAAATCTAACTTAAACCGCCTCTCTGCCTCTCGCCCAGCAGATAATCCCAGAGGAGCGATCACAGTTGATATTTCAGATTGACTTTAGTCTATGCATTTGAATCATTTGCTGAGATCGCACAGTCGTATTCGACGGACTGCTACTTACTCAATGTCTGCCGCAGATTGTGTTCAATTCATTGGAGAAATCCCATTATTCTAAAACTCGGAGATGAGAAATTCCAATGTTTCAAGAGGGTTCAACAAAAGTGTCAGCAAGTTTCAGAACACTGTGAAAGTAAGAGTAATCTTTTGGTGTGCAATCCTCAATAATTCACAATAATTGAACTACAAAGTGCATAATCCAGGAAAAAGTTAGAGGCAAAATGTTAATTTAAAACCTTCTTTCATTAATACTGTGCATTGCTGGGTTGAATACTCTGAATCGATGTATTCACATTGACAGACTCTTTAAGCAGAGAATATGAGTGAACATATCTTATAATTGTGTTGCCTGTTCTGAGGTGAAAACCTGCTTGACTGAATGTTTGACTTCACATCAGTAGTTGTTAATTTCATGTGTCATGATCAAAGACGTTGGAGTTCTTGCACTGATGGGATTCAATACCAGTGCGTATTATGTGTTCAACGCACATTGGTAAATTGCCTGGACGTTTGTGCGATTAAAATGTGTAGCCGCAGCTGCACAGTGATTTAGCCCTGTGCCAGCCAAATGCACTCCTCACCTCGCTCACTGGATGTTTTGGGCTGCAACATTTCATAAATCAAACCAGACAAGCTTCTTTCCCCTCAATGCCCAAATCGGTGGTTATTACAGAGATGGTATGATGAATGACAACCATAACAGAATACACTTTTGACAGATGACAGAAATGTACCACACACACACATTCAGAACCAGCTCTGCCCGCACACACACAGAACCAAATAACATCTCTATGCAAAGTATTGGGGGGGGAGCTTTTCATACAGAAAAACATATTTGTAGTATGCTGCATTCAGGCATACTAGTGGGAATTGTAGTGCTAAATATTGTATATAGTTCATCTGTACTTTTACTTAAGTGCAATTTGGAGTTTCACTTGGTGTAGCTCTATCTGGCTGTATTGGGACTACCTCATCCCCCACACTGTTAAATATCGTTTATTTGACAATAAGTCACAAAGTTGGTGGTGTATTATAAATCAGCCTAACATCACTTTACTTGCACTTGTAAAAGCAAAAATATTACATCGCGATGTTCACAGTCCAACATCTTGTATTTGTCTGGAATCCCAGACAATTAGGAGAGATCAAGGACATCAGTCTGGAGATTTAGCTCCAGTAGATATAATGAGGTTGAAGATCTAGTTTGTTCTCAATCGACAGAGGAGAGAAAAGCTTTTGTTTAGTCAGGTGGCAGCCTATGGATCTTAAACCATGTTAGCAGTGTGTGTGTGCAGCAATACCAATGTCTGTCAGTCCACAACTTTGGTCCAAACGGAAATATCTCAACAAATGGTGAATTGGGCAGCATGGGAATTAGTCTCTTTAAGTGTCTGTGTAACAAATACATGCATTTATTGACTATTTTCTATTTTCTTATTAAATAATAAAGTATATAAAAAAAAGTTTATCATCATCATCATCTTCAACCGCTTATCCGAAATTGGGTTGCGGGGGCAGAAGCTTGAGCAGGGAGCCCCAAACTTCTCTTTCCCGGGCCACATCAACCAGCTCTGACTGGGGGATCCCGAGGCGTTCCCAGGCCAGCGTGGAGACATAATCTCTCCACCTAGTCCTGGGTCTTCCCCGAGGCCTCCTTCCAGCTGGACGCTCCTGGAACACCTCCCTAGGGAGGCGCCCTGGGGGCATCCTTAGCAGATGCCCGAACCACCTCAACTGGCTCCTTTCAATGCAAAGGAGTAGCGGCTCTGCCCTGAGTTGCTCACGAATGACAGAGCTTCTCACCCAGGGAGACGCCAGCCACCCTCCTGAGAAAGCCCATTTCGGCCACTTGTACCCGCAATCTCGTTCTTTCGGTCATTACCCAGCCTTCATGACCATTGGTGAGGGTAGGAACAAAGACCGATAGATCGAAAGCTTTGCCTTACGACTCAGCTCTCTTTTCGTCACAACAGTGCGGTAAAGCGAGTGCAAAACTGCCCCTACTGCTCCGATTCTCCGGCCAATTTCATGCTCCATTGTTCCCTCACTCGCAAACAAGACCCCGAGGTACTTGAACACTTCAAACTAAGTTTATAGTTAGTCTTATTACAAATATATTAAGCATGTTAACATGTATTGTAGATTTTATTTGACATGGACATGACAATATCATTGGACGAACCAGATGCCTTGTTTTAAGTGTAATAGCATAAATTAGTCTCCAACACCTCACAGGAGGCTTTTTAAAAACAACAAATAAACTAAACAAAGACAGAAAACAAGATCAAATACTGATGAGGGAAAAACTGATAATTAAAAATTAAATAAAAATGCAATATAGAGTGGTTAAAGAGCAGCAATATAATGATGGTCAGTAAAGCAAATGCAGCATGATCAGACAATAAACCAGTTGTAAATTATTTGTTTGAGCACTGTTGATTTGATTTGAGCCATTGTTTAAGTTCTCTGTTAAAAGTGTTGCTGTTAGTCTCTAGTTTATGTGCATGCTAATGTTAATTATTGCATTCTACATTAATATGTGGCCACGTGACTGTAAGGAAAATGAAAGTGAGTCAAAAATCTAAACGCGAGAGAGATTTGTCACTCCTCAGAGGGCTGAGGACCGACCAGAAGTTCAACTTGTCATGTCTCCTGGAGCTGGATCACTGGCCGATGATCCTTTAGACATGTTTAACAAAGCATTCACTCAGACCTTATAAGTTCATAAGTTCAACCCATTAAGCATTTTTAGACCACATTCATGAAACATTAAGTGTTGTTGTGACTTATACGAGTCACGTAACACATAAGCAGTCGGTTGTAGCTTTCTATTGCAGCACTGATGCAACCACTTTAATATGAAACAGTGAAAATCATGATGTAATAAAACAACAAACTGGACACTAATGCAAACGGTACAGCCAGATTTATGTGAAAAAGAAAAGAAAACAATCAAATAAAAAGCAGAGATTTGACCATACTTTGAGAAGCCCAAATGTAAAATGATGACACTGCCCTGTTATGAGCTCCATACCATTTCTTACCATTCAGGATGCCCCACAGTACTACCTTCTCTGTAGGACGAATCACAACTCCCCCTTACACATAAATGGAATTTGCAAGCTCTGCCAGTGTGCGCCTTCACCTACCTACAGCCAGCAGAGGTTGGTAGTGGTTGATGTTTTTGGTGGTGAGAGGTGGACACATGCGCAGTGCAAACGGAGGCAGAGGCAGACCAGACAGCAGGCCGGTCAGCAGGAACTTCAACTGGATCTCTTGCTGGTTAGATGATGGAGGAAGAGCCTCACCAGCTATCATGGTCTGACCTAAAGACACACACAATATATAGGGCAGAAAGGGGTAAGTAGGCACACTTTTTACTCTAGTGAGAATTGCTCATCATCTAAACATCTTTCAATGGTCATTCCTACATTAAATTGAAGCTTAAGGTGTTGGCTTGAAATGTGTACCCCTCACTTTTTCGTTGTCACACACTATGGGGTCGTTTGTCACAATGTTATCTTAATGGGAATAATCCTAAAAAGAAGGCAAGAAAGCAGAACTACATTTGAAAGTTTAATTGCATTGTCAAGTTGACAATTATGCCTACATAACTTACTGTAGCCTTGGCAGCTGGTCTAGTTTGGGATGCACTGGGTTGTTTTGATTTTGTAGCCCTTTTTTCTTTTGCATGCTAGCTGCCTTTTCCTGCTCTACTCTCTCCTTCTCTGGGGTGTCAGTGAGGATACAGCTTGACAATTTATTTCATTATTGGGTTCCTTTTCTGGCTGCAGCCTTTGGATAACATGTGACAACCAACCCCCCAAAAAATGTGACGACCAACCCCAACTTGAATTTCTTGCTAGCATCAAGGCTAACAACCATTTGACAACTAATTAGCTTGCTAACCACAATCTAAACTATAGTTTACCCTTCACAATTTTTATGGGTAACAAGTGTTTTGTTATAACCCCATTGTGTAAAAGCTTAGAAGAAAAAAACTGAGGAGCTAAATATTTTCAATTTGACATGAAAAACACAAACAGTCCTCTCATCTCAAATTCAGCAGTCTAACTCCAAGGAAGACTATGTAGGTGACCTCTGATCCCAATTCCCGATATTTACATACCAAAATTTCACTGACAGCGCCTTCTGGTTCCGAGAAGCCAATATAGATGATGATGTCAGCTGAAAAAGTCTGCATTAAAGAGGACCTATGATGCTTTTTGACTTTTATGACCTATAAACGTTGTTATGATGATTCATAGTCATGCTTAACCATACTAAATTATCAAATAATGACTTACATGCATTTCGACGTATTCCCTGCTGACCGTCTGGGGTGTCTGTGCCGAGCACTAAACACTATTCTAGCCAGTCGAGAAGTCACGTGTTCAAAGCGGTCTACCCTTTCATAATTCGTGACGTCGCATAAAGCTTCGTGACTTCACCACACGGATGTTTCCATGTATGGTAATGCTGTCACTTCCCTGTTCGCGTCTGCCTCGCGTCTGCCTCGCGCCCTTATAGGTCCATGCTCGCGCTTCCCGCCACTGAAAGTGTTCCGGAAGGAAGGTAACCAATCACAACGGAGTGGGGTTTGCAGGAGGGGGGGGGAGGGTAGCGGAGATGGCCGATGCACAGGCGGAGGGAGCGGAGATTGCCGAAGCACACACACTCAAGTGTTGACAGGACGTGCTGGATCGCCAAAATAAGAGAAAGAGCTTCCCGAAAATCTACATAGTTTTTTGTGATGTGATTCGTGTCAGGTTGCTCTATAGCAGTGTAAAACAAGAAATTAAGACCAGAAAAGTAGTATAATAGGTCCTCTTTAAGAAAAATGTGTCCTGAATCACAACTTTACTTTAATGGTCCCCTATAACTTTTCTGCACTGTGTTGTACAGTATTTTGTATACCACTTTGGAGACGGTAAATGTTTTTGGAGGAAGGTTTGGGCAGGATTTAGACAGCTACTCGGGAAGCGTCCATCCATATGGATATTCCATTTAAAGTGCTGGCAGCAGTTGATTTGTCCGCAGCAGATGCAGTACTTGGTCCACTTGCTTTTGTAAATGTGCATAATGAGCAGGTTCCACTATTCCAAAGGAGCAAACTTACACACCCTTTGAGAGTTGGCACAACTGGAGCACTATGCATTAAAATAAGAACATTTCCTAAGATACCCAAGACAATAACATCAACTATCGAGGCTGCATATGCATGGGACAGACATGGTGTCCTCATTTTGTTCAGTTGTGAGTCATCCTAAGTAGGAATACGTCAGAATAAACCTAATCTTTTGAAGCGTAGAGAGGAGTGTTCGGTTATCTCTCTTCTCTCTTTTTTCAGAATCTTAAATAACTATTTTAAGAGAGCTCACTTGCACATTTAAGGCAACTTTGCCTTACCAATCTAATCCAAATCTGTTCTTTGGCTGAAATGGAAACGCTCACCCAATTTGACTGCAGCTAGAGCCAGCAGAAAAAAAACATACATACAGAACAATATTGTTTGTTTCATGAAGTTGTGGCCTCAGTTATCATGATGAGCTGTTTTAATGACCTGATGGATTTAGTGGTGAGTTGAGACAATAAAGCCGAAGATCAGTGTTTCAAGCACAAGGGTATTTATGTGCTTCATCCATCCTTATTTTAACTGCCGCACAGATTTTGATGGCAGAACCTCAATCAGACATTTAATGAGTACATTTGATATGTTCTAAAATGCACAGCTATGGGACATATTTGACACGGTTGAAACAATCAATTGGGTTTTAATTTTATGCACCATGATGGCTTCTTTGCATTGGAAATGGAATGCCCCTCTAAATGTGCATAATTTCAGCTTGCAGATATAATAAAATTAGATGAGGACATCATTCCAAACAAACCAATACGCCGATGAGAGAGAGAACAAGCCGTAGTATATACACAACAGATTACTAGGAGCAGCAAATCAAATGTGGTTTCACGTGGTGGCAGCTCTTGCCCCTAGCGACGATTAGCTTGGCTTTGCCCGTCTGATGCCCTTCTTGTGTCATTCAGTCAGCATCATATTTTGACAATAAGCAAGCTTTTACCGAATTTATAGCAACCTACAGGCCAGTGATATTTCCTCATAACAATAGTTTTAGTCAGCAAGTGTCAGACAGAACGATTGCCCTAAGCAGTAGCTGCCTGTAATAGTGCGGTGTGTGTGTGTGTGTGTGTGTGTTTGAGAGGGAAGGGACTGCAGGGACTCCTCTCTTGTCCCAGCTTCACTACTACTGCTGCACTTTAAGGCCTTTCCCTGACTGAGCCATTGCTTTTCTTTACACACACATTCATTTTTGATAGGCAGCTCTGTTCTGAATCAACAGGACTGAAAGACAAAAGAGAGAGCGAGAGAGAGAGAGAGACTTGGGAATAATACTAGCCTGTGAAGTGTGCAGTGGGGAGAAACAACAGTCTTGTTAAAGCAGAAAGTGAATGGGGGCCCTGAGGCACACAAAACTAAGGTGCAATAAAAAATAAAAGAAAGGCCTGGCGCACACAAACACTCACACATACGTACACACACACACACACACACACACACACACACACACACACACATGTTCACATAGTCACACATATGTATACAGCCACACACATCTCCTTCATAATTTCAGCTTTCACATTTTCTTTCAAAAATGAAAGTCATCCATTAAAGAGGGAGGAAGCTCTAGATGCAAAAAGAAGCGATATACAGTATGCCTTGGAAACGTTGAAGTGTTTTAGCCCCCCTACATTACTGATGCTTGCTACATTGTGTTGAAAGTGATGTATACAGTCTTACCGATCATGCTGTTGAGGGACAGATCCTGAATCCTTTTCTGGTTTGGGCCCAGCGGGGCTCCACAAAACGACACAGGGGAGTAGAGCGGCGAAAGACAGGAACTGACACAGAGGGGGAGAGAGAGAGAGAATATTAATTAAAAACAATTGGAGAGCACAGCAGCACACATAGGGTTATTAAACACGAGGGAATTGGGGGAGCGGTAAATTAATATCGCCTGTGCCAATGAAGAATGCGATCTGCTTTTTAGTAAATTATAACACCACGGGCAGAGAGCATCATTTATTGCAGGATGACAGGTGTACCGATTCCTCGTATTGATTAGATGCTGCTCATTAAAAAAACAGATGATTACAAGAGAAAGTGTATTTTTATGACTTGCTGTGGCCAGTATGCAATCAGGGCTTGACCTATAATTGAAAAGGTACAGCGGAGAGAAACATCCCATTCTCGCTGTATTCATTCATAATAAATGCTCAGCCCAACCTCACATAAGAGAATGAAACAGGCAAAATAATTCATGACAGTAAATCAAACCTGGGCAAAATCATCTTTTCAAATGGGAACACTGAGCACGAAAATGTTCAGGAAGTACCATATTAACATTAAGTTTAGTTTGAAAGACAATCACCATCATCTGAATAGTCCTCAAATAAAAAAGCCCACCGGTCTGAAACTTCAAGCAAATACATCCAAACAAGGCTATAATAGGATGATTAATCAAAAACACACACATTCCACTCCTCTTTCATTTAGTGGTGTAGATTTCTCGTTTTCCATAAATAAATTCAGGTTGGTTTGCTCACAGGCAGACAAACCTCACTGGGCCTGTCACAGGAAAACGACTTGAAGAGAAATACAAAACGTGTCTCCTGGACAGTAGCAACGACAGCTAAACTAAATTTAGTTCAGTAGATGTGTAGTTTCAAGAGAAGTGCGTGCGTGCGTGCGTGCGTGTGTCTGTGTGTGTGAGTTGTGATAGTAGGTGTGTATGTGTGTGTGTGTTTGTGTTTGTGTCTGTGTGTGTGTGTGTGTATGTATGTGTATGTGTATGTTTAAGTGTATGTTTAAGTGCATGTGTGCCTGTAAGTTTATACCTAGGATTGGTAGCAGGCTTTGCGGTGTGGGCTTTGAGCTCCCACAGCATGGCCCTGCCGTCGCTAACCATCAGCGCAGCGTTGTTTTCGTTGACGGGGCAGATGACCATGCGGTACGGCCGCACCGTCTTGGTGACTCGGATGGCGTCGCACTGAGAACGCAGGTCGTACACCAGCTCATGGGCACTCTGTTCTGGGTCTGAGGAAGACAGGGAGGGAGGGAGAAAATAGAAAGAGATATATTGAGTGGTTAAAAAGTGAGAGTGTGAGAAGGTGTGGGAGAGTGGAAAAGAAAGAAGAATGGATGGAGATAAAGAATGAATGAGAGCAAATTGGAAAACACATAAATGGTAAGGGGACACAAACAAAAGAGAAAAATGTGGGAGAAGACATTTAGTAGATGTGGATAATAAAGGGGATAGAGACAGAAGGAAGGGAGGTAGATTAGTGCGAGAGAAAGCGAGATTGTGAGACCGGAGGAGACAATTTGTGAGTAATTGTGAGAGGAAATAAGAAGAGTAGAGAGATAAAGGAAGGAATGATTTACGGTGATAAGACAAACAGGAAATAAGCAAAGACGAGAGACTCAAAGAAGAAAAAAACAGCAAAAAAAAAGAAAAATTACTAGCATGGAAGAGATAGCAAAGAGAGTAAGTGACGGAGATATTCAGCGAGACAATGGGCTCCCATTGGCCTACAGCGCTAAGCGTGAGACAAATGAGACATTAAGAGACTAAATGTTCACTGGAGCAAATACTAAAGGCTACAGGCTCTGACCGCAGCGCATCTCGGCTGAATGGATGATGACTGGGAGACGGCACGGAGAGCTAGAGTGGTTTGTGAGTGAGTACAGTGGAGCTTGAACGTGCTCTTTGTGTGTGTGTGTGTGTGTGTGTGTGTGTGTGTGTGTGTGTGTCATACCTGTTGCCTCCTCTGTAGTGGTAGTGGAGCGACACACTCGGAGGGTGATGCAGCCGTTCTCGTGCAGACAGTAGAGGGCGTCCCGCTGAGCACAGGGAATGACCTAAACACAGAGTAAACAGGGAAACAGATGAGGATGTGCGTTCCCGATCATGTTTTGCCAGCTGTCTTTTGAAGAGTGAAGAGTGGAACAGGTGGTAATTCAATTTGCAGTGCATCAGTGTGTTGTTAATCCATCTGCTCCCCATAAAATGTGGAAAACATGTTCATCGATACGTGTACACAACATTTTAGTTGAAACAAACAAAACAAAAAGCTACGCCTAAAGTAAACCTGTACATATTGTTACTAGTCAAAGATAGATAGTATCACTGCTTCAGCTAACCATTCTTCAATCTGACAAAACAAACATTCAGTGCGTTTACATGCAGACTCATAATCGGGTAAATAAACGAGTAAGACTTCAACAGGACTTTTAAACTGCATGTAGACACCTTTATCCGATCTACTTCGCACACAAATCGGCACAATAACGGACAAGAGAAGTCGGATAAGAACACCTAGATAACTCGTTCATTGTCGGCATTCTCTCTGCATGTATACAGGGATCGGACATCGCATATCGGGGTTTGCTTCTGCGCCTGTCTTTTAAATTACATGACAATCAAGTCGTTATGTCTATCATCTTAAATTTATTTTTTAACCCAACAGGGGCACATACAATTACACCTTCCAATATAGTTCAATACAAATCAATAACAGAAACTGACCATACCAACGTTACAGTGAAAGCTTCTGTACAGCATTACATGAGATGTACAGTTAGAGTAAGTGTGCCTGATAAACTGGCAAGTGGCAACACTGTGTACATTGTGTATGTGCCAGCTCTAACAGCATGCAGTAGATGGATGCGCTTGTGTCGATGTTTGCCTGTTTTATCCTTAGCTTTTGTAGCTTCTTAACTCCAGCCTGGACTTGAGCTCAAGCTGTGTCATCAGTCATGCAAATTGGCTGTAAGACAAGCACTTTATAACACTTAGGGCCCACTCACACTAGTGCCGTTGGTCTGTTCCGTGCTGCAGGAAGATTCAGCACGATTCCCCCCCTCCCCACTCCCTCCCGCAGGCCAGGCCCGTGCTCACACTGCTTGTGGCCTGGGCACGATTGCACCTTGCCAACGTCACCGTGCGCGTTTAGGATTTGGAGCGTAGTCTACTTGTAGGCTATACGACTGTTTGTGAATATTTTCATCCGGCCAAATTTGCATCATATATTCCACTTCCACATTAGAGCAACGAGAATCCTTAAGCTATTGTTTTTTTTAAATGTAGCCTTGACGTAATAGGTCAAGGTGGACAGTCTCATATTTGTGCAGCACGCTGTTTATTATTAATATAACGGCCCGTCATCAGACCATACGTACCGGATGGTTGTATACACATCGATCGCTCCATCAAATCCAAGTCAGAACTTTTTGTATGGGCAGAGATCGTTTTTTAAGTGTCTTTATAAAGTTTCTTGTTAAACCTTAGTGTAGGCTACTGTTTCCTTATCACCGGGCCGCGGAGTACCGTTGTGTGTTGTTTTGTGTTCGTCTCCACCGCCATGCGTAAAGGCAGTAGCCTATTATGACAGCTGACGGGAGGAAAAAGAAAAAAATCATCTGACGAACGTGAGTAAACACGAAAACCTTTTTGCTTTGCTTTCTGCGCTCACCTATTTAGCTCTCTCCCTCTTTTATTAGCCCACACTTAGGCCTACACACAAGTTAATTCTCACACATTTTATGTAGCTACAAGTCCAAGTGGTGGGCAATTCTGGTGCCGACTAGTAAGGCAGCAGGCGTTAAAGGACTATGCGCATCCTTAATAAATTCACGTCAGGAACTCCGCCTGTGCGCTTGCTTGTGCGCTTGCTTGTGCGCTTGCTTGTGAGCGTGTCATCTCATTAGCATCTGTACTTTGGCCACGGTACACCTCTCCCAAGTGTGCCGTGGCCAAGGGGCTGTTCCGTGCTGGAATACAAGTTGGCATGGTCGCACTAGCCAAACGTTCTAGACTTTATTATGCTAATGAGCTTTGGCACGGGGCCGCGGTGAGGTGTACCGTGGCCAAAGTACAGATGCTAATGAGATGACACGCGCACAAGCAAGCGCACAGGCGGCGTTCCTGACGTGAATTTATTAAGGATGCATAGTCCGTTAACTTCCGCTGCCTTACTAGTCGGCACCAGAATTGCCCACCACTTGGACTTGTAGCTATAATGTGTGAGAATTAACGTGTGTGTAGGCCTAGGTGTGGGCTAATAAAAGAGGGAGAGAGCTAATTAGGTGAGCGCAGAAAGCAAAGCAAAAAGGTTTTCGTGTTTACTCACGTTCGTCAGATGATTTTTTTCTTTTTCCTCCCGTCAGCTTTCATAACTGCCTTTACGCATGGCGGTGCGTGGAGACGAACCCAAAATAACGCACCGAGGTCCGGTGATAAGGAAACAGTAGCCTACACCAACAAGAAACTTTATAAAGACACTTAAAAAAACGATCTCTGCCCATACAAAAAGTTCTGACTTGGATTTGATGGAGCGATCGATGTGTATAAAACCATCCGGTACGTATGGTCTGATGACGGGCCGTTATATTAATAATAAACAGCGTGCTGCACAAATATGAGACTGTCCACCGCGACCTATTACGTCAACGCTACATTAAAAAAAACAATAGCTTAGCTTAAGGATTCTCGTTGCTCTAATGTGGAAGTGGAATATTTGATGCAAATTTGGCCGGATGAAAATATTCACAAACAGTCGTATAGCCTACAAGACTATGCTCCAAATCCTAAACGCGCACGGTGACGTAGGCAAGGTGCAAGTGTGCCCAGGCCACAAGCAGTGTGAGCACGGGCCAGCGGGGGGAGAGGGGAGGGGGGGGGGAATCATGCTGAATCGTGCTGAGCACGGAACAGGCAAATGGCACTAGTGTGAGTGGGCCCTTAGAGTAGCGAAAGCTTTGGCCGGACAGAGCCTGGCCCTCTGAGTAATACCACTCTACTCCTGCTCTGTGTGACTCCGGGACTTACTTATGACTACAAAGGCTTGTTCACCACCTTTGTACTGTTTAGCTATTGATGCATTTATTAAAAGAAGTAAGATTTATGGATGTCCAAAGAATTTCACTCACACAGAAAATTGTTATTGACTGGATCAATAAGCTGAAGCACAGTATACCGGTGTGCATTCAGGCGTATGGATGGATCAGTTAGTGTCAAGGTTATACATTTTAAAGGTCATATTATGGCTCAATTAGAGCCATGACCTCCAGGATGGTCATTCCTTAACAATCAAACACAAGTTTTAGCAAAGCGGAGTGACATTCAGAGAAAGTTTCTGTTCCCTTTCCGGCTTATTTGCAGCTTTGACAAATCCCCTATCCGATAACCCCACAGTATTCATCAATTTTCAATTAGAAATCCAGTCTGCAAAAGAAAGGTCAACAGTGCGACAGAATGTGACTAAAGAAAGGAACAAGTCAGAGCATTTGGAATGCTGGGGAGATTTTTCTTTTGCTGTAGGCAAGGACCACGCAGCCCTGCTGTGAAGCTGTCTGACCTTGATGAGGTAACCTCTGAGAGGGAGAGAAGAAAAGTAAAGAACTTCACCTTTCATGGCTAGAAAGGGTTTCCTAGAAGAACCATCCATAAAAAAGACAGCTTTTGGTAATGCCCTTGGAGTAATGCAATAAAAGTTGTGCACTGGGTTCATTTCAGGGGAAAGAAAGATGTATCATAATATAAATATTATAATTCATTGCGATAATATCCATGTTACAATATATTGCAATGTATTGCGATATTCGGATTTGTATTTGGAAGGGGCAGCTCTAATTGTGTCATCCATGTCTGCCATGCTGCTTCTAGGTTTCACTCTGCCAAAACTACGGGAAAGGCACTGCTACATCTACAGGACCAAAGGTTGTATTTCACAACCCATTTAAAACGCAATTTTTCTTTCTTTCAAAATATATATTTTTTTAAGCTGGAAAATCGATACAGTTATCACGAAAATAAATCACAATATATTGCCATATTGATTTTTATAGCACAGCCCTACCATTTAAATGTATGCAATTGGCCAGTGAGCCATCTTATTTCAATCAAAAAACTTGGTTAACTCTGTTGGACTCCGCCCAAATTTGCTGAGATCCTTCTTACACAGAATTTGCTGCATTGCCTCACCTGAACGAAGGGCACTCCGGAGCGCTCGATGGCCACCACACCCACCGTCTGGCTGAGCTCCAGGTCCAGAATGAGGATCTCTCTGGGATAGAGCAGCAGCATGTGGTTCCTCTTGGAGGGGAGGTAGGACAGCTGCAGACAGTCGTTCAATGTCACCGCCTCCGCACTACAGGTACACATAACAAAAAAGGAAGGACGGGAGTGTACACAAAGTAGGAAAAGCAATTTAATGTCAGTGTCAGGTTATTACATTTTCTAACGTGAAAAAATGTGTTATGTGTTCAGAAAAAAATGTAATCTTAATGCCGGGGAAGGCTTTTTAAAATCAAATTACAGTATTCCAGCATTGGTTAACTTTTTGCATACTTGTTTTAAACTCAATATACTGCACGGCAAGGCACAAAGAACATTTTAAAGACTGGAGATGAAGCTGTAGATAGATAGCAGGATGTATTGCCATGTCATATTCTGCGCACACACACACACCACCAAAGATATAATGAGACTTTCCTGTAACAACACATGCATTATGAAATATGCAAATAGGGTGTACCCCAATGTGATGATGGCAAAGAAAATTATGAAACAACTTTAATTTAAAATAAATAAAAATAAATTTCAAAGACTAACTTGATCTTTATTCATGTTTTCCCATACAGAAGGCTGAATAAATTAGTTATTACTTTTGTGGTGTCTGTGAGTCACAGGCGAATGGGGGAGAACTTAAAAGTGAACTTGGTGTAATGATGGGAGGCTGATGAATTAAGCAGCTATTGGCAGTGTTAAACAGTGTTGAAATCCCTAAAATTATTTTGAGAGCACTAGGAATTAAAAAAACAAAGTCTGGATGCCCAAACTTTTTTCATGTGTGTTCCAATGAATTACAAACACTATTAACAGTGGCAGCATTCAGGTCCCATGCCTCCATATGCCAATGTGTACTTGGAAATGTAGTTTAGAAGTATATGGGGGGGGCTGATTTTCACAGAATCTATGAGCAGGTTGTTGTTGGCCAGAACTCATTACTACAGCTTCATTCCTTTCGGTCACCCTGAGATCAAATAAAGGAGAGAGAAACAATATAACACAATGGAGATCATTTTCATCTTGGGGAAAAGGACTGCAGATAAAACAGATTCCATCGTGGGAATCTTGCTGAGCTAAATCATGCTTTTACTAGCTGAGGTCTGGTGAGGCAGAGATACGGGTTGAAATGTCGAAGTCACCAAAGGCAAAACATCAGAGGGAGACAGTGAAAGAGACTTCTGTGTCTTAGATGCTAAAAATAAAAGAAAGCGACAGATCTTCAGAGAGAAAAAAGAAGAAGAGAAGAAAAAGTCCTGTAGCCCAAAACCCTCCCACAATATTTGGCTGTCCAATTTCCAAAACATCACACACTCCTCACATCTCTCTATCATTCTCTCTCTATCTCTCTATCTTCCAAGACATGAAGGCTACCACATTCGGTGGTTCATAAGGTTTGCGAGGATGCTACCTCAGAAGACTGAAGTTTCGAAGAACTCTCTGCTTTTTTGTTTTACTATCAGTTCTTGTTAAAATAAACAAAGGACCCAAAGGATGTTAAAATCAAATACAGTGTTGATACATTCTGTAGTCACTTCAGCTTGAGCTTCTGATTCAGTGGTGCATAAATCATGACTTTGGCTTGGATTTGCATATAAGCACCGAATGTCTGCATAAAACAGTGTTTTATAATTGAAGCCCCCCCCCCAGTCTTGGACGAGAGAAAACCAGCAGCAACTGGAATTGGCAGTGGGGGCAAAAAAAGTCAATTAAACAAAACTTCAAACTGACCAAATGTTTCTAGAGTTTCAAATGTAATGGAACTTGCCCACTCCAGCAAGCCATGTCCTGTTTGAACTTTGCATAGCTAATCATTTGTGACATAGCTCGGTACGTTTTAGATTAGCCTTTGTCCTTGTGCTTCTCTAAATTCTTACCATAGTCTGCTATACATATTGAACCTCTAATATGCATAAATATGCATTTAAAGTTATAACCCGTTATTTTCATGATAAAAAAAATCCCATCTTATTTCTGCAATAGCCATTTCAAATATACAAAATATTTCCATTCAATAATTTTTTTATCTTTACACTAGATTAGTTGTCATTGCTAGAGACGGAGTTTGCCATTCCCACACTGAATTCAAATTGCAGTCACAGAGAAATGATGAATGCATTTTACCGATGTTAGTGCTAGTCACTGTTTACCTCTAATCATGTAGGAGCTGTATTAATTCACTGCTAATACAAACAGAACATCCTACTGGTATGCTCACATTAAAAGCGTTCAAATGGAAAAACATGGCGGGGCGTTAACTTTGAGGCAGTCATAGAAAATTAAATTTCTCATTGAGCGTGTGTAGAAAACAAGACCAAAGTCATTTAAATGCCAGCGGATCGAGCAGCTACAGTGAGTGGTTGGATGGGGAGTGTCTGTCTGTTTGTGTGTGTGTTGGTGTATAAAGAGACAGGCTACAGTGAGGGACCAAATCTGTGCTTGCAGATGAATGGCTGCCTCAGGAGATAATAGTTATGTGCATGGCATAGCACTGTCTTCAACAGGTTTCTGATAACAGTCAGGAATAGCAGATTCCAGTTGTTTAAAATTATGAACAACCACAATAAGATAATAAGATGCAAAGATAAAGGCCCGCTGAAAAACAGCATTATCAAACACAATTACACACTGTGTGAAAATGTGCTGGAAGAAGGTGTCACATACCAATAAGACACAAAAGACTGAAATGGACACAAGGGAGGTAGGAGAGAGAGAGTGTGAAGGAGAGAGAGAGAGAGAGAGATAGAGAGAGTGTGAAAGAGGGAGAGAGAGTGAAAGAGAGAGAGAGAGAGAGAGAGAGAGAGAGAGAGAGAGAGAGAGAGAGAGAGAGAGAGAGAGAGAGAGAGAGAGAGAGAGAGAGAGAGAGAGAGAGAGAGAGAGAGAGAGATGAAGACAAGTAAGATTAATGGAGTCTTTGTTATTACATCTGGTTGGATGGGTAGAGAAAGTGAGGCTTGGTTGCTGCTGCTATAAATAAGCCTGTTAGACAATCACAAATAGTCTGAGGAAGCTGCCAAGATGTCAAGCAAGCCTTTGATTCCTGATCAGTCAGTAGAGTAATGTCTTATAAAACTTCACAGGTTTGTCACATCACTTTTTCTTGTGTGTTTCCATTAAAAAAAGCTATCTTCCAAATGGTGGAATCTTTTCCTAAATACTTCAGGGAAATGTTCGCCCTCTGGTTTCCTCAAAAAGGACTTGATAAATAACCAGATCAAAGCTTAATCAATATTACACGTTTTGAAAATATACAAAGCATTTCAAGCAATGTCAAATGAAATGAATTAATGAAAAGAAAAGTCTGTTGTACACCTAACTCCATTAATTCACACATACGGTATGTGGTATTTCACTATGTTACAGAATCATAATTTCTGGCAAAACCCTCAGGTTCTATAAATATTTTATATATATATATATACATATCATACATGCTTTCTCCTATACAGAAGACCTATCACGATTCACTTATAGATAATAGATCTGTTCCCTTGCTATCAGAAAGGAGAAGAGCAGAATAAGTAGCAGAAAGACCAAAATAAAATGAATTACGGCCAGCAAAACCCTGACGCACACAAGCTGACTCTGAATCTGTGGGGAGTTCAGTCAAATAATAGCAGTGTGTCAATGTGCTACCTTGACAACATCCTTTACTTTTGTATTTTGCACTGGAATCTATGGGAAAGAAACTAATCAAACTGGACACATTCCACTAGCAGAGGTTATAAGAAAATGATTGTGTGCTGACAAGTGCAAATTCACTACAGGTCAAGCTCTCTAACATTACACTTTGTAGCTGCTCAAGAAGCCCCGAGCCTGATAAAAGAGTCCCTTGGAACTCTTTCTGAATAAAACTAAAAAGCAATGCCCTTCAATGCCCACAGCGAAAATGAAAGGGACCTTTCTTAAAACGCAGTCCGGGTTGTGGGAGAGACTGATCAATAGATAAGAGTCAGAAAAACTTTAAAAGTGGTTTAAAAGACGTCAAATAAATGTATTTATACATTCTGAAATACAGGGTTTTCCATACACTTGTACCAATGAATTTTCAAAACTATTCCATGACCTTTTTTATATTGCAATTTCCAAAACCATTACTTAAGTAGGTCGGCCTGTTTCACAGTCATATGGCTCAATAATGAGGCTTATACTGCATTTCTGTCATGCGACTCATGCCTCATATATGTCGTCGGTTGGCAATACATTATTATTATACACGCACCTCCCAGGCATTCTTGGTATAAGGAAACTGATGACTTGTTGTAGTTGTAGTGCTAACTTTACTCACTCCCAATGTGTGGTAGGATGGCCTTGAAGAAGAGGGGGCTGACTAGTAACCATGAAAATGCTGGCTCGATCCCCTGCACCGGACAGGAGGGTGTTATTTGTAAAACTAGTGATGGCTGGTATTACATCTAAGGAGCCCACCATCTCTACCATTGTGTCCATGAGCAAGACACTAAACCCAAAACTGCTCCAGGGGCGCTGTACTATGGCTGACCCCGAGCTCTGACCCCCTTCGAAGTGTGGTAACTTGAGAGGGAATATGTGAAAAGATGAATGTCAATGTGCCTCGTGTAAATTGACTAATACAAATAATTAACTTAATGTGAATCACATGATACTAGTACATTTTAAACAATCACACTAGATTTTGAACAATACTAATTCATGGAACTATTTTGCATAACATTAGACATGTATTGGGAGTTTAATGAACATGTTTAAGTGTATATTAAAACCCTTTTTGAAAACTTCAAATTAATTCCAAACCATTTCCAGACCTGGATTTTTTTTCTTCAAATTTGACAACTTTTCCAGGAATTTCATGACTGGGAACCATGGGAATATGATCATAAAGTTTCTTACGTGGGTTTTTCATTGGTGATAAGCACTTTGACCTTGTTTAGGGCTTTCTTGGCGCCAGTAGGGGCTGGGGCAGCAGCGGGCGCGGGTTTGGTGTGAGCGGGGCTGGCATGGGGGCTGGCGATGTACACCTTTTTGCCAGCGCTGCCCGGTGGTTTGGAGTGGGTAAAGTCTGTGATGAACACTATTCCTTCGCTGGTCAACACTGCCAAGAAAAGAACGAAAAAAACATGATTAAGATGCATATGCTTGTCCAGTCATGTTGGTGTTCTGCAAGCAACATTGCATCCGTCATTTGATAAAACATGTGTTTGGAAAATGAGATAACAACACTTCAACGGTCAACATAATTGAATGCCATGAATCTCTTTAGAGGTGTTTGTGTAAGTAAGCCCTATTCAGGCATAGCATTGAATTGAATTGTGAGCTGAGCTCAATGAATCGTAAGAGTTCTGGCTACAAAACAGGAGAAATATAATGTATATGTGAAAAGAAAGTGAAATGCTGATTTAAAGGTGCAGTGTGTAATATCGGAATATTTAATGGAATCAAGTGGTGAAAGTTATAGATTACGATGCACCTCCCTTTCGAATAATTACAGAAGCTACAGTGGCCTTCAAGGACAAAAAGCTGGTTATTAAAGATGGCATCATCCACCACTTTTTTATTTATTTATTTTTATTTATTTATTTAACCTTTATTTCACCAGGAAGGTCCCATTGAGTTACAGTAACTCTTCTCACAGAGAGTCCTGGCCAAGACAGGCAGCAGAAAAGAAGTTGCAGAATTTGCACAAGGCCACACACACACACAAACAAAGTACACCACAATTGACACTATAATGCTAAAATTACACTTCATATATATAAAAACAAGCTAATACATACAGCTAAAAAAAAACACTGCCCCACGTCTTTCCACAATATCAAGTTGAGGAGAAGATGTATTTATTTATCTATTCTATAGTACTTCTTCTTCTTCTTCCTCCGTGTAGGGTGACCTGCTCCAATGTAGATATAAAAGGCTCATTCTAAGGATATAAAAGAAACACCAACTTTATATTCTAGCTGTTAAGTTATCTGTTATGATAAATGCTAATAGATTCTACACACTCCACCTTTAACAAGGTATATTTTCATATAGTATCCTTGTTCACTTACAGGCCATGTTGGAGGGGTCAAAGGGGTCAAAAGAAAAGGAGAGGATGTTCTCGGCATAGCTCTTCTTCCACAACTTGGTGCCCGTGTCTCCGTTCCACAGAACAATGTAGTTTGGCGGGTGGATGGCTAAGAGCAGATCACGAGACGCATCCTGATTCCACAACCACTCCAAGTCTGCCAGAGAGAGAGAGAGAGAGAGCAAGGCAGAGAGAGAGAGAAAGAGAGAGAGAGCAAGGCAGAGAGAGAGGAAGAGGTGAGAATTAGAAGGATGGAGACATAGTGTTCCCCCACGAGGAAGGGAATGATGGTGAGAGGCTCTTAATGAAAACAAATGGCCCACGACAGAGCAACAGTTCAAAGTTTCTCCCTGGTTAATGTCTCCTTCAAGAACAGAGCTTGTGAACAAAGAATCAATCAAGTCCTACGTTGAGGGAGTGTGTGTGTGAGTGTGTGTGTGTGTGTGTGTGAGTGTGTGTGTGTGTGTATGTTTATGTGCGTGCGTGCGTGTGTGATTGAGTGAGTGAATGAATTAGTGTGTTTGTGTGCGTGTGTGTGTGATTGAGTGAGTGAGTGAATTAGTGTGTGTGTGTGTGTGTGTGTGTGTGTGTGTGTGTGTGTGTGTGTGTGTGTGTGTGATTGAGTGAGTGAGTGGGAGGCTGGGGGTTCTGGACTATTCCTTACCCTGTATAGGTTTGGAGTGCTCCTGGATCTCACAATGGGCCGTGCCACTGACCACATCCCACACTATGATCTTCCCCGAGGCGTCCCCCGAGGCCAGCCGCAGACAGTAGGGAGAGCTCACGTTGTGGTAGTAGTTCTCCCTGGACCATTTCACCTATACCAAAACACAGAAAAACACAATGCTGAGTAGCTGGCAGTCCGTCGCTATGGAAACACAGCAAAGACTCCCACAGCTTGACAATTGGTGTAAACAAAGTAAATGACCGAAGAAAAATAATCTATAATAGAAGGTGATGAATTTCACTCATTACACAACACAGGTAAATATTGTATAACTGTAGAGCAGTCCAGGGGGGTATACTACGAAGCGAGATTAAGGGCTGAGCGAGGTCTGTTGAGTCTAAAGCGGTCTAAAGCCAGCATTTTCAGTATCACGAAAGGTGGCTCTCTTTTTACCTGGCTAGATCACCGTGGTAACAGAGGCTGCATGGCTAACCTGCCCAGACCAGTTTTTGTTGCAGAGTTTGAGTTTAAATTCGGCTCTTAGAGCGCTGCCCTTTAAGGAAACTACACATTTTGAAATCCCGCGGACCTGACTATATTGTCTGAGCGATACTTCTCACTGAGTAAACTAGTTAAATCAGTAAACTTATTGATCAGTAAGTAAATGAACAAAACGAGGCCGTGGCATAAGGCTTACATTAGAGTGAATTGTAACATCGCGCTGCGGCTTTTTGCCACATGCATAGTTATTGATGCAGAAAATTTAAAATAGCCTAGACCTATGTATGCAGCGCTACTCTATGCTCTCACCTCAAATGATTTTACCTGGCGATCTACACACACTGGCTCTTAATGAAGCGTTCTATAAAATCACAGGTTGCAACATTATTTCACTGTAGGCTTCTTTCTTTTCATCAGTAGCGATTACAGTTGGGACGTGACAGGTGACAGCTGTCACAGTTCGGACATCGCTGCAGACTCGCAGGTTAAGCTTCTCACAGTAGATTCATATTTGTCCGGAAAATACAGACTACAGGTTTTGTATCTAAGCTATTTATTTTAATGGTATTTATAAGATGCAAATAAAGGGCTATTAGCCTAAATCAAAATCAAAATTGTATTAATTTTGATGTGGCCCAAAACTACAGTGGTTTTCCACATAGGCTATGCTATTCATTAGGGGACAGTGTCAGACTTAAATCAGATTATTAAGTGTAGGATTATCATTCAACTAGGCTAAATGGTGTACTGTTTAAATCAGAGTTCAACCTTTAATTGCTTTATAATGTCACGTTACGCACTGCGAGAACGATCTGTAAAATAAATTAATCAATTCAGTAGCCCAATTTTCTGACAACATTCCACTCTCTCCTTATTTGCAGTAAGAGTTTTTTTCGGCTCTCTGTTTTCTGCTGTTCTGTGATAATTCAGACTGACAAACTCTTGTGAAGTCTGCGAAGTCAGCTGCTCGCAATCAGTCCGTTAGTGTAAAGTTAGCGGCACAAGATCAGTCCAGTCTGTGCGGAAGCAGAGTCAAATGACGGCCAAACGCCCCCTCTCATGGGGACGCGCACAGAGCCTGAAGCTGAAACCCTCGTTCAACATAAGAGGTTGATAACTGCCTTCGTGATACCGGTTAGCTCTGAGCGAGGGTATGTGTTATGTTGAACCAGATCAAAAAAAGAGAGCCGGGCTCTGTTGAGTTTGTTTCGTAGTATACCCCCCTGAGCAGATATTGTTCTGTATTATTGTTCTATGTGTTTTAACTAATATGTGCTGTGCATAAAATAGTGGGTTTAGGGAAGACTATGAAGACTTGAGATCCAGACTTTAAAGGGAACACACAACATTGAAATGCAGCCAATGCAAGCTCTATTAAAAAGGACAAACAACTCTATGAACAAGTGGAGTGTTAGAATAATTAATGATGTCTGTGTATTTGTTTATGAATAGGCATGCTCTCTATTGAGGCAGTGACTCTTTTTTTTCCCTTCAGGAAGCTTTCTAGTGTCAGGCCTGGAGGTGAGGAATGGCCCGCTGCTGGGGCTGCAGCGCTTTGCAAGATTAAAGTGCGCTTCAGAGTGACGAATGAGAGCGTCAGATTGAGTGCAGGCACTGATAATCACTGTAGAGTTTATTGCCCTTTTATTTACCCTTCTACAAAACACACAAACAGTATTTAAACACATACGCAGAAAGACACACAACTAACAGACTAGGACTCTCCATCAGTGCAGAAGCAACCTTCACCAGTGTTCTGACATTGGCTTACAAAGAGACTTAGAGCTGAATCTGTCAGCCAGAGAGGAACCAAAACAATTTAGCTCAAGGTCACACAATGGCAACATTTATACTGGGTGATATTTCTCCAATAGCAGGAGTGTGTTTTGTATTCTACCTGGAAGGCACAAAATCAGCAAGAAACTGGCTTATATGTACATGCAGTATTAAATACTAGGGCCCTACATTTCTCTTTCTGTGACATCACAGAAAGAGAAATGTAGGGTTAGACAGTGAGACCATAAACACTTCTGCCTTTTCTCAGGCTAGGATGATCCGATTTCAATTTTTTTTGCACATTTATACTTCATAGGATCTCCGAGTTCAATACACCTTCATATTCCAACCGGTGAAGTAGGCCTTTAAGGGTTAAAAAAAGTAAAAAATGTTCAATATATATTTATGGGATTTAAAAAAAAAAAAAACGTCCGATTTAATCGTTATCGTAATTTTTCTCAGAAAATAATCGGCATCGGCATCGACACCCAAAAATCCATATCGGTCGGGCCCTATTAAATACAGTACTGAAGACATTTCAACTTTACAAATCTTACTTCACATACATATGTTGACTACCTAAGTAGGGAACATTTGAGTCTTGGCTTCGAATAATCTGGTATTCAACATATTTTCAGATTGAGAAAAAAACTAAATCACTCTCCGTGAACCATCACCTTACCATGGTGGAGAGGTTTGTGTGCCCCTGTGAACCTGAGAGCTGTGTTGTCCGGCGCCTAGTGCTCCTGGTAGGATCTCCCAAGGCAAAGTGGTCTTGGGTGAGGGGCCCGACTAAGAATGGTTCAAAAAGACCTCATGGAAAAACAAGCTAGAGGAAGTGTGACCCTGCCCGGAGGAAGCCCGGGGCCCCCGTCTGGAGCCAGGCCCAGAAAGGGGGCCCGCCTGCGAGCGTCTGGTGGCCGGGTCTGCCACGGGGCCTGGCCGGGCACAGCCCGAAGAAGCTACCTGGCACAAACTCCCTCTACAACTGATGGGCCCACCACTCGTCAGAGGAACCACTGGGGTCGGGTGCGCTGCCTAAAGGGTGGCAGTGAAGGGCGGGGACCACGATGGACCAGACCCGGGCGGCAGAGGCTGGCTTTGGGGACGTGGAACGTCACCTCGCTGTGGGGGAAGGAGCCGGAACTGGTGCGGGAGGTGGAGCGCTACCAATTAGATCTGGTGGGGCTTACCTCCACGCACAGTCTTGGCTCTGGAACCGTACTTCTGGACAGGGGTTGGACTCTATTCTTCTCTGGAGTTGCCCAAGGTGTGAGGCGCCGGGCCGGTGTGGGGATACTCACGAGCCCCCGGCTGGGCGCTACTACGTTGGAGTTTACCCCGGTGGACGAGAGGGTCGCCTCCCTACGCCTCCGGGTTGTGGGGGGGAAGACTCTGACTGTTGTCTGTGCGTATGCACCAAACAGCAGTTCGGAGTATTCGACCTTCTTGGAGACCCTGAACGAAGTCCTGCATGGGGCTCCGGTAGGGGACTCCATAGTTCTGCTGGGAGACTTTAACGCGCACGTGGGCAATGATGGAGACACCTGGAAAGGCGTGATTGGGATGAACGGCCTCCCCGATCTGAACCCGAGCGGTCGTTTGTTGTTAGACTTCTGTGCTGGTCATGGTTTGTCTATAACACACACCATGTTCGAACATAAGGATGCTCATAAGTGTACATGGTACCAGAGCACCCTAGGCTGAAGGTCGATGATCGATTTCGTGATCGTATCATCTGATCTAAGGCCGCATGTTTCGGACACTCGGGTGAAGAGAGGGGCGGAGCTGTCAACTGATCACCATCTGGTTGTGAGTTGGGTCAAAGGGTGGGGGAAGACTCTGGACAGACCTGGTAAGCCCAAACGGGTAGTGCGGGTGAACTGGGAACGTCTGGCGGAGGCCCCTGTTCAAGAGATCTTTAATTTGCACCTCCTGCAGAGCTTTTCTAGCATCCCTGTGGAGGTTGGGGGCATTGAACCCGAGTGGTCGATGTTCAAAACTTCCATTGCTGAAGCTGCGGCAGGCAGCTGTGGTCTCAAGGTCTTAGGTGCCTCAAGGGGCGGTAACCCTCGAACGCCGTGGTGGACCTCGGTGGTCAGGGAAGCCGTCCGACTGAAGAAGGAGTGCTTCCGGGATATGTTATCTCGGGGGACTCCTGAGGCAGTTGCAAGGTACCGACAGGCCCGAAGGGCTGCAGCCTCTGCCGTGACAGAGGCAAAGCAGCGGGTGTGGGAGAAGTTTGGAGAAACCATGGAGAAGGACTTTCGGTCGGCACCAAGGTGTTTCTGGAAGACCGTCCGGCACCTCAGGAGGGGGAAGCGGGGAACCATCCAAGCTGTTTACAGTAAGGATGGGACGCTGTTGACCTCAACTGAGGAGGTAGTCGGTCGGTGGAAAGAGCACTTTGAGGAACTCCTGAATCCGACTAACACGCCCTCTATGTTGGAGGCAGAGCTGGAGGCTGATGGAGGATCATCGTCAATTTCCCTGGTGGAAGTCACTGAGGTAGTTAAACAACTCCACAGTGGCAAAGCCCCGGGGGTTGATGAGATCCGTCCAGAAATGCTGAAAGCAATGGGTGTGGAGGGGCTGTCTTGGATGACACGCCTCTTCAACATTGGTTGGAAGTCGGGTACAGTGCCGAAGGAGTGGCAGACCGGGGTGGTGGTTCCTATTTTCAAAAAGGGGGACCAGAGAGTGTGTGCCAACTACCGGGGTATCACACTTCTCAGCCTTCCCGGCAAAGTCTACTCCAAGGTGCTGGAAAGGAGGGTTCGGCCGATAGTCGAACCTAAGATTGAAGAGGAACAATGCGGATTCCGTCCTGGCCGTGGAACAACGGACCAGCTCTTCACTCTCGCAAGGATCCTAGAGGGAGCTTGGGAGTTTGCTCATCCAGTCTACATGTGTTTTGTAGATCTGGAGAAGGCTTATGACCGGGTTCCCCGGGAGATACTGTGGGGGGTGCTGCGGGAGTATGGGGTGAGGGGGTCCCTTCTCAGGGCCATCCAATCTCTGTACGCCCAAAGCGAGAGCTGTGTACGGGTTCTCGGTAGTAAGTCAGACTCGTTTCCGGTGGGGGTTGGCCTCCGCCAGGGCTGCGCTTTATCACCAATCCTGTTTGTGATATTCATGGACAGGATATCAAGGCGTAGTCGTGGTGGGGAGGGGTTGCAGTTTGGTGGTCTGAAGATCTCATCTCTGCTGTTTGCGGATGATGTGGTTCTGATGACATCATCGGCCTGTGACCTTCAGCTCTCATTGGATCGGTTTGCAGCCGAGTGTGAAGCGGTTGGGATGAGGATCAGCACCTCTAAATCTGAGGCCATGGTGATCAGCAGGAAACCGATGGATTGTCTACTACAGGTAGGGAATGAGTCCTTACCCCAAGTGAAGGAGTTCAAGTACCTCGGGGTCTTGTTTGCGAGTGAGGGAACAATGGAGCGTGAGATTGGCCGCAGAATCGGAGCAGCAGGGGCGGTTTTGCACTCGCTTTACCGCACTGTTGTGACGAAAAGAGAGCTGAGTCGTAAGGCAAAGCTTTCAATCTACCGGTCGATCTTTGTTCCTACCCTCACCTATGGTCATGAAGGCTGGGTAATGACCGAAAGAACGAGATCGCGGGTACAAGCGGCCGAAATGGGCTTTCTCAGGAGGGTGGCTAGCGTCTCCCTTAGAGATAGGGTGAGAAGCTCAGTCATTCGTGAGGAACTCGGGGCAGAGCCGCTACTCCTTTGCGTTGAAAGGAGCCAGTTGAGGTAGTTCGGGCATCTGGTAAGGATGCCCCCAGGGCGCCTCCCTAGGGAGGTGTTCCAGGAGCGTCCAGCTGGAAGGGGGCCTCGGGGAAGACCCAGGGCTAGGTGGAGAGATTATATCGCCACGCTGGCCTGGGAACGCCTCGGGATCCCCCAGTCAGAGCTGGTTGATGTGGCCCGGGAAAGAGAAGTTTGGGGTTCCCTGCTCAAGCTGCTGCCCCCGCGACCCGATTTCGGATAAGCGGTTGAAGATGAGTATGAGTAGAAAAAACTAAATCAGGGAAAAGAAGTGTGTCCCAAAACAGAATGTCATAAAAACAAATGTTATACCACATTAATTCTTGAACTTCAACTTTAAATATTCTACACTTGGTTTCTCTGTTGCCTTTTTATGTTTATTGTCACAGCTTAACTGTTTGTACATTTAACATATATTTTGAAGCCTAAAGAGCAAAGCTGCAACTATTATTTAATTAATTGTTTAGACAATTAAAAGTCAACATTTGCTGTTTGAAGATTTGCTGCTTTTCTTCATTTAGTAGATAATCAATGGAATTCCTTTAAGCTTTGGATGTTGATTACCTGACCCTTTTGGAAAGGGTTCATTCATCGGCTATATCATTTTAACAAAATATTTTTAAGTTGCAGCCCTGCCCTACTATGGATTTAATTAAATATAAATAAATAAATAAACACTCACACAAATAGACACTCACCTTAACAACATTTGCTTTGTGCCTCTCCAACACCTGAATGGTCTGGGACGTCTTTGGATCGATGATAAGAATACTGGAGTGACATCCTTGAGCTATCAGCCCCTGCCAACCCCTTCAGTTAATGAAAGACAGAGAGAATAATGAAAAGAGGAGGGGGAAAAAGGAAAAGTGAATGGTGAGGCATTTGAGAACAAATTGTTAGGTATTTCCCCTCCAAAACAAAACTGATGGTATGGTAGTGCTGGGCAATTGAGCCTAGAGATACACAGGACCGTAAAAGCAAATGTGAACAACATTTGAATTCATTGGACAGCATCAAATGAATGTCATCAAACAAATGAGGAACACTTTATCGCATAACCACTGATATAGTATTATTTTTAAAGCTGTGCCCACCTTTCATTCTCCTGCTTTCCACTCCATGATATATATTTTTAGTCAGTTTCCTACATCACTTGCATGCATATGTAGCTGGACCGCAACTCAATTCAACATCACATTTCAACACAACTCACAGTCTTAAGGAGTATGTGACTGTAAATCAAAGCAGAGGAACAATATAGCCTAAAATAATATAAATAGTAGCTACTGGTGTGAAGTCTACACTATTTACAACAAAGATCATCAAACAACTACACATATTCCACCATAAAATTCACCTGCTGTCTCCCGTGCATGAGGTAAACAGAAAATTAACACAAAGATTTTTTTAGATTGCATTATTAATGAAAAGTAAGGAAATCCAATTTATGAATGAATTCCAGCCTCATATGTGGAATAAAACTATTGTCGCCAATTTTAAAAATTCAGGTCGCTTTGAGGGAGTTTCTAATCAAAGACAAGGCAATACACAAAGTAAAACCGCAGTCACAGTGGGTGTTGGGTTACTATGGGAGGACATAGGCCGAGCATTATAACATCACATGACACAAGATGCCCTATAGGTTTCTCTGTTTTGTGGAGCAACATCTACATTTTACGGACCAACTATCACCGCCATTCTTCTAGACAGAAACGAAGGGAAACAATATAACGAGACAGGCTGCAGGCACAATGTTATAAGCAAATCATAAACATCGCTTGTCAGTGGCGCATCTGCACTAAATGAACCAGCTGCGATGCTATGCTAACGGAAGAGCTGCAGTACTCACCAATCTACAGCGGTTTTATTCTGCAAATTGAGAGTGCCAGTCAACGTCCGAGCCGCGAGTTTGATGTTGACCGTGTACGGAATCATTATCGTTGCTCAGTAGTTATACTACTTAAGCATGTGTGGTCCAAAATGCTGCTTCAATGGATTAGCTTCTGTTGTTCGGCTCTGTTGTGTTGTGAACTACGATAGGAAGTGAGAAGGTGTTTTTGAATGGTACGCCGTGTGGAAACAAATTGCATCGTAACAAGGTTCCGCTACTGACATGTCATATTTAGATTAAAAATTATCTCGAAATGCAAACATTTTTTACTGATAAAGCAAGCAAAATAAATTGTTATCATATACTTATATACTAACCTACTATTAATGTTATATCCAATGGTGCCAGTATCTAGCGGGTCTGACAAAATGTAAATAATAACCATGCCATAGAATAGATTGGTTGGGGGAAGATGTGTTATTATAATCACGTAATCACCCTTGGCAAGCTGGCAGCAATTGCCTATGTCAACTCGGAAGTTTCATTTTAGTTTAAACTGAATGTCTCAAATTAAATCAAAAATATATTGAGCCAACACGCGAAAAACAATTTTTGTTTTTCAAATCATGTATACGTTTTAAATGTAGTATTTATTAATTAAATGTTGTTGATTCATTCAAATCAAGGACACATTTCTATTACCAGAATTGACTTATTTAGGCCTACTAATATATCATCATTTTAAATAATGAAATAGGTTAGGCCTGTTAAATGTTTCACACATCCGATGATAAACATTTGATTACTATCAGACACTGATGAAGTGGGAGCAATGTATGGCTTTTTGCCATCACAGCTGTGCTGTACAACATAAATATTAAATACCTTCAATAACTGCTAGCAGTTCAAACTGTTCAAAATGTTATGCCTTTAAATTAAGGGTACTTCCTCCCTGCAGTGACCCAAACTAGGGGATGCAAAACGCAAAGCTATGACTGTGGAAACACCTGTCCTGAATGATAGACCCTGAATTCACAGGTTTGACTGACAACCAATACAAATTGCTCTCAGTTCATGCTCTGTTAAACAATTTTTTTTTCCTTCCAAATAAGGACCCTGTCATTTGTTGAACCACAAATAATTGTGTCATCTCCACACAGCCGATGTCACACACATTCAAACCTATTGTTGCAGTCAGATTGAAAATAATAAAATGGAACATGGTCAGAAAGTTTATCTATTGTAGTTTCTTGACCTAAAGAAATATTTTTCCATTAACTGCTTGATGCCTCTTTTTCATTGATTCTCTAGAAACCGAAGGATGACCTTTGAGAAAGACCTTTTTTCCCCCCACAAACTGTGACATATTGAACAATACAAGTCTCCACCAGTACGGTGGACAATGGAGCACATTTCTCTCATTTGTAGAGATATTAGAGAAACTGACATGATATAGAGGAATTCTAATCTTGTCTGTGGCTTAGTTGCATAGCTCTCTTTGTCATGTTGCTTTTACAGTGTGTTAACAATCCCCTGCAGAACCTTTTCTGATTTGCATGTTAATTGCTGGATTCAAGATTGCATCTCACTCTAAGTCCTGGATGTTTGCCTGTTTGACAGAATAATCTTGAGGTCATGGTTTTCTGCACATTCAATGTTCACACCCCGCATCTGTCACATCCATCATAATTATTGCAAGCCTGGTGTCTGCAGGAAGGCTGCTGGGTGTGATATAGAGTTATATTATACTACTTTTCTCTCTCCCTATATAGCTGTAGGTTGGAGATCGTGAGACCTTATGTCATGTAGGGGAACAGTGCCTAATGGATCTCATTTCTCATTTAAGTTAGTTTCTGCTATTGAAATGATACATTTGGCAGAATGAGGCTAAGACTTGACAAAAAAAAATAAAATAAGGAATATGTTTTCTTCAGTACTTGTTTGATGAACCTGAAACCTTTCTTTCTCTTCTAAATCTGAGGAGGAACAGTAGCCAGCTGATGCACGGAAATGAAATTTATGTTGATCTTCTCATCTGAATGCATGAGCCTATTACTGAGCAACATTTCCCAAAATGTCAAAGTGTCTCTTAGAAGCTATGGCTCTGGGCTGCCCTTGTCAGCTAGTGGGGAAATAGGTAGCTTCAGCTTGGCTTTATTTGAAGAGAATAGAATCAGCCTTCCCTCATTAATGAACATGGTATATATTTATATGATCTGTACGTAAACATAAAACGATACTTCAGTCATTAGATGCATGGGTGAGGTTTTTTTTGTTTTGGAGGAGGAGGAAAACGGTCCCATGGCCACCTAACATAATAAATATGGGTACAATGTAAGAAAAGGCAAGAATTTGGGAGAACATCATTTTAACTACAGGGTAAAAGACAGCTCATGGGAATTAAAACTCAAGTTAAAGCAGGGCAGGCGCTCCAATAAAATTCTGTTTTAAGAGGTGCCTGAAAAGAGGTGACTGACTCAGCAGAACTTATTTCCTCTGGCAGGTCCTTCCATGGCCTCAGGGCCCGAACTGAAAATGTCTCTTTTTAGTTTTTCATCCGGTCCCCTGGAACAGACAAAAGACCACTGCCTCCTCCACGGTCCACCACTCACTCATTTGCCTCATCTCTCCCCCTCTGTCCCATTCTGTAAAGTCAGCATTCAGTCAGTTACCCTCTCAGGACAGCCATTATCTGACTGAGTGAAAGCTAATATAATCAGCCCCCTTTATTTCTCTCTAGGTTCCAACGGCTGTGTGTGTGTTGGCCAAGGGACCTGAGCCGCAATGTGTAATGAAGGTTCTGTAATGAAAAGGGAGAGCTGGGATAATCACACTTTGGGTCACATAAAGATCCAACTAGAGACTGAGTGCTCTCAGTGCGCTTGAATACTGGCTGTCAGTTGTGTAAGATAGCGCCATTATTTCTGCTACCCATCTGTATATCCGGTCCCCATTGGACTACCTTCCCCGATTTTGTTTTTTTATGAGCAAGCTGAGGATATTTAATTGATTTTCTGTGTGCATTGTTTACTTATTTTCTCAAATTGTCTTTTAAAGGGTGATGTTTCATTTTAAATAATAAGTAAACAATATGTTCAGTACACTCAGGGGTTGTGCTGCAACAGGCGTACTTGATCTGTTATGCCAACTAGCTCAAGGTGGCAAATGTTAACATAAGCAAAGCTTAGATTGATATTGCTATAGAGCCATTTTAATAACTTGACTTATTTTCTTATGTATTGTTTTATTGGTAATATTTTTTTATTGAGTAACCTATTTGACCAGATGGCGTAGAGCAAATTTTTCTTCTGCAGTCCCTTGGCAGGCCCCAAATAAAACATAGGCTACACAATAACATAATAGCTCTAAGCCAACTAGACATACAAGCAAGGACATTAATACTGAATTTCACCTTCCAGTATATCACACACACCCCGCGGGTTAGAATAATTGTGCTACTGTTAAATAAGGTTGTATCACTTAGCCTAGATTAGAAAGCACAGGCTCCCTCTCAAGGGTTGATAAAAATAATTATCATCCATTGTGGTCTGTAATCATTTCATAAATACACCAGACCCAATCGCTGAATTTCTGGATTCATATTTTGGATGCTGCATTATTTTTATACTGGGTGGTACCACATTCAAATCATGTGGATTTGGAATGTATTTGATACTTCAATACAGCTGTAACAGATGTGCTGTCACAGTCGCCCAAGAAAAACTTTTTACTGACAGACAACAAAGGTGTTTTCATTTCATGTTACTCAGAAAAATAGAGAATGTCTGTATGTGTTATCCTGCCCACCATCCTTTCTGTTTATATTTCAGAATACCCTTCGTGAGCACAGTGGGCAAAGGAAAGACGAAACCGAGGAAACAGGCTAGAAAAAATTCTCATTGATTTCTCTTAAACCATAGCAGTCCATTTGGGATTCCAGACTAATGTTTTACCATGTCATGTCTTTGTTCACTTGAAAAGTGTGAGGCAGTCAAAGTGCTTTCCTCCAAAGTTGCCATCTCTCCAGATTAAACCTTCTGTTGCTCATGACGCGTACAGATCCACATGAAAGGACCGGCTCCTTTCCAAAAATTTCTTCACAGCTCTCTTCCATATTTCAAACTGTCTCGCTTGACGGCTACAGCGCTGCATGTCACAATGAGTTATGATGTCATACTCTAAGGAGAGAGATCACCACAAGATATCCCTGATTTACTTTTATCATCCGCCAATTGAACATCTGCCACATGTATATCAATGGAAGCCTGAATGAGGCGTATATTGAAGGAACTGTCATCTGTGTTATTGGCAGCCCTATTTATATTACTTCTGCTGGTGTGAAAGTGATTCTAAATTGCTGATTTGTAACATCAAAATTCACCATAATGTTTTGCTTGGGCTGCATCATTTTGCTCAGATTGGGAAAATGATACATAAGAAGCAAAATCCGGAGTGATAGGGAGGACACAAACCACAAGGGTTAATGCAAACTGTAACTTTGTACCTACTACCTACTATAGAAGGGGTGTTAATGTAGCCAGGAAATCCAGACCTTCCACTGGCAAATTAAATTTGCTGTGCCTGTTGGTCTGGGCACCATCCATTGAAGCTCATTAATTATGTCAGAAAATTCTGAGCTACGTTTCAATTGGTTCTATCTGATATGGGTGGGCCAGAGCCCTATGGGACTCTGGGGCAGACGTAACTGGATGACGACAGTGCTGTGCAATGCATGCCCCGTCGAAGCCGTGATAGTAAACAACAGAGATGGATGCAGATACGTTGTTTGAGTTTGAAACGGCTTTGGCCTCGACACTTAACGATTTGGAAGACGGCACTCAAATCTTTCATTAGCAAGACAGAGGAATGTTCTGTTTTGCCAACCTACCGAGGCCGGCGCTAGCCAGTTGCAAGGGTGGGCTTAGCCCAACTAAATGTGCGTCTAGCCCACCCAATCGAAAATAAAGAAAATACATTTCTTTTATTTTTTCAGCCAATTGAAATATGTGTATTTACTATACCAGGACCATTCCTAGCTTCTGATTGGGTGGGTACGGCGACAGCCCGCCTTCAAAGTCACCCATCACCTGCTTTTCTGTGGTCACATCGGTCATATTGCGTACTAAAGTTTTTTTTTTAAATGTAAATTTGATTTTTTTTTATATCAAAGAATTTTCTACTTCATTCTGAAAAGTTTAGTGTTTCTGCCAGCAGAAGTGGATCTTCAATTCACAAATACTGTGATATTTGTTACGATTCGTATTTGGACCCAAGAGCAGACAGAGGCAGATTAAGATAAAAAAAGGTTTTATTTAGTGAGGTGGGGAAGCTGGTGGTGAGTGGGGAAGCCGGGGTGGAGAAGCAGGTAGGTATGCTGGAGAGCGTGGTCCGGGTAACTGCAGACAGAGGAACACAGTGTTAGGGAATTGTGAAAAAACAGCAAGAGGCGAGAAAAACAGAGCGAGGTAGTAATCTCAACTGGAGCCAGTCACGCATAGTTACCACGGTGAGGAGTTGTACGATCTGGCGACGACAGCAGGGAAGCCAGAGGTAAAGTAGATGAGTTGATTGATAATGCAGACCAGGTGTGAGGCAGACAGGAGGAGTGGGAGTGGCAGAAAGAGGCGGAACGCACAGCAATCAGCTGAACACGATAGGCCCCCCCCCCCTCAATGGACACCTCTTGGCGGCCTAGGCTTGTCTGGATGGGCCCGGTGAAAATCCTGGATGAGGGAGGGGTCGAGGATAAGACCCCGTGAGATCCAGGACCTCTCCTCAGGCCCATACCCCTCCCAGTCAGCGAGGTACTGGTACCCCCTGCTCCGCCGACGTATGTCCAGCAGCCGCCGGACCGTAAAGGCAGGATGGTCGTCAATCAGATGGGGAGGAGGGGGGGGAACATCCGGGGGAGAGAGAGGACTGGTGGAGACTGGCTTCACCTTCGACACATGGAATGTGGGGTGAACACGCATCGAAGTTGGAAGCTTGAGCTTCAGCAGAGGGGTTCACAGCAGAGGGGTTGATTATGGCCACTATGGGGAATGGGCAAACAAAGCGGGGGGTGAGCTTCTTGGAGCTGGTTTGAAGGGGTAGGTCTCTAGAGGACAGCCACACCTGTTGCCCCACTTGATAGGCCGGGGGGGAAACCCGGTGGCGATCCGCAATGCGCTTGTTCTGTTCCCTAGAACGCAGCAGTGCGGTGCGTGCCCCCTGCCACACCCTGCGGCAACGGCGGAGATGGTGCTGGACAGAGGGAACGGAGATGTCCTCCTCCTGGGCGGGGAATAAGGGCGGCTGGTAGCCCAGAGAGCACTCGAAAGGGGACATGTCGGTGGCTGCACAGGACATAGAGTTGTGAGCGTACTCTATCCACGCCAGATGATCGCTCCAAGACGAGGGGTTGCACGCAGCCACGCAGCGCAGTGCGGTTCCCAGGTCCTGGTTCGCCCTCTCAGCCTGCCCATTGGTCTGAGGGTGGTAACCCGACGACAGACTGACCGAGGCTCCCAGCGCCGGCAGAAAGCCTTCCACACCTGGGAAATGAACTGAGGACCCCGGTCCGAGACGAGGTCAGTGGGAATCCCATGGAGGCGCACCACATGCAGAACGAGCAGCTGGGCAGTTTCGGTGGCAGAGGGGAGCTTGGGGAGAGCAATGAAGTGCACTGCCTTAGAGAACCTGTCCACGATGGTGAGGATGACTGTGTGGCCATTGGAGAGGGGAAGACCAGTCACAAAGTCAAGGCCAATGTGAGACCAGGGCCGGCCAGGAACAGGCAGGGGGCGAAGCAGGCCAGCAGAGGGTTGATGGGAGGACTTGGCCCGAGCACAAACCGTGCAGGCCAGAACGAATGCCCGGGTGTCAGCGTCCATAGTAGGCCACCAAAAATGCCTCCTCAGGAGTGACAGGGTGCGACCCACTCCAGGGTGACAGGCAAAGTGCGATGTGTGGACCCACACCAGCACTTGAGAGCGCACCGAACTGGGGACAAAAAGGCGGTTGGGAGGGCCGTTGCCCGGGTCCGGTTCGATGGCTTGGGCCTCCTGGACGAGGGACTCTATCTCCCAAGTGACAGCAGCCACCCTGAGGCAGGAAGGAGAGAGGATAGTGTCAGGGGGGGCCGGAGTGTTCACAGTGGTAAACTGACGAGAGAGGGCATCAGGCTTAACATTACGGGACCCGGGACGGTAAGTGAGGGTGAAATTGAAAAGTCCAAAAAACAAGGCCTACCGGGCCTGACGGGAATTTAGGCGCTTGGCCGTCTGAATGTAAGACAAATTCTTGTGGTCGGTCCAAACCACCAACGGCTGTTCTGACCCCTCCAGCCAGTGCCGCCATTCCTCCAACGCCAGTTTCACAGCCAGCAGCTCTCTGTTACCCACATCATAGTTCCGCTCAGCAGGAACCAGCCAGCGAGAGAAAAAGGCGCAGGGGTGAATCTTCTCATCAGTGGCCGAGCGCTGGGACAGGACCGCCCCCACCCCAGTGTTAGATGCATCAACCTCCACAATGAACTGCCTGGAGGGGTCCGGTTGGATGAGAATGGGGGCAGACGAGAAAAGCCCTTTAAGCCAAGAGAAGGCAGCGTCCGCCTCAGGCGTCCAGGCAAATGGACGGGCAGGAGATGTGAGACGGGTGAGAGGGGCTGCAACCCTGCTGTAATCCCGGATGAATCACTGGTAAAAATTGGCAAACCCCAGAAACTGCTGCAGTTTCTTGCGGGAATCGGGGATGGGCCAGTCAGTCACTGCAATGACCTTCTCGGGGCAGGTCCTCACTTGCCCGCTCTCAATGATGAACCCCAGGAAGGATACAGAGGTGACACTGAACTCACACTTCTCGCCCTTCACATATAGTTTGTTCTCCAACAGCCGTTGAAGAACTTTCCGGACATGCTGAATGTGTTCCTCCTGGTTGCGGGAAAAAAATCAGGATGTCGTCTAAATAGACAAAAACTGAGCGGTTGAGAAAGTCCCGGAGGACGTCGTTAACCAGGTTCTGGAACACAGCAGGGGCATTATAGTTAGGCCGAAAGGCATGACGGGATACTCAAAATGCCCAAGGGGGTTGTTAAAGGCCGTCTTCCACTCATCGCCTTCACGGATGCGCACCAGATGGTAGGCATTACGTAGGTCCAATTTGGAGAAGACTGTGGCGCCCTGCAGTGGCTCGAATGCGGAACTGATGAGGGGCAAAGCATACTTGTTCTTCACTGTAATGTTATTAAGACCCCTGAAATCAAAGCATGGGCGAAGTGACTTGTCCTTTTTGGCCACAAAAAAGAAACCAGCACCAACAGGAGAAGAGGAGGGTCTCATGAGGCCAGTCGAAAGAGAATCCTTGATGTACTTCTCCATGGCCTTCCTCTCAGGACGGGACAAGTTATAAAGGCGACTACTGGGCAAAGGGCCGCCGGGGAGGAGATCAATGGCACAGTCATAGGGGCGATGAGGAGGCACGGTGAGCGCACGACACTTACTAAATACCTCTCCCAGGTCATGATAGATTTGGGGAACCAAGGAGAGGTCGGGAGGTTCCTTGGGCAAGGCAACATCACCCACTGCCGGAGACAGGGCAGATTGTAAGCAGGTGGAATGACAAAAAGTGCTCCAACTCACCACCTTGCCAGAAGACCAGTCAAATTGGGGATTGTGTCGCTTGAGCCAGGGGTGCCCCAGCACCAGGGGAGTGAGGGGAGACAGGATGACATAAAACTGAAGTATCTCGTGGTGATTACCAGAAACAATTAACTCAAGGGGCTTAGTACGGTGAGCAATAAGGGCCAGGTGACGGCCGTCTAAGGCGTTAGCATTTAAGGGAGAGGGTAATTGTTCCAATTTAATGCCAACCTGAGACGCGAAGCCAGCATCAATGAAGTTCTCATCTGCTCCAGAATCCACCAGGGCTGACACAGGAAAGGAATGTCCGAGGAACAGGAGAGTGGCATCCAGCAGTGAGCGAGAACATTGAGAATCGGGGACGTAGGGGGTGTGGCTCAGCAGGGCCCCGAGCCTCACTGCCGAGCCCTGTCTTTTGGCAGTGACGGACAGGTGGAGATTAGATGCCCGGGCAGCGCACAGTACAGACACGCTCCGGTCTTAATTTGATGAAGCCGCTCTGCCTGGGTGAGACGTGTGCGGCCCAGCTGCATGGGTTCCTCTTCAGTGACAGCACGCGTCACGGGGGCGGAGAGAGGAGTCTTAGGGAAGAGAGGGGAACAGGAAGCAGCGAATGTCGGGGGCCCGGAGCTGCCAGCCTTCTCCCTACGCCGCTCGCGTAGGCGATTATCCAGCCGGATAGAGAGGGAAATCATTTCATCGAGAGTGCCAGCTTCCTCCCTAGTAGCCAGCTCATCCTTGATTGATTCACTGAGACCGGAAAGGAAAAGCCCACGTAGTGCCTTGTCATTCCAGCCCGACCTGGCTGCATAGGTCCTGAACTCGACGGAGAACTCAGCTACACTGCGGGACCCCTGACGTAATGAAATAAGCCGCTTGGCGGCGTCCCCTCCCTCCACTGGGTGATCAAAAACCTTCCTCATCTCCGCTACAAAAAGGTCAAAATTATCATTAACTGGAGAATCACTATCCCATAATGCTGAAACCCACGCTAGTGCATTACCCTTAAGTGACCCCATGATGTAAGCGATGTTTGCTCTTTCAGTAGGATAAGTGAGGGGCTGCTGACTAAAAACTAAGGAACACTGGATCAAAAAGGCCCTGCACGTACCTATGTCCCCAGCGTAGCGCTCAGGCGCAGGAATGAAAGGTTCACGAGCTCGTGGCAGGTGTGATGGGGGAGTGGGAGCAGAAGCAGGCGGAGGTGCCGCAGGCAGTAGAGGCACTGCGGTGAGGGGAACCAGTAGATCCAATTGCTGCCCCATCTGAGTGACACGGGTAGCGAGATTCTCGAAAGCCTCCATAGCGTGCCGGAGGGCTTGGCTGTGCTCCGCCACCTAGATGCCTTGAGCGGAGAGAGCTCCACGAATCTTGCCTAAGTCTGCTGGGTCCATCTTGGCCAGATCGTTCTGTTACGATTCGTATTTGGACCCAAGAGCAGACAGAGGCAGATTAAGATAAAAAAAGGTTTTATTTAGTGAGGTGGGGAAGCTGGTGGTGAGTGGGGAAGCCGGGGTGGAGAAGCAGGTAGGTATGCTGGAGAGCGTGGTCCGGGTAACTGCAGACAGAGGAACAGTGTTAGGGAATTGTGAAAAAACAGCAAAAGGCGAGAAAAACAGAGCCAGGTAGTAATCTCAACTGGAGCCAGTCACGCATAGTTACCACGGTGAGGAGTTGTACGATCTGGCGACGACAGCAGGGAAGCCAGAGGTAAAGTAGATGAGTTGATTGATAATGCAGACCAGGTGTGAGGCAGACAGGAGGAGTGGGAGTGGCAGAAAGAGGCGGAACGCACAGCAGCCAGCTGATCACGACAATATTTCATCAAATTCTGAGGTTTCTTTGTGAAGGTTCTGAAGGGGTTGGAATTATTCTGTATATTTTAGCTATTTATTATTTTCAAAGAAAATTAAATACAGCTGCTTTTCATAGAAGGTGGCTGAAAGCTAAAAGGTTCTGGTAGCAGTGCTATCATGGTAACCCCACTACAGCATTGATGTGTCTAAAGACTTAGGGGCTGTTTATACGACAACACGAAACGGTGCATACGCGAAAATATTTTCGCGGATGCACTATATCATTTACATGAAAACAGCAAACGCAGGCATGAAACCGCAAGTTTATGAGATCTACTCCCAGGGAGGATTTTTTGGAAAACACAACGGTTTTGGTTTCTTGTAAACACCGAAAACATTTTCCCTGGTAACGCTGACGTCACGGCTCCACTTCACGTATGGGTAGTCTACATAGATAGTAAATAATATGGATGTAGCATCCGGGCTAGGGTTGCAAAATTCCGGGAATTTTCAAAGTTGGAAACTTTCCAAGGGAATTAACGGGAATTAATGGGAATTTTGGGAATTAACGGGAATTAACGGGAATAAACCAAAGATGTAACAAATTTAAGGTTTGCCCTTAACAGTGATTTTAAATATAGTTGGGGGAAATGTATATTTAGCATATTCTTGACTAAATAAACCAGCTTTCATGCTGCTTTCACACTTGAGAATATGTGCTTTTCCTCAATCACATGCACACAGCACACTGCTTACTGCAGGGGTATTGAGGCCACGCCCCCTACATGCACTGTGTATTCCTCCATCACATGCACAGATGATTTCTAGAACCCTGGAGCATTGAGGCTACATTAAGCCCAGAGCACAAGACTTTTGAAGACACACATTTGAGCATTTGAACTACATAAAGTGAGGTAAGTTTTGATGATATTATGGCCAATATATTTACCCCATAGTTGATGGCGTAAATATATTTGATGTATGGTATTAATGTTTAACTTCCAAATATCTAATTTAAATGTATTTACAGTAGAAAGCTAACCTATCAGCTAGCTGTTAAATGTAAGCTATAGCTAGCACCATTTCATTTACATTTCATTTATTTTTGGGCCAATTTTGGCCAATTTTATTTTAAAAGTGATTTTTTGTGGACCTTTGGTCTCTTATTGGTTCCCTGCGGGCTACACCAACATCGAAAAGCAGGCTTGTGGACTGTCTTTGGTTGTTCCGGTTTTGTTGTGGAGGAGCCGTGTAGCTCACTTGCTATTTTAGCGTCCCTAGCAACGGCTAAAACAAGTAGTAGTAGTGACATTTTCCTGGACGGCTGAGGGCAAAGGACACAACATCGCGAGATCCCCGCAGTCCCGGCTAGATGGATTTCATGGAGTGGATTACAACCTGCGCGGAGTGGATTTTAAGGCTGTCGGCTTCATCCCATCCGTCTTGTCCACTGAGACGGCTGAGGGCAAAGGATACAACATCAGCATCTCCTTCCCATTCGTCCGGTTACCTCTGTCACGTCATCAGGACTCACCCGCTACTGAACCATTCACCGCTTCTGTCAAGCAGCAGCTCACCAGGCAGGACAGAAAACATGGACTGGGTTTCAATCCTTGATCGCCAGTGACTGTTCACCTCCGGCATCACCATGTAGATTACTGGCTACTTCACCTCCCCATACTGTTGCTGTTTATGTGACTAACCCGACAATACGTACAAGAAACACTTGTCACTTTAATACTGCAAACCTGTCAAACTTGGTATCCATTCCCCGGTAACACTTTATAATAACTATCCGTTGTAACTTGTTAATAGATCATTAGTAAACTCTTAATTAATGATTATTAATGATTTGTTAAGTGTTTGTTAGCAGTTTGTTAAGGATTTATAACAATGGTAGATAGTTAATAGCTTAATAATTGAATCAGTTAATCTGGGAGGTAATCCGAGATTAACTGATCACGTCACGTTCAAGTCCATGGCATGCACAGTGTGTATTGAGTTTATTTAAAAATATTTGAAAATGGGGCTGCCCTCAGTTGCCCATGCACTATGTATAGTCTATAGCCTATTTCAGCCTCGTCGGTATCTCGGATTACCTCCCAGATGAACTGATTCAATTATTAAGCTATTAACTATCTACCATTGTTATAAATCCTTAACAAACTGCTAACAAACACTTAACAAATCATTAATAATCATTAATTAAGAGTTTACTAATGATCTATTAACGAGTTACAACGGATAGTTATTATAAAGTGTTACCCATTCCCCTTCAGCCACAGTCTGCTGTAGTAAATAGGGCTGACAATGCTTCACACTCAAACACACTAAGTTTGACCTTGTTAAACATCAGATCTTTGTCAGGTAAAACATTTTTAATTAATGCTTTTATTACCAAGCACAATCTTGATTTTATGTTTTTAACTGAAACTTGGTTGGACCCAGACAACAGCTCAGCTGTTCTTATCGAGTCAACCCCCCCCAACTACACTTTCGAGAGTGAGGCCAGAGCTCATAGGAAAGGTGGTGGAGTTGCTATTTTATTTAATGAATCTTTAACATGCAAAAAGATGTTTTATGGAAACTTTGTTTCATTTGAATATGTGGCTCTCAAGTTAAATTCAGCCTCTCAAGCTATTTTTATTAATATCTACAGGCCACCTAAATACTGTGCAAACTTTTTTGATGACCTTACTGGACTACTGTCTGTAATCTGTATGGAGTTTGACTGTTTATTGATTGTTGGGGATTTTAATATACATGTGGACAAACCCGAGGACAGAAGTGCTAAAGAACTATGCTATGTACTGGAAAATTTTGGACTCTCAACACGTAAACCAGCCTACACATAACAAAGGTCACACCCTGGACTTATTAATTTCAAAGGGCCTGGACATTTTAAACCTTTCAGTGTCTGATGTGGGTCTCTCCGACCATTCCTGTTTGTTTTTTGGGAGTACAATATCTTTGCACACAACTGCAAAAACAAAGGTTATCAAAAAACGGTATATTACTGAAAACACGAGTGAACAATGTATCCAGGCATTTTCTCTGTCCCCGCTCCTCCCCTGTATCTCAGTTAATGAGCTTGTATGTAACTTCAACTCAAAAATTACAAATGTTACCGATGCTACTGCACCCACCAAGGTGAAAATCATCTCTGGTAAAAAAAGGTCTCCCTGGAGAAATACCCCTCAGGTCAGAATTGAAAAAAGAGAGTGCCGTAAAGCAGAACGCAGGTGGCGAAAAACAAATCTAAATGTTCACTATAACATCTTCAAAGAGAAACTACGCACGTTTAACCTAGAACTAAGAAATGCAAGACAGTCTTTCTTCTCTGACATCATCACCAAAAACAGCAACAATGCACATGCCCTGTTTGCTGCTGTTGACAGGCTAACAAACCCTCCTGTGTCAGTAGCGTCTGAGCATCTTTCCACGAGGGCCTGCAATGAATTTGCCTACTTCTTTACTGAGAAAATTCATAAAATAAGACAAGCTGTCACTGCATCAATACCAGGTTCAAGATATGTTTTATCTCTGTACCCATTTAAAACGAATTCAGATGCCATGACAGAGTTTTTTCTGATAAACAAGAAAAACCTGGATGACATTATACAACACCTGAACTCCTCCTCCTGTTGCCTTGACATACTGCCCACAGGCTTCTTTAAAACTGTTTTTAGCTGTATGGCCTCAGATGTCCTAGAAATTGTCAATATGTCCCTTCGCACTGGTGTATTCCCACAGGCCCTGAAAACAGCTGTCATCAAGCCACTCCTAAAAAAGAAAAATCTAGATACATCACTCATGAACAATTATAGGCCGATATCCAACCTACCATTTTTAAGCAAGATCATTGAAAAAGCTGTTCATCATCAGCTAAATAACTACTTAGCAATGAATAACTGCTTTGATGTCTTTCAGTCAGGTTTTCGACAACACCACAGCACTGAGACTGCTCTTGTTAAGGTCCTCAATGACATCCACTTAAACACAGACAGTGGCAAAAGCTCTGTATTAGTTTTATTGGATCTCAGTGCTGCGTTCGACACAGTTGACCACAGCATATTGCTAGATCGACTTGCAAACTGGGTTGGACTCTCTGGAACTGTGCTAAACTGGTTTGAATCATACTTAAAGGAAAGAGACTACTATGTGTCAATAGGCAATTTCACATCCGAGCGAACAAATATTACATGCGGGGTCCCCCAGGGTTCCATTCTTGGGCCTCTTCTGTTTAACATATACATGCTACCGCTAGCTCAGATTATGAACAAAAACAAATTATGCTACCATAATTATGCAGACGACACATAAATTTACATAACCATATCACCAGGAGACTATAGTCCGATTCAAGCACTAAGTAAATGCATTGAACAAATCAATGACTGGATGTGCCAAAACTTTCTTCAATTTAACAGCGACAAAACTGAAGTAATTGTCTTTGGTGCCAGGGATGAACAATCAAAAGTCAGCGCACAGCTTAAATCTGTTATGTTAGAAAGCACACACCAAGCTAGAAATCTTGGAGTAGTGATAGATTCCGACTTGAATTTCAAAAAACACATTAAATCAATTACTAAGTCAGCCTACTACCACCTTAAAAATATATCGAGAATTAAAGGGCTAATATCTCAGCAGGACTTAGAAAAACTTGTCCATGCATTTATTTTTAGTAGACTTGACTACTGTAATAGTGTATTTGCAGGCCTTCCTAAAAAATCAATCAGACAGCTTTAGCTAATTCAGAACGCTGCTGCTCGAGTCCTCACTAGGACCAAAAAAGTAGATCACATTACCCCAGTTCTTAGGTCTTTGCACTGGCTTCCTGTCACTCAAAGAATTGATTTTAAAATATTGATGATGGTCTACAAAGCCTTAAATGGTTTAGGGCCAAAATACATTACTGATCTGCTGATACGTTATGAGCCGCCCAGAGCCCTTAGGTCGTCTGGGACAGGTCTTTTAAAAGTCCCCAGAGCTAGGACTAAACAAGGAGAGGCGGCATTCAGCGTTTATGCGCCCAATGTCTGGAACGGACTGCCAGAGAGTCTGAGGTCCGCTGAGACTCTCAGCTCTTTTAAATCGGGTCTCAAAACGTTCTTGTTTCCCTTTTAACCTGTAATTTTCTTTTTTTGTAAAATGTTTTAATTCTTTTATTTAAATGTTGTATTTTTATCCATGTTTTAAATTTGTTCCTTTTTTTGTATTTGTATTCTTTATTTGATTTTAACCCTGTGAAGCACCTTGAGTGGCCCTGTGCCTGAAATGTGCTCTATAAATAAAATTGCCTTGCCTTGCCTTACTATTCAAGAGGCTTTCTTATGATGCTAGCTAGCTACCTCAAATGTCATGCTGCTTTTTCTGCCTACTGCAAGAGGATTTTCTGTACATCAATTGTTGAATATTTTAATGACCATTCCAGTTGTTTGGATAGGCTTACTATTTAAATATCTGTTCATGCTATTGCATTAGTATTTTAACAAGCTGTTTTTATCTTTTTCTACAGAAAAATGCCACGTTCGCCATCCGATGTGTGGAGGCATTTCACACAAGTTAATGTTCAAGGAAAGGTGTTGTATACGTGTAAATATTGTGAAAAGACATACGTGAAGAATGCCACAAAAATGCAGCAGCATTTTGAAAAGTGCAAAAAAAATCCTCAAGGCTCAAAACATGCAGCAGACAAGAGTTCTACTCCAGGGGAAAATGAATCTGCTGTGTCAGAGTCAGACAGCCTCTCAGTCTCCTCAGCTCCTGGTTCCTCTGGCATCAGAGGATTCTTTGATTTTATGGCTGAACGTAACCAGAGAAATGCAGATGAGTGTTTCGCTCGTGCAGTCTATGCAACTGGCTCACCCCTGATGCTGCCATCCAATGTGTACTGGAAGAGATTTTTCAATGTTCTCCGGCCAGCATACAAAACCCCAACCAGACATGCACTATCTACTCATTTGCTGGATGAAGAGTTCGACAGAGTGCAAACAAAGGTCAAGCAAACCATTGACAAAGCAGACTGTATTACAGTCATCTCTGATGGATGGTCAAATGTCCGGGGAGAAGGAATTATCAACTACATTGTATCCAGCCCTCAACCTGTATTCTACAAGAGCACAGACACAAAGGACAACAGACACACAGGCACTTACATTGCTGATGAGCTAAAAGCGGTCATCAATGACCTTGGACCAGAGAAGGTTTTTGCACTTGTCACTGAAAATGCACCAAACATGAAGGCTGCCTGGGCACAAGTGAAGGAGACCTACCCTCATATAACAAGCATTGGCTGTGCTGCCCATACTCTTAATCTGCTCCTTAAAGACATCCTGACACTGAAGACAATGGACACTCTATACAAGAGAGCGAAGCAAGTTGTGAAGTTTGTGAAGGGCAAACAAGTAGCTTAAGCAACCTATCTCTCAAAGCAAAAGGAAAAAAACAAGAATACCACACTGAAGCTCCCCAGCATCACACGCTGGGGTGGCGTTGTCATCATGTATGACAGTCTACTGGCCGGAAAGGAGTCTCTGCAAGAAATGGCCATATCCCAGACTGCAGGCATCGAAAGTGACATCAAGAAAGTCCTGTTGGAAGATATGTTCTGGGAGAAACTGACTAGCAGTCTGAGAATCATCAAACCAATTGCAGCAGCAATAGCCAAGATAGAGGGTGATGATGCCATGTTATCAGACGTCCAGTGTCTTTTTGCTGACCTCAAGGAAGTAATGCAGGCGGTCCTACCCGCTTCCCTACTACACAAAGCAGAGGAAACAGCTGTGGTGAAGTCATTGGCAAAACGCCACGAGTTCTGCATGAAGCCTGTGCATGCAGCAGCATACATTCTAGATCCAAAATGTGACAGGGCCATACTTTCGGGGGAAGAGATCAACGGTGCCTATGCAGTTATTGCAGCCCTGTCTGACCACCTGGGCCTTGATAAAGGCAAAGTTCTAGGCAGTTTAGCAAAGTACAGAACCAAGCAAGGCCTTTGGGAAGGGGATGGAATCTGGCAGTCATGCCAGCACATATCTGCAGCCACTTGGTGGAAGGGACTTTGTGGATCTGAGGCCCTTGCACCTGTAGCGTCTATTATCCTTCAAATCCCACCATCATCAGCTGCCTCCGAGTACAACTGGTCACTGTTCGGGAACACTCACACAAAGGTTCGCAACAGGCTCACAAATGTGAGGGTGGAAAAATTGGTTGCAATTCGGGCAAACCTAAGGCTCTTTGAGCCTGACACAGAGCCATCCTCAACAAGGCTGGACAGCGACACTGAAGAGGTCGAATCAGAGTTGGATGTGGAGGAAGTGAACATGGAAGATGTTGAGGAAGCCCAGTAAGGGGCCATTGCCTGAAAGGGTTTGGCAAAATGTCAAAAGCTAGGCTTGAGAACCTTGAGGGAAGATGCTTTTTGTTATTGGGACTTTGTTTCAGAATGGGACTTTTTAAGAGGAAGCGGGGGCTCTTTTTTTTATTAGTTCAATACAATTATTAAAACTTAATAAAGTTCTACACTGTTGAAATGAAATGGTTTTTAAGTGTATTATTTGCATGGATGACTACCTATGACACAGCAAAATGTAAATATTTAAGTTTGAATATGATAGTCCATTAAATTTCCCCCAATTTCAAGTCAATTCCCAAAAATCGAATATTCCCAAAATTCCCGAGCGAAAGTTCCCGTGGAAAGTTTCCGGTAATTTACCGGAAACTTTCCACCCCTTTGCAACCCTAATCCGGGCTGACCTCAGTTATTCACACGGCATCCAATAATCCTGGTTTGTGAGCGTCGCCATCTTGTGAGATTTTTACTCCACCTCACTCCTCTTGCAGAAAAGGGGAATCGACGTCACGTCGGGGGGAGGGAGATAACTGACGTATACCTCCGAGGCAAAGTGAGGGACAACGGGCGGAGAGCTGTCACTCAAGAGATCGCGCCAATACATTTTAACCTCCAAAAGAATAAAAACTAGCGTGGGCCAAAAAAATTCACCCCCCTCAGTGTTGTCATGGAGATATAACCTAAACATACAGACTAAAATGGTTTTGTGGCCCAGGCTGTAAATAGGTTTAATAAGACTTTGAAAACGGCCTATCAAGTGAGTCAAAGAAAAACTGCTTGTCTTGGCGCCACCCCCAGTGGCACTTTCTGGTTACTACAGTTGTAGGTCACTTCCTTATTGGATGCCGGTAAAAATCGCTGAGGTTGGGGCTTGGTAGTCAATAACATTTGCTGTCAAAATACCCACACGCGAGTTATAAAGTTAGAAGACAACATAACATGCAAGGTGTCTCCGCGGCACCTTCACTGTGATCAGCGGAGAGTGTCATGCATGGCTCAAATATAACACTCGCCAATTTAGTCTAAGCGATTAGTAAGTTATTGAGACCACCCGCCACTTTGTCTGGGGAAAGATTTGTGCTCTGCCGGTTTTTCTAGCAAAATAAATGTGTGTAGCTTCGATGCCAGGGACACGGCTCTCTCTACATTAAAAAACACTATCCATAGTTTAGCGCGCAGCGGTTAAGTTACTGTTCAACAAAAGGAGCATTAAGGCTACGGCTTCACAGTAAAAGCATTTCACTGGCTAAACATTAATAGCATTTCACTGGACAAACGTGAGTTGACTTTTATTTTGAAGTAGCCTACGCCTAACAGGAAAGTAGCCGCTCACAAAGCCCCTATCACAAAGCCACTATCAGCATGTCTTCTGTTTTCACAAGTTCAATACGGTGAAATAAGAGGACAGAAAGCTTGTCATTTACAATACTTGTAACCCCAAGCTTACACCAACCGCTTTATGAACGTTAGTGGCATTAATTTTCGGTTACAGTAAGGTTTTATGCATCAAACTGTACCGGAAGAGCTATCTACTAGGCTAAGTGTCACCGCTGACTATTGGCTTGGCATGCCTGCTACAGTGATTTCGGCCCGTTTCCTTTGAAAACATGTGTACGAGTGAATATTTCAAATAAATTGCTTCTGAATGGGTTTTTTTTAAGCCAAAAACGTGAAAACTGTCACGTTTTCACTGTGTAAAGGGCCCCTTAAATTACAGTAACTGTGCCAATTTGAAGACACTGGGTCAGATGAATTAGAAGCTATTGAAGAAAGACACATGGATTTTCCATAGAAATATAAATTAGAAATAAAATAGGGGAAGGTGGGGTGATTTGTGCATTTTGGAAGTTGCAAAACCCATTGTTTCTAGAAAACCGTGGAAGAAATTGGAAATGTGACCACATATTTAAGAAGAGCCATCCATTTGACTCATCCTGTAAAGAAGGGAGACACAAGGAATAAGATATAAGCACATTTAAGCTCAAAAAACTGTGTTTTGCCTTTCAAAGTAAAATTTCCATGATCAAGGTTTTTTGATTATTGTGTCTGAACAATTATAGACACGTTTGAAAACATTTGACACATGTTTTAGTGCTTTGGTATGCTACACTTTGAGTCTATATAATTAGCACAATGTCAACCCTAAATTGCTGCATCATGCCTATTATCCAAAATTCTGGGGATGGGGTGATTTGTGCGCAAGGGCCTGGGTGAGTTATAAGTAAGTAAGTAAGTAAAATGTATTTATAAAAGCACATTTATGACAGTTTGCACTGTCCAAAGTGCTGTACATAGTGCATTCAGTAGGTAAACAATGAAGGTAAAATAACAATAACCAAAATAAAAGACGTAAAGCCCATACATCCACATAAACACAGATAGTAGTGCAGAGGTAAGTAAGTAGTGCAGAGGTTAATGGGGAGGAAACACCAGGGTGTACATACGGGTTTTGAGCCTTGATTTAAAGGCAGAAATGTAGGGGGAATCACATTTGTCAGGTGGCAGTTGGTTCCACAAGCACGGAGCAACTAGTGCAAAGTACATTTCTGAGAGTTGTGCCAGTGGCATGGCTGTATACGCTGGTCACCAAAAGAAAGTGATTGTCTACAGTAGCTCAGAAGAGAGTGACATCTCAATTCCACTTAACGACACCACTGATGAGAGTTCAGATGGCCAGAAAGATGATGATGGTGACTTTGTCATTGTGACACAATGACGCACAAATCACCCCACGTAGTGGGGTGATTTGTGCGACAAGACAACTTTTTTTCCGAAAGCTATATTTCTTAAACAGTTTATTCCAGATCCAAAGTTTTTATTGCCAGGGATGCACAACATCCTGAAATATATGTACATATTTGAGTTGGAGACATAACTGTCAAGGCCTCACTTTAAAATCACTTTGAGTAAAAAGTTGCACAAATCACCCCACCTTCCCCTATTATGCAGGGTCCTCTGGGTTGGGCTTGGAGCTCTTTTTCTTTTACGGGACATATTTTTCTGTAATATAATGAATTAATTTAAATGCAGTGAGAGGAACGAAGCAGAAGAACTCTGTTGTCCAGTTATCTTTTTTTCCACAGACGAGGCTGAAATAGGCTATAGACTATAGGCCTACTCAGTGCATGGGCAACTGAGGGCAGCCCCATTTTCAAATATTTTTAAATAAACTCAATACACACTGTGCATGCCATGGACTTGAACGTGACGTGATCAGTTAACCTCGGATTACCTCCCAGATGAACTGATTCAATTATTAAGATATTAACTATCTACCAAAACATTGTATTCCTTTTATTGTATGATAATTTACATTCACATAATATGATGTTGATATCAAACACACAAACTAAAAAAAAATTGGGGGGGGCCCCCTGGCAGTCGGGACCCTAAGCAACCGCTCATTTCGCTTATGCCTCGGGCCGGCGCTGCTGACCAGTGACCACTGTAAGCGGGTGGGTAACTTGGAGGCAGGCTGTCCTGCCCACCCAATAATACAATTAGAACCAATGCATGGTAATGGTAGGGGAAGGTGGGGTGATTTGTGCATTTTGGAAGTTGCAAAACCCCTTGTTTCTAGAAAACCGTGGAAGAAATTGGAAATGTCACCACATATTTAAGAAGAGCCATCCATTTGACTCATCCTGTAAAGAAGGGAGACACAAGGAATAAGATATAAGCACATTTAAGCTCAAAAAACTGTGTTTTGCCTTTCAAAGTAAAATTTCCATGATCAAGGTTTTTTGATTATTGTGTCTGAACAATTATAGACACGTTTGAAAACATTTGACACATGTTTTAGTGCTTTGGTATGCTACACTTTGAGTCTATATAGTTAGCACAATGTCAACCCTAAATTGCTGCATCATGCCTATTATCCAAAATTCTGGGGATGGGGTGATTTGTGCGCAAGGGCCTGGGTGAGTTATAAGTAAGTAAGTAAGTAAAATGTATTTATAAAAGCACATTTATGACAGTTTGCACTGTCCAAAGTGCTGTACATAGTGCATTCAGTAGGTAAACAATGAAGGTAAAATAACAATAACCAAAATAAAAGACGTAAAGCCCATACATCCACATAAACACAGATAGTAGTGCAGAGGTAAGTAAGTAGTGCAGAGGTTAATGGGGAGGAAACACCAGGGTGTACATATGGGTTTTGAGCCTTGATTTAAAGGCAGAAATGTAGGGGGAATCACATTTGTCAGGTGGCAGTTGGTTCCACAAGCACGGAGCAACTAGTGCAAAGTACATTTCTGAGAGTTGTGCCAGTGGCATGGCTGTATACGCTGGTCACCAAAAGAAAGTGATAGTCTACAGTAGCTCAGGAGAGAGTGACATCTCAATTCCACTTAACGACACCACTGATGAGAGTTCAGATGGCCAGAAAGATGATGATGGTGACTTTGTCATTGTGACACAATGACGCACAAATCACCCCACGTAGTGGGGTGATTTGTGCGACAAGACAACTTTTTTTCCGAAAGCTATATTTCTTAAACAGTTTATTCCAGATCCAAAGTTTTTATTGCCAGGGATGCACAACATCCTGAAATATATGTACATATTTGAGTTGGAGACATAACTGTCAAGGCCTCACTTTAAAATCACTTTGAGTAAAAAGTTGCACAAATCACCCCACCTTCCCCTATATTCTTTAGTATTAATTAATTGTCTGAATTTTATTTGAATTTTATATTTCTTGTACAGCGAATGAATAGGTCCGTCCGATAGTGGGTCTGGACTTCCACCTAAAAAAAAAATAAAAAAATAAAAAATTAGATTTTTTTTTGATTGGGTGGGCACAGCTCACATTTGGGTGGGCACGGCCCACCCTGGCCCCTGGCTACCGCCGGCCCTGCACATAAGGCCTATTTCTCTCAAATTTTATTATTTGCTTTCTCCTTGACATTTTCTCCAAAGAGTATCCATATGTCTAACTTGTTGTTTTTGGATTAGCATTGTAGCAACTGAGCCCTACCTTTAACAGACATTTGATAAGCCCTTTAGAGTTTTTCCAAACTCATTCGATCCGTTTCCTCATAATGGAGATATGAGTGGGATGATGCTCTGTGCATAGAAAATGATCATTAAGCACTTTCTGAACCATTATCTTAAGACTCCAATCATTTAAACATTAGAGAGAATGAGTCAATAACACAATAAGCACTCAGCAAAGATGGCATTGTGAAACAGCGTATTGGAAATGAATCACACAGAAATTGACCAACTCGCAAGAAAAACAAACAAATAATGACAATGAAGCGCTCTTTTAAATACATCTATTTACCAGAACCCAATATTTGTTTGCTGGATTTCATTTTGAGGAGAAGAACTTGTAGCGGCAACACAGTGTCAAATTAACCTGACCCCCTCACCCTCCCCCCCCCCCCAAGATAACATTGTGCTCTCAGTCTCCTTGCTACACTTAATTCCTCATCAATTAACACAAACTACACATGCTGACATGGCATACTTCAGTACTTATTCTTGCTGTGGCCACCATCCCCATGTTTAACCATCGGCTTATAGATGACAAGATAACAGACACATGAAAGGCTGTTAAAGGGGGTCAAGCCTCTCCCAAGACCAGCACACTTTGGGTGTTTCAATGATACAGTAAGACAATATATTCAACATGAAGGGCAGACAAGACTTCACAGCCTGTTAGTAACACTAAGGACCAATAGTGTGGGGGCGGTATACAAAAACGTGAGCCCTGCAGTATGACACCACCACCAGCTTAATGTGATGTGAAGCCTTTAGATCTCCAACATTATATGCTTTTGATGTCTGTCTCACAGGAATGCAAATCACAGGCATAGAATCATAAAAACACGGGACAAGATATTAACTGTCCGTTGTGCCAATAGATGGTATTGATGCTCACACATGAGGTTTGCCTTGATGTTAAGTGACGTGGGATCCTCAGTACTGTACCTTCGAATCAGTGGGTGTTTAGGCCTTTCATCACTAGACACCCTCATCAAAGGTGGCCAGCTACAGGGTGATCAAGCTTGTGCTTGTGTCCCATGCCCAATCATAATAAATGTCATGGTTGTTGGAGCAGCCCACGGGACTATGCAAGGCAGGCCTACAGCTGACCATCCTCCTGGAGGGTTCTGACCTGGGTTCTCAAGTGGGTGATGGGGGTGGGGATAATTGAGCATGTCATGTTGCTGTTTTATGAGCCCAGCAAGGGTCCTTCCGCTTGATCCAGATCCACTGGCTGCTTCTTTCGGCCGCTTCAGAGACTGATCTTATTGTCTGTCGCAGAGCCTGTCCATGGATGCCAAGGTCTTTCAGCAACCTGATTGTGGAAGAAGCCACAAAACCTCTACATCCCACTTCAACCGGATAGATTTTCGGATTCCATCCTCGTTGCTGCGCGTCTGCTGCCAGTTCTGTGTAGCGCAGTTTCCTGCGCTCATAGGCCTCTTCAGTTGAATTCTCCCATGGGACTGTGAGCTCTATGATGTTGACAGACTTCAGTGACGGGGACCAGAGTACCAAGTCTGGTCTAAGGGTGGTGGCTGCAATCTCAGGTGGAAAGATTAGTTGCTGGCCAATATCAAGTAGCATCTTCCAATCCCGGGCCTTGGCTAGCTGCCCAGCTTCTGGTTTGGAAGGGGGATGGTTGTGCTTTTTCTGTCCCTCTCGGATGAATGATGGTGCCGTGATATAATTTATTGCTCTCAGGGGCAGGGAGTTTGTGGTATTCCTTTTGCTCTCCAGAGCTGCTGCCAGATTCTTGAGGACCTGGTTGTGTCTCCAGGTGTAGCGGCTTTGTGAGAGGCTGGTCTTACAACAGACCAAGATGTGTTTGAGAGTCGCTGGGGTTGGGCAGAGGGCATAGGTTGGGTCCTCGCCATACCACTGGTTGAGGTTTTTTGGAGATGGGAGCACATCATAGGTGGTTCTGATGAAGCTGAAGTCGCGTGCCTCCATTTCCCAGAGCTTCCTCCAGGTGATCTTTCTCCTCTCCAGGCCTTCCCACCTCATCCATTGTCCCTGCTTGACAAGAGAGACGGCCTTCGCACTTCTTTTAGACTCCTCCTGACGGCGCACCTCCTCTACCACCATTTTCCTCCTCTCTGACATTGAGGCCTTACGCCAAGTTGGCTTACTTGCTGCAAGGCCAAAGCCTCCTCTTCCCAGCTGGACATGCCCCACAATGTCGCTGTGCTTCATGGCTGACGTAGCATGTTGCGCCGCATCGGATGATGTCCATTTCCGTCCAGTTAACAGGTTTGGTACAGCATTGCTGATGGTCTGGTCTCTGGAGTCCTTCAAAGTCATATGGAGTCTCACTTTAGAGCACTTGTACTCTTCAGTAAGGCTTTTGATAGGCAGTTCAAGGACCCCTTTGCCATAGAGGCTGATGTTAGTAAGACAGCGTGGGAGCCCAAGCCATTTCTTCACAAATTAAGTCATGGTTCGCTCCATCTTCTCCACAGTTGTTATTGGGACCTCGTAGATAGTGAGCGGCCACATTAACCGAGGGAGAAGACCAAATTGCAGGCACCAGAGCTTAAGCTTCCCTGGTAGCAGTGTCTTATTGATGTTTTTTATATGATCCAAACTTGCATATTTAGTTTCCTAAGACCGAATGTACAGCTGTAATACCTTAATTAAACAGCATTTGGCTGAATATATATTCTCTTACACACCTGAGCCAAAGAGGACATGTTTGTTCCTGGCAACCATATGTTAGTAACGGCCACAATAAAAAAGACCCAGTTGCCAGGGATACACTTGAATCATGGCTTGATACGATGGCACAGAAAAAAACATGAAAGATGAAAGAGGAACAAATTATGTCTTTATTTTATCTTGGCGACATCTGACTGCGTTCCGATGCTTTTGGGAGGTTTATCATGTAGACTTTAAAAGAACACAGAGTATCAGCTTGACGCAAAAATTTAATCCTGATAGAGTTTAATGAGGGAGTGAAAAATAGTGGAGAGGAGGAGAAGACGACATATAATGAAGGAAGCTCAAGGTTGATGCCTTAAAAGGAGCAAAACATACCAGAGAGCCACAACAAGATCAGACACTCATCACAACTATAGCTGCACAGCAAGACGCTGCGGCTCCCTCTACACTCACCTCTGTGGCCGTGCACGTGGACACACATGATGTGCTATCGTGTGTTCAGTGAGGCATGTACGGGCTGGAATTACAGGCCCTCCATCTCCACAGCAGAGTTATGTGCTAATTACCGCACTATCAATTAGGCCAGATTACTCTCCAAAAGCAGGGATGCATGACAGCTCAATATTAATTGACTATACCGTCTTGCCCCTGGTGAAGTGAAAAGAAGGAATAATATTAGTGAGGCAACGACAGGCCAAGGCAACTCGTACACAGAGATGAACAGAGGAAAAACATTGTAAAAAAAGTTGGTATGTTTACAGTCCCTCTTCACATCAGGCTGTAATGTATATAACTTAACCTGTACTTAAACAGCTATGTGTTGCCTCCTCTACCCTAAACTATCATCAGAAGAAACACACTTTTTATTCTATTCTTCTGTAATATTTTCATATTGCCTCCCAACCTGTGAATTGTACTCCTACTGCAACACTGTTGACTTTCCTCCCACACACAGAGACCTGTATCTGCATGTTAATGTGAAAAACAAAGGAACGTTCAAATATAATGTAAAGTTAATGATTTCTCTATTAGGGGTACGTTTTGTTTTTCCTCAGACTGTCATACAAAACGGGTTACACAAGACATTTTGAAATGTGTTTTAATGAAATGTTTGAAATCACTAGGTAAACAGTGCTGCTGAAGTTCTCGGCTCAACACACAGCTGGTATTACCAGTTGAATCTGCACTCAGGAGAAAATTGTGGTACAGTATATATATCCTTGGCCTTCTGGTGCTATATCATGGGCAATAGTGATGGCTGAGGTGTAAGTAGACCTAAGTGACACACTCAGGTAAACAAACCCAGCAGTCAGCACAGCCTGTGCCCGCAAGTGTAATATGTGTTTGTTCCAATGTTTCACCAAACTTTTTCCAATTTTTCAGCTTTCACAAGGTTCTGTGAGCTTTAATGTGGTCGCTAACCAGAGATTTAATTGCAAGATAAAATCAATGAATCTAAGATTGATATGCTGGTGTTAATTGAGTTTTTACCACAGCGTAAGGCAGCTCAAACAATAGACCAGTAGACAAAGGTTCCTCTACAAAGTTAAAGATGTGCAATAGGTTCTTCCAGCAGGGGAGTCAGTCATTTAGAATAGTGAAAATCAATAAACGTATCCTCTCTGGCAACTCTGTGATGCACTACTGCAATGAACCAACATGGTCAATAATACCACAGACAGCGTTATCTCCTAGCTGAGGTGACTGGGAACTTTCCAGGAGAGCTAAATGGGGACCTATCTACTCTGGACCAGGTACAGCAGCAACAGGTGAGCTGCATTATGCTAAACTATCTAGTGACCTAGTTGGGAGCACTTTTAAGAAGTGCAGGACCAGAAAAATGGCTGAGCCAGCTGGGACTCTGAACATAAAAACACTGCTTCGGCTGCTTTAGCTGGCACAGCAGCGGGTTAAGTGGTGCTAAAAGTGTGTTGAAGGTAAATGGAAACTGTTTTGTTTATTAAGTCTATCAAAATTAGCACAAGTAGCACAACTCTCTCCAACATACCATGCCTTATTCAACAACCATATTTTGGCTATCTTGTAAAAGTGTAGCAAAGACATAGGCCTACTGAAACTTCAAAGAATAGTAGAATGCAAAATCGGTTTATAATTGAACTTATTAGAAATAATTCATCCAGTCTCTTCTTTTAAATAGAAATGGTCTGCTTAATCTTATCCCCTTTCTTCCCCATTGTGATGCTCGTTTTGAACTTCAGGACGTTGTCTTGACCACGTCTACATGCCTAAATGCATCGAGTTGCTGCCATGTGGTTGGCTGATTAGCTATTTGTTTATACAAGCAATTAAACAGGTGCACCTATTAAAGTGGCCGGTGAGTGTATATTTAATACATGTCTAACTGATGGTTTGTACTGTGTGTATGGATATAGGGTTGAGTAATATATTAATATACTCTATCTGTGTGTGTTAATACAGATGAATATTGGATGAACAAAGAGTATGGAACTGCTTGTGCATGTGTACTGTGTGTGGCTCAGACAGAGGTAGCTTATTCAGTATTCAGTACTTATTCAGTTCTTATTGACCTAAAGTTGTTCGTTTCTCGGTGGCAGTGATACAGTAAGGCAACTCAAATATTTGTGATTTTTATATTTAATATTTTTCTTCATGACATTTAAATCCTCAAATCACAAACAGAATGTTTTGAGTTCTGTATAGGACATTTCAAAGTGACGTGTTATCAACTCGGTCGACAGCACGAGCCTCTAAATAATTATAGTCTTGTGGAGAAAATGACAGATCATGAGTGATAGAAAACAGGCAGCTTATTTTCAGAACAGATGAACCAAGGATCCTTTTTATGATCATGATTTATTGCAGGTCAGTTTATTTCAAATGTGTGCTGAGGGTAAAGGTGTAATTGACACGACTGAAATATTGACATATCTGCTCTCTGCAGACTTGTGTGATGAAGGGGGACTGCACAGTGCGGTGGAGGGGTTCATCTCTGACTCTGTTTGTGGCGTGTGTGTGTTTGCCTTGATGTAAATATTGAACTCCACAGTACATTTCACACCCATGTGATGGGGCAGGACTTTTAAGATGTCCGACGGATGTTTTTGTGGTACGTCGGTGTGCATCAGAGAATTAAAAGAGCTGAAGTGAGCAAGGGAAAGCAGCCAGGTGGGGAATAAATAAATATTTTATCATAACCAAGTGCTATGGACTGACAGGTGGAATACGGGAGGCCAAACAAACCCATACCTGAAATCCAATCCTTAACACTGGTAGGGAGAGCAGATATATTATGTGTTAACATTAAAATTCAAATAATCATAGGAGCAGGAGATGTTAGAATTGGTTGTCAGATCTATCTCTTTTATATTCAATATATACAAGCTGAGGAAACATCTGCAGTTTTCCATATCTGCTGCATGTGCAGTGAACAAATAGGAACGAAAATTACTTTTTTCCTAAATGAAAGAACTGGATGTATCCGCCGCAAGCTAATTTAGTGAACTATTTGTGTTTATTTTGGTTGAAGTTAAAGGGTGAGTTAAATTTTTTTTCAGGTCCGGGACAACTAAAAAAGGTATTTTTTTACTGAAAAGACAGTCATTTAAAAACATTGTTAGTAGATGTCTCTAGCTTAGACTACTGATGCTTCATGGTCCATGTGGCTGACCTAAAGGTGTGTCTTACGCGGGAATATGAACAATAGAGTCCATGTTCATTTAACCCGGTATAGTCCAACTTATTGACTGTGCTCATCTAAGGTTTTCATTTATTAATCTGTCACAATCCTGGTGGAAAGTAAAATTACAGTGTGGCAAAATTCTGAGTAATTCAATCTGTTCCGGCTGACTGACCAAAATAACATAAGAAACCACACTGTTACTTGAGGATACAACATTGTGCAGACACGGGCATATTTCTGTGCATGCTCTTGGCTGAATGTGCACTCATGCATTTGCTATGTCTTTCCGTCCACCTGCCGGTCTGCCAGTGGGCTGGAGAGATCTAAAAAAGAACGAGAGAATGAATCAGTGAAGAATAATTAGTTTGGCATGAGCTGCACCACCTGCCCCTTTAAAAAGCAGAGAAACATCAATAATGCAACATATACAGTATAACACCTCATTCCAACTTACAAACCTGTGTGTCTGTATATTCCTGCTTTACAACATCCTGCCTCATAGTGTTCCACTGCTAAGCTGAGCTTGCATCTAAATAAATATGCAGCACTGGGATCTGAAAAACAAGAAACTTTTAACAAGTATACCTGTGCAGATCTTCTCCTTACACGTGTTGTCTTGAGACGTTATTGTTTTGGCCTATAGAATAGCTTCAGGTCACTGAACAGTATAGTAGGCTATACCATACTGCTTGATCAGTAAAATATCTGTGTCTATAGCTGCTACACACCTACGGCTGGTGAAGCAGCAGACTTTAAAAAGCTTGAAGCAACACCGAGTTCCATCACAACCTTGAAATTACGATTATTGCTGCACCTCCTCATATCAAAGTCATTCTCGAGTAATTGTCAGAAAATCTTCCCAGCCGTTTCTTCGAGGATAATAAGTTTCTCGAGAGGGCGTTCGTAAATTGACTCGGTTGAGCTGAGAGGTTTAAAACAAACCCTGCAGCATGAGGGAGAAATCCACTGCAAAGTTAATGGTCCACACTCACCAAGCAAGACCAGAATTTTTATTTGTGCAGTATTTATATAAAGCAACAATTGTTTGCTTACTATGAAGCCTCTTCTGGCTGGAGGCACACAAACCCTCTCAAAAGCATCAGTCCCTGATGGAAAAATGCCTCGTTTAAGCCCGGTGGTTGAAGTGCCCCGGGGCAGCCCGCAGCTTACTTGCTCACTCGCTCTCACTCAGTCTCTTTCATGAAACTTCAGACTTCTCAGGACAAGGTTAATATCACATTGAGGAGTTCACCTGTACATTGCATGAAGCATTTAAATGATGAATTATAGATGAATGAAGTTTTTTATGGTTTTTCAGTTGATGGTTGCTGTTGATCTGTAACTAATCAAGATAAGATCCTCAATGGAAGCTGCACAATAGTTCTAAACAAAGATGCGTAGAGCAAAGAACAAACAAGATACATTTTTTATCTTTCTCCCTTCTATCTTTATTTATTCATTTGGTCTATTGAATTGGCTTTCACTGGCATTGCCTTGTAACAGTTGGTGAATCACAGACAACCAAAGCACTGTCTTTTTTCCTCTGAAGAGCTTGTGAAGGGAAGTTTGACGAATAATTCACTGTATTCACTTAGGAGGCCATGGCTGCTCCAATTGTACTTATTTTCAAAAACTTTTGAAATTATTTTCTTGTCATGTTGTGAGCAGAAAGGTCTGCAACTTCAAACTGTTATTTTACAAGCTTACAAACCAAACTAAAAATTTTCAAATAAGTGACAGAAATGATGTCTTGGACGGTCTTTCAGAAGGTGCCATCTAGCTTGTGTTATTTGTATGTTTTGGGTACTGAGCGAGACAGGTCACACACCAGAAACAGGAAGTGGGTCTTAGTGGACCCCCAACAGTATGGCTGTGTCTCATTTAAGGGGCCGCAGCCTGCGGAGGCTGCATTTCATAGTGGCGCGCAAAGGCTTGTCCCATTTGGAAGGCTCCTTCATATGCGGCCGAGAAATGCAGCCTTCGTTTCACAGTTTTGAAGGGTCCAACAAATGTATCCTTCGCGGCCCAACATATCCCAATATTCATTGCGTTTTTTTCAGAGATGGCATAAAATAAAATTAAAAATAACAAGACAGCAACGTGTTGCTCCATCTTCTTAACTTTTATCTTCCTTTCTTTTTTTCTTGTCTTTTCTTTCATTTCTTCTTGGACTTTTTTTTCTTTTCGTCTGGTAGGCAACTTCTTTTTATTTTTTCCACCGTTGACAAGGCTGTCTTTGTTGGCAGCAATCAGGGTTGCTATGGCAGCACAGGAGCGGCGAGTCGTCACACAAGGTAACGACTTGTTACGCAAAATGCTCGTATACGGAGACCTGCGGAGACCGTCTCATTTAACAATGCTCGTTCGGCCTTCGGTTCGGCCTTCACGAGCTATGGCCTTCATAGACCGCATCGACCTCGTCCTTAGAAGGATGCGGCCCCTTAAATGAGACACAGGGTATGAGTAAGTGTTTCCAGATTAAATTGCTTTCTCACCTTAAAAAAACATAACCACATATCCCCAAATTATTCAGGTGGAAGATTTGTGTCAAGGGTTGTTTGTATCCGACCTTTTCCCTGAAATAATTCCTATTCATGAAATCCCTAATTGCCTGGGTTAGTTAATTTTATGCACACAAACACAAACAGATAATCACACACACACACTCACAGATGTTACGAGCAGTCAGCCAGCCCTCTGAAGTGGAGATGATGTAGGAATCTGGGGCATGAAGTGAGTGATTTTCAGCACTGATGGGCATTGGCAGCGATACACCGCCAAAACCCGTGAGGTGCCAGGCCGTTGGGAAGGCTACAGCTGGCCTGGGTGAGATTTGCCACCAAGAAAGAAAACAATCTGTCCCCAATGGGAGCAGGAACACATGGGCCATCCGTGGACACTATGAAGATGCGATGCTGCTGTTGTCTTGTGCTGTGTCAAATGCTTCAACACCCCTACCTGAGAGTATAACAAAGGAATGTTAACTGTTTGTCAAGTACGAATAAGACAAAATTCAATCAAATGCAACTTTTTGAACATTATAAAAGATCAGCGATTTAGTCAGCCAAAATGATCTTGTCATTGCGAGGAGATTTACAGATACATTTTTTCTATCAAACCTAGTACATATGAGCAAATCAGATACCGTCTGATTTTGATTGAAACAACAAAGTGGTTTGTGGGTATGATGTGTGCCAAGAATAGATAAAAAGCTAATGAGAGACGGGTTCACAGTGAGGTAAATCTGACTGCGTGTCTCCGTTTTTTAGAACATCAGAATTTCTAATGTGCAATCATGTGTGCAGCGTTCAGGAATTTCCATTAGAGATGGGTGCTACTGGCCCTACTTTGCTAACCCTTTGTACCGGCCGCAATCCCCTGCAATTTGCTGCGAACCAAAATTGGATTCATCTTTTGCGAGTCTCCACTTTTTTTTCTACGTTCAGTGCAGTCATTCCTGCTCTTTTAGTGGCATACATTCAAAAGGGTACTTGCACTCCTACTCGTCTGAGTGGTAATAGATTATGGTTATGGGACCCCTTTTCAGACTCCCATCACTTGTCTGGCTACTTACAAGAGCTCATTTAATGGCAATAGTCAGGAGAGTGCGGGTTTCCATTTTAGACCTGCACAGATATTTTTCTGCATTTGGCAACAGCAGCTCAAGTTGTAAACATAACACTGATAAAGTGAGCAGACCAAGTCCACTATGCTTTCCTGAAAAGCTTAGAAAGTTATTCTTCCCACCCATCGGATGGACTTGACCTCTCACTATTTCCATTGGGGAACGCAGAGGACTTGAGCTGCTACAATCATGCACTAAGTAAAAAATAAACAGCTTTCACAAGCTATGCCTCCCACGCAACAAGGTCAATTGGCATGACACTTGGTGATCCTAACAAGCTGTACTGAAAAGTTTTGCCTCAGATATCACACACACACAAACACACACACACGCACACAAACAGAAACGCACACACACACACACACACACACACACACACACACACACACACACACACACACACACACACACACACACACCTTGCCTTTCAACACCCTTAACAAACAATGTGAGAATATGCAATGAATTCCTGCTTGTTCCTTACTTGTTCTTTTGTACGATTTGTGCTGTCTTAGATGTGTACCCATATGCTGATGCTTTTGTCATGTCTCTCATCTATTATGTCACGTACTGCATCACTTATTCAAAAAAAGAGAGAGAGAGAGAGAGAGAGAGAGAGAGAGAGAGAGAGAGAGAGAGATCAGCAATGCACACAAGACTGGAATTACTAATCCTATGGAAAATAGTTGTTCAAAAAAGTTTTTCGTCTAATATACACACAGTACTCTAAGATATGAAGAATATTACTATTTTGTACCTGATTAATTGTGCATTAATTGTGGAAGACAGCATGTATTCGTGTTGCCTTGGTTACAGTTATAATGAGATGCAGCTCCACTCCAACAGCTTCCCTGTTGTAGCTGGACAACAATGGTATTCCTTACAATGGTGTTCAGAAAAAAAAGATAATTTCCACAGTGCTTAACCTTTAAGTCTCTATATGGTTACCGTAGAGCAATAGGCTATGAGGCATCAAACATGCTCTGAATGAATTTCTTCATTTGACTGACTCAGTCCATTTCCTAATGAAGTAGGCTTTGTTAGCTGTCGAGGAATCCTTAATCAAAAGGAATCATGCACAGAGAGAGGTTTGTTTACCCATTCACTTCCATTTAGTTCTGCATCTTTCTGAGAGGCCTTTTGAAGAGTTAGTGAGTGAGCAAGTGAAAGATGATGCCTTCAGGCTGTTCCATGAAGTGCTGGCAGCAGAGAATACCTATGTTAATGATCATATAAAGCAGAGGAAGTGTCGGCTCTAAACTCAGGCTAAAGATTTGAACTGAGGCTTCATTAAAAATGCATAAATCGCCGCGGTGAATTAGAGATGATATCCAGAACATGAATCTTTAATGCTTTTATGCTACTATTTCATCTTGCAAGTGATACATACAACTCCTCTGCCAATCCAGAGTGAAATACACACATTTCTCTATTCAGCCTCATTCTCTTCTTACAACCTCTCACAACTAACCAAATCCTGGAGGTGCCGGTTTAAGTATGCACTAGAGCTTTTTTGCAAACTCAGATTAAGATTTGTCTTGTCTTTCAGCCATTAGTCTTGCTTTGGAATGATGAATGAATGCTACATTCACATTTATTTTCCAATTAAAGAAGCACTGAAGTTGCTCCAACTCCGCTTTTTCATTATCACTATTTGAAGTCAATTCCATTCCACGCCGTGTGTTGAATAAATATATACACATCTTTGAGGCATTCATGTCCCAGTAAACAGGCAGGATGTATGTTGCAAATATACCATGAGCTACACTGAGCAGCATTTTCAGTATGACAGCAGCAAACAATGAAAACTATTTGAGTCATAACAAAGGGGAATATGTTATGGAGGCATGTTCTTCAAATACACCTTGATGACACGTTAAAAAAATGTAAGTTTGTAAAACCTGTCTCCGGCTGTCACCTTTCCATGCGGCAATATTAAGTCCCTGATAAATGATGCCAGTGCAGAACCTGTCCAGGTTCACACAGCCGAACTCAGTGTATATACACACCTCAGCAACATTTATTGTCAGTTCACGCTCAGTGTGTGTTGCTAATCTTATTCCGCAGCCAGTGGGATTACCTAAATGCTGATATGTTGAATAAACCTGCGTGTGTTTCCCCCCCCCCCCCCTTCTCCCCTTCAAGCTTTCTCATCTTGTGAGTGTGTCTGGGTAGAAGACGCTGTCAGTAATCATTTAGTTGCAGCTGCTTGCACAAATTGCACCTTATACCAGGATATGAATATGATATTGAAAACTATCTAAGGACATTGACAGACATGTGCTCTTTTTATTGTTATTCCTCGTTTGTTTAAAGAGGACCTATGATACTTTTCGACTTTTATGACCTATAAACGTTGTTATAATGATTTATAGTAATGTTTAACCATACTAGAGTATCAAATAATTACGTACATGCATTTCGACGTATTCCCTGCTGACCGTCTGGGGTGGCTATGCAGAGCACTAAACACTATGGCAGCCGGTCGAGCCGAACTCGTTCAAATTTCCGGATAGTTTCTGTCACACTCGGGTTGTTTCTGTCATGTTTCCATGTATGGTAATGCTGCCGCTCAGGCAAGCTCCGGCTGCATGCCCCCACCTTCCTGAAAATTTCCCGCTGCTGGAAGGAAGGTAACCAATCACAAAGGAGTGGGGTTTGCAGTAGGGGGGGGAGGGGTGGAGAAGCTCAAAGCAGTGTGTAGAGAGAGACTGCTGTGCTCGCTAGGGTAAGAGGAAGAGTGTCCCGAAAATCTACATAGTTTTTTGTGATGTGATTCGTGTCAGGTTGCTCTATAGCAGTTTTTAACAAGAAATGAAGACCAGAAAAGTAGTATAATAGGATCTCTTTAAATATTATGTGAATTGTCCTGCAAGAACTGACAAAGCCTAACAATTAGATACATTTAGCAGGGTTGGATTATCTCATCATACATCATACACAGCTGTGTGTGTTTGTTCTTAATATCAAGCTTGCATGCATAATTCAGAATAGCTGCATAATTTATAGTGACTGTCCTTGTAGTGTTAATTATTGGAAAGCCATCTCGAGTACTATCACTGCTCACCCACAGCTGCTCCATGGGGCCTGTCTTGTGTGTCTGGTGGGCTGCCAGAAGCTGATAGGAGGACACTGGTCATAGATTGTGTTTTATGTTAATGTTATCCTAAAACATCTAGCCCTTCATCAGTGGCCATGGATGTGTTTCTGCTTGCCTTACTCTCGTTTTTTATGCTCCACACTTTCAAATACACACAAAAGTCAAAGCAGCCACTTACACATATGCACATCTACAAGCTGCCGTCCCTCTTTTCTCTCCCTCTGTTTCCAGTGTCGGCCTTGAAAAGGCAAACGTTTGATATTTGACCCAGCAACAGCAAAACAAAATGCTTTTTGTTCATTTTCTCCTTTCTGCTCGAGTTGGTGCAACGTCTTAAATGCTGATCATTAGCAGAGATGCGTCCACCCAGTGTCCTCGGTCCATCCTGTTCCTCTATAGTTTAAGAGAAACCACTCCACTGTTTAGAGGAAAAGCATTAAGAGTCTGTTAGTGGAGAGTTGAGACACATAAAACGCAACATAACTTCACACATTCTGGCAAAGACAGAAAGAGATCGAGATAGTTTCAGTATTACATTATTCTCTCTAGCATCTGGATCTGTTGGAGGCCATCTGTACGGCAAACAAAGTTCTGGTGTTGGGACTGGGAAAAATAAGAACTTGACATAAAAATATGACTTTGTTTGAAGCAGCAATGAGAGCAGCCAGGGCCATCGCTCCCTATACGAAGGGTACGCATAGGGCACCAAGTTCCTGGGGTATACTCATCACAATTTAACAAGATAGAAATCATCATGGGCCGCTCAACTAGTAGGAGAGAAATAAAAAAGCGAGTTAAAAACAACAGCATTAATAGCTCTGTCTAAGGGGCTCCATGAAGGGCCTTGAAGGCCCCCTCACACATAGACAAATAAGCTTTCTATGTGTGAATTCTAAATTGTTCATAAAAAGTAGCTATCCACCCTTTATCTGTTGAAATGGGCCCCTCCATCATAGAGCATGGGTCTGCAGACCAATCTACTGTACTGTTTTTTACAGTTGCAGAGTAAAAAGTGCTACCTGTTTAAGAAAAATCTGAAAAATAATGTTCCTTCTGCATCTCAGAATTTTATATGGTCTCTAAAATTTCCTCACAAAGTGCACCAGATTGATGCATTTTACTCAGTCACTGACAATTTAAGCTTAGGGCACCCAAAAGCTTAGCAGCACTTGAAAAATAATTTTCATTAACTTTCAAGTGCTTTTCCCATTGGAGGTTTGAGCTTCCAATTTATTACATTCCATGATACTTACAAATTGGACTACTGTAGTAATAAGGATTTTTGCACATATGGCCAAAGACAGATTTTTAGTCTCGCTAATAAAGAAGACAAGTGTCTACAGCGATGCTAGCAACACTGTGAGGCTGTGATGTGAGCAAAATGCTAACATGGTAATGTTGAATGTAAATAGGCTATATAATGTTTATACCATCTTCCTCTTAGTTTAGCATGTTAGCATGCTAACATTAGCAAATAACAGAGCGGCCAAGTCTCACGCTTTGGCCGTGAGACACACGCATATCAACCAGTTCACACGCTCACACGCCTCACCTCCAATTTCTCACGCAGAGAAATGAATCCCCGTAATATATATTTTTTTTTTGGTACTTTTACTTTGAAAGTCTTATTTTGAAAAGCTAAACGGACTGAGTTCTGTGACATCCTCTTTCTGCCATGCTTTCTGCACGCGCGGTTTCTTTATAGGTCCATGGCATGGACAATATCCATGGCCGTGTGCAGCCCGTAGTCGCAGCAGCCACTTGGCAAACCACCACGGCCTGCGTTACACTACAAAACTAATAAAAGACCGCCGCCTCCCAGTCCCGCCCTTTGTTCAAATTATATGGAAAATTAATGACAACAAGGACGCTGGTATTAAATGAACAAAGAGGTAAGAACACCTTAATTCAAATCAGTCACTTCACTTGATATATTCAAGCTTGTTTTGCATTATGTTATTGGGCTGGTTGACACACCAACACATTTTTGTTCTAAAATGTTGTCAACATTAATTGAATGAATGTATTGAGTAACTAAGCTTAGAGGTTACTGTGGGAAAAATATGTTCTGAGAAGACATCAAGTGTCATAGATTTAATATAATAATGGTGAATTGAAATTGGATAATTGGATAACCCATACAATGTTGAATACATATAGAATAATTACCTTTATTACAGTTTAACCAAATGTTTTAACAATAGGCTACAGGACATATTTGAAAGCACTACACATGCATTGTAGGCTATTCAATTAAATTTGTGTCAGCGAAACCGTGAATGTTCTCTTTTACTTTACATAAAAATGAATGCAGAAAAGGCACACATTGCTTCATAAAAATTCACCAGAATGCAGGAAACTAAGTGTTTAATGCTCAAAATTTTCTGGGGGGGAACCCCAGACCCCCACTTACAATATGTCCACACCCAATGTTTAATTAAAACCTGTCCTATGACTTTGCAATTCATGAATTTGTTTATTTTAATAAGATTTTTGATGTTTTATCACATTTTCCAATTGTATTTTATTTCTGATTTATTATGAACAATATGTAAACTTGCAGGACACTAGCAAAAATGATTGGGTGGGAAAGAGGACACGGTTTTGGGGCCCTCGGCCAAAAAATCTCACTCCAAACTTTTGGTGAAACTTGGCAGCCCTGAAATAAGCATTGACCACATAGTGCTTCTTGGGTTGATTGTGTCATAAACCAAAGTACTGGAAAACTTAAGCCTGTTGATGGCGCTGAATCTAAAGTAAGTGGATCATCAAAGTGATAATAATTCGTCTCCAGGAGTGCATGATTTTGTCTATATCTAGCAGTTGTTGAGACTTTTAACTAAAAAACACAAATGTGATGGTGTCACTAAAGGAAAAGTCAGGGAACACCGGGGGCCTCTCCGAATAGTCCAATCTCCTAACCTACAAGCCTCCTTTCCTATATCTTAACCCCTAAACATCATCGGGGTTAAGGAGAGATGAAAGGTGCTTCCTATCGAACATAGGAAAAGACAGCACTATTTCAAATGAATTTGACTCCACTTTTTCTAACCGACGTCATTGCGCGACGGCGAGTATTGCTGATGTGAGTCACTAGCGTGAAACTACACTAGCCTATTCTCCGAAAATTGACTACAACAAGCGCTCGTTTGATCCATGCGTTCTTTTCATATTGATTTTAATCAGGTTGTCGCCAACAGAGTGAGAATCACTCCCATATATCCCAATTCACATGTGGAATAAAAAGAGGCTACACTTATGTTGATGTTGAAATGAACTGCCCCCAGTAACTTCATTAAATGTGAAGTTGGTATTTTATTTTCTTATGGTGTAAATTATGTGCTACGAAAATAACTGTCATGATGTTGGTCTTTTATGAGTTCTTTATTATCTTTATGGAGGGCAGGCCCGGTTCTAGACAGTTAGATTTGGGTGGGCCTGTAGAGATTTTAGGTGGGCACACTGGGCAGAGAGACCGAAGATGCGCGCGAGCCGAAATTTTTTGCCCTTGTGAGATCTCTGCGTCTGATTTTTGGCACATTTGCTGTGAATTGTGTAGAACACAATATGCAAATAAACTTTGAGTGTTGCTTTGTGGGAAATTTGATTCTTGCATATTTTTTCCAAAATGTTTATGAATAACATATAATATACATTATATACAACATAATGTATCTTTTTTTTTAATCGCAGAATTAACTGTAGGCAGCCTGAGCTGCTTGAAGAGAAAGCTTCGGGACTGGGCAACCTGGATGGTGGTAGTCCAGAGCTATATAGGGGAGAGTGGCCTAAGTTGTGCATTTTGGAAGTTGTGCCACCCCTTGTTTCTAGAAAACCATGGAAGAAATTGGAAATGTGACCACATATTTAAGAAGAGCCATCCATTTGACTCATCCTGTAAAGAAGGGAGACACAAGGAATAAGATATAAGCACATTTAAAGAGGACCTATTATGCTACTTTTCTGGTCTTAATTTCTTGTTTTACACTGCTATAGAGCAACCTGACACGAATCACATCACAAAAAACTATGTAGATTTTCGGGAAGCTCTTTCTCTTATTTTGGCGATCCAGCACAACCTGTCAACACTTAAGTGTGTGTGCTTCGGCTCCCTCCGCCTGTGCTTCGGCCATCTCCGCTCCCCTCTCCCCCCCTCCTGCAAACCCCACTCTGTTGTGATTGGTTACCTTCCTTCCGGAACACTTTCAGTAGCGGGAAGCGCGAGCATGGACCTATAAGGGCGCGAGGCAGACGCGAGGCAGACGCGAACAGGGAAGTGACAGCATTACCATACATGGAAACATCCGCGTGGAGACGTCACAAAGTTTTATGCGACGTCACAAATTATGAAAGGGTAGACCGCTTTGAACACGTGACTTCTCGACTGGCTAGAATAGTGTTTAGTGCTCTGCACAGACACCCCAGACGGTCAGCAGGGAATATGTCGAAATGCATGTAAGTCATTATTTGATAATTTAGTATGGTTAAGCATGACTATGAATCATCATAACAACGTTTATAGGTCATAAAAGTCAAAAAGCATCATAGGTCTAGCCTGGAAATCCTGACCCTGATATCTTGAACGATAGAGGGTCTGGCGACGATCAATATAATTCCCAACTCAAGGGGCGGCAACAGAGCCGGCACGAACACACCCTTTTTAAATACCACTACATGCATTGGATAGCCCTACGACCAATCAGAGCAATGAACAGAGCTAACTGGTAAATTAAACTTTTTCCGTACCCGGTCGGCAGAACAGCAAAGACATCTTTCTTGCTAACGAACGATGTGAGTGCCGTCTTCTGTTCATCTTTCAAAGAAAAAGCTAAGTCCAAGTCCTTTAGCGTTGAGGCCAAAGCTGTTTCGAACAACGCATCCGCATCCATCATTGTTATTGTTATCATATGTTGTTTGTTTACCATCAGGACTTATAGTCGCAGCATGTGTCGTCATCCGGTTACGTCCGCCCCAGAGCACCATACATAGGGCTGGTCCGCCCATATTAGATAGAACCAATTGAAACGTTATACCAGATTTCTGGTAGTCTTGATAAGCTTCAACGGAGCGTCTCCAGACCAAAACGCGCAGCAAATTTAATTTGCCAGCGCCTAGTGGCAGGTCTGGGAATGCCAGGCTATCATAGGTCCTCTTTAAGCTCAAAAAACTGTGTTTTGCCTTTCAAAGTAAAATTTCCATGATCAAGGTTTTTTGATTATTGTGTCTGAACAATTATAGACAAGTTTGAAAACATTTGACACATGTTTTATTGCTTTGGTATGCTACACTTTGAGTCTATACAGTTAGCACGATGTCAGCCCTAAAATGCTGCATCATGCTTATTATCCAAATTTCTGGGGTTGGGGTGATTTGTGCCAAAGGGCCTAGGTGAGTTATAAGTAAGTAAGTAAGTAAGTAAGTTAAATGTATTTATAAAAGCACATTTATGACAGTTTGCACTGTCCAAAGTGCTGTACATAGTGCATTCAGTAGGTAAACAATGAAGGTAAAATAACAATAACCAAAATAAAAGACTTAAAGCCCATACATCCACATAAACACAGATAGTAGTGCAGAGGTAAGATAGTTAATGGGGAGGAAACGCCAGGGTGTACATATGGGTTTTGAGCCTTGATTTAAAGGCAGAAATGTAGGGGGAATCACATTTGTCAGGTGGCAGTTGGTTCCACAAGCACGGAGCAACTAGTGCAAAGTACATTTCTGAGAGTTGTGCCAGTGGCATGGCTGTATACGCTGGTCACCAAAAGAAAGTGATTGTCTACAGTAGCTCAGAAGAGAGTGACATCTCAATTCCACTTAACGACACCACTGATGAGAGTTCAGATGGCCAGAAAGATGATGATGGTGACTTTGTCATTGTGAGCTTTGCAGGCAAAACCACCTAGATCTGCTAGGCCTTGTTTAAGAAAATTGCCCTTCAATCTTTGTCAACTATTTACTTTAAATACACCTTAAATAAGTGATTGCCTAATGGATTTGTCTTGCATTACAGTTTATGAGATATATATATCAATGGCACAATTTACCCCATAGTATTCTCTCCAACTGCACAACTTACCCCACACCGTGGGGCAAGTTGTGCAACAAGACAACTTTTTTTCCAAAAGCTATATTTCTTCAACAGTTTATTCCAGATCCAAAGTTTGTATTGCCAGGGATGCACAACACCCTGAAATATATGTACATATTTGAGTTGGAGACTTTACTGTCAAGGCCTCACTTTAAAGTCACTTTGAGTAAAAAGTTGCACAACTTAGGCCACTCTCCCCTACTATACACACTATAAAGATATATAGTTTTCCACTATTGGCTCCGATGTCCAGCTGGGTGAAAATAGTAGCCAGCCGAGGTCACGACCCTGCTAGGGGGTCCGGGGGTATGCTCCCCCGGGAGATTTTTTTTTACCTTTTTAAAGTGAAATGCATGAATCTGGTGCACTTTGAGAGGAAAATTAAGAGGCTAAATCTGAGGAATTTTGTGTGAACAAATAATTTGGAGATACTGGGTCGGATGAATTATATTAGAAGCTATTGAAGAAAGACACATGGATTTTCCATAGAAATATAAATTTGAAAAAAAAATATTATGCAGGGTCCTCTGGGTTGGGCTTGGTGCTCTTTTTCTTTTACAGGACATATTTTTCTGTAATATAATGAATTCATTTAAATGCAGTGAGAGGAACGAAGCAGAAGAACTCTGTTGTCCAGTTATCTTTTTATTCCACAGACGAGGCTGAAATAGGCTATAGACTATACACAGTGCAGGGGCAACTGAGGGCAGCCCCATTTTCAAATATTTTTAAATAAACTCAATACACAGTGTGCATGCCATGGACTTAAACGTGACATGATCAGTTAACCTCGGATTACCTCCCAGATGAACTGATTCAATTATTAAGCTATTAACTATCTACCAAAACATTGTATTCCTTTTATTATATGATAATTTACATTTACATAATATGATGTTGATATAAAAAAAAAACGAAATAAAGCAACCCTAAGCAACCGCTCATTTCGCTTATGCCTCGGGCCGGCTCTGCTGACAAGTGACCACTTTAAGCGGGTGGGTAACTTGGAGACAGGCTGTCCTGCCCACCCAATAATACAATTAGAAGCAATGCATGGTAATGGTATACTCTTTAGTATTAATTAATTGTCTGAATTGTATTTGACGTTTTCTTGGACAGAGAATGAACAGGTCTGTCCGATAGTTTGTCTGGACTTCCACCTAAAAAAAACAAAAAAAAACACAGTTTTTTTTGTTTTTTTGATTAGGTGGGCACAGCCCACATTTGGGTGGGCACGGCCCACCCTGGCCCCTGGCTACCGCCGCCCTGATGGGGGGTGAGGGGGAGGTATTTTGTTTTAGCCGAGATAAATCTTCCTCTCTTCTCCTCTCCTCTCTTCTGTTTTACCTCTCGTTCGCATTCGTGTAGAGTCGGTAAACTCCGGCGGTGGCCTGTTGCTTTAAATCTTGCCGCCGTAAAGGATTATGGGATACCACTATCTCCTTTCCTTTCGCATAGGTTGGTCCGGAGTAACCTATGCTAAAGGAGAGTTAAAGGATCTTTCCTAAGCATTTTGAGAATTTGAATCACCTATCCGCCGAGTACTTCCGGGTCATCTCGATAGGAAAGGAAATTTCCTATGCAAAAAGACTATTCGGGGAGACGCCCAAAATCAGCAGGATCTATCCTCTGGGAAACGGCGGCAATATTTAAACGGCGGCAATATTTAAAGCAACAAGCCACAGACGGAGTTTACCGACTCTACACGAATACGAACGAGAGGTAAAACAGAAGAGAGGAGAAGAGAAGAGAGGAAGATTTAACTCGGCTAAAACAAAATACCCCCCCCCCCATAAAGATAATAAAGAACTCATAAAAGACCAACATCACACTTAGTTATTTTCGTAGCACATAATTTACATAAGAAAATAAAATGACAACTTCACATTTAATGAAGATTACTGGGGGCAGTTAATTTCAACATCAACATAGCCTCTTTTTTTCACATGTGAATTGGGCTTCAAGTGGCCTTAAATATTCCCCTTGGCCAAGTCCGATCGAAGTGGTTCTCGCTCTGTTGGTGACAACCTGATTAAAATCAATATGAAAAGAACGCATGGATCAAACGAGCGCTTGCTGTAGTCCATTTTGGGAAAATAGTGTAGTTTCACGCTAGTGACTCACGTCAGCAATACTCGCCATTGCGCAATGACGTCGGTTAGGAAAAGTGGAGTCGAATTCATTTGAAACAGTGCTGTCTTTTCCTATGTTCGATGGGAAGCACTTTTCATCTCTCCTTAACCACGATGACGTTTAGGGGTTAAGGTATAGGAAAGGAGGCTTATAGGTTAGGAGATTGGACTATTCGGGGAGGCCCCCTGAATGTGTTTAGAACCATTTTGTAAAGTACTAGACTTTGATATGCCGGTGGTGCTAGAGGGAAAACCAGATGTTCAAACAAAGTCATATGGATCATCATCATTCATTTATTAGGTCCATGAATGTCTGTACAAAATGTAATGCAATACATGTGATTTTACTTCATTCTGGGACAAAATTGGTATGGTGACAAAAAAGAAAATTCTCATCCCTGGAGCCTTGTTGCTATCATGGTTCAAAACACTATAGGCCTACTGGTTGTAGCATTTGGAACAAAATGTATAATCATTTCGTTATTTGATCGGATAACAAGTCACGTCTTTTAATCCGGCAGCAGCTAGGTGGGGTCCATGTCTTTTTGTGAGCTTTATGGACTCCTTCCCCGCACACTGAGTGGCTAAAGGGTTAGCGTCGCTTCTCCCATCAACACAACATCAGACCATCTGACCAAGCTGAGGTCACTGAAACCAATCTGCTGTGGAAAAATAAATGTTTTCCGGTTGCAACCTCGTTCTTAATAAGTATCCCAAGTTCACCATACTAAGCACTCAGCTGATATGAAAGACCACTGACAAACATGCATTTGCTGACATGTACAGTGCCGGCAGCATTGGACTTTTTTTATAAAAAAATTCAGCTTAAAAGGTTTTTATCAGTCATTGTTGTGAGCATGCACATTTAAAGAGCACTGTTTCACCTTTGACCACGTAAGTGTTCACCGTGACAGCTATTTAAAATTGCAAACCTTCTTGAATGACACAATAAATGATTCATATGTTAGGGCATTATGGTAGCAACACAGCATTCAGAGGAGAAATAAGGCTTGTTTGTTTCAACGTCTTAATGTTTTTCCATACTTTCAACATTATTTCTGATGTTATACAACCTTTATTTTTAATAGCCACACCACCTTTGAACAACACACATTCGGTAAATGAGGAACAAACAACAACATCTGAGAACTGCTGTGGTTTATTTATGTTGGGATTTATAGGAAGCATGCACAGCCAAAGTGATTTTCTTTCAAGGACTTATTGCAGTCATACTTTAGTTTCTACATAGTCTTGTTCCAGCAGACCTCTGGAGTTGACTAAATTGGAATGGCTTTTTTTTCAGCACCAGTATACAGAGAACTGTAGAGAAAGTACTTAAGAGCAACACTCTTTGAGTTGGATGCCATGTTTTATTCAACACGGTCTTGAATGGAAAAGACCTTGGAATGAAAACATTTTGGTAAGGCTGGACAAAGGGAAAGCAGGAGGGAGCAGAAATTTTACTCTTTGTGACAGCGAGGTATACAAGCGGAAGATATTCAAAGTGCACTCCTCAGTGGTCCAATACACTTTTTGTGAGGGCCGACGATGTAGTTTACATTGAGAGTACATCACTTTTCTTGACGACTGTCGATCTTGACCACAAACTGAGTTATTTCACATTTTACTAAAACCTCTTTCACATGATTTTCTGCACAGATATTTTGTACATTTCCTAGGTTTCGGTAGCTTGTAATAAGTCCAGTATAGTAGAGCAGAACTTGATCAGAATCAGAAAAGGTTATTGCCAGGTATTTTGCCGTAGTGGAACTACATTTTGTTTGTAGTTGTAGAACTATAGAGCTGAATAGCTACCGATTTGATAAGAAAGTATGCACTATCCATTTTTAGATGTATTGTTGCACATGGGCAGCCATTTCACACACACACACACACACACACACACACACACACACACACACACACACACACACACAATAAACATCACTGTCAATAGGCTACAATTAAAATGCCGCTTACAGTAAATTCACACCCAATATTTAAACGTCTGCACACACTTGTCATTTTAACTCCCATCTGATCTAGATGTCATCAAGCACCTGAAGTCTGACAGGTGATGAATCGCTGCAAGGCACAAATGGCTTGCTAATGGCTCTAACTGACATGAGCTATAATCAAAGGGTTTGCAGAGCAAAACAAATCCATCACTTGCTCAGAGAATAACATACAATCCCATTCCCTTCACGTCGCATGAAAATACAGCTTTGTTAAGTGGGAAAAATGGAATGCAGTCCTTAAAAATGCTCTGTCAGTTTTAATACTATTGGGTTGCCCGGAGATCCACATGACTCTGAAACTTCTGAGAAGAAAGCCTCAACATTTTTTTATTTTGTCTATTAATATTAATAAACGGTGCTGAGGTTTGAAGTTTGAGGTTGAAGTTTAAACGAGGATCTTCTGCACTACTGAGCTCCTCGCCCCTGTCGGTGTGGGTCAGGTCTCGGTTCGGTGCGCGGTCGGGACGTGATCAAACTTCGCCTTTTGTCTTTTCCGCTCTGTTGCACATTATCTCTCTAACCTCGCCTCTCTCCTGCCACCCTGGTGTCTCTTCCCCTCTCCTCCCTCCCTGTCGCTGCTTGAAGAGCATTGCAGTGAAACCTACTCTCGGCTCCGCAGTGAGGGTGATCGATTAACCATCAGCACCCTGATTTACCTGCTCTTACTGTTGATGCTGAGCCGTCGATGGCCATTGTGAAGAGCTCGCATTGGTAAGAGCAGCCAAAAATGGGAACAGGTCTCCCTTGCAAAAGAGTCTTCGGACTCAATGGGATATACCTGTATAAATAAAGGTAAAAAAATAAAAAAATAAATAAAAAAAAACACGGCTAAGACAGACTTTGTGCCTACTGTTAATGCGTTAAAATCTGCTGTTAATACATAGCCTAGGCTCTGTAAACTGATATAAACAAAGGGTATGTAAACAAAGGGAGCCCACAGGACAGATACAGGCCCATTTACAGAACCTAGGCTGTGTATGATCACTGTTTTTTCAGTGCACAGACAGTAGGCTACAGACAGGTAGCGGATCTTGAGGAGATATTCACTGATTTTTACAAAAAGTGATTATGACAATAAACATTCTCCAGAATTGCTGACTCCAACTTTAATTACGGGTCCCTATCTATTCGATTATTGTTTCTTTTCTCTGTGCTTTCTCCATCATATTGCTTTAGCGGTTTCATTTCAAATAACGTGACAAAGATTGTGTCAATGCTGTGAACACATTTGCAGTAGATCAAAGAACAACAGAAATAGCAACAAAGACGACCAATAACAGAACAGCATAACGGCGAGAAGATGGGCACGTGTGTATAAGTCATTGGCAATATGTCCTTGAAGCTAGACTTGTTTATGTGCCATGATACAGATCCCCATGAAAACGGGTGTTGCTTTGTTTGGTTGGAGGTAGCTGTTTTGGAGATGTAAAGTTTAATGAGGAATTATTTGTGTAACCATGGAGGATCAAGGCATTATGCTGTGATAGTGTTAGACGATGATGGGCTGAGCGAGGGTGTTGGACACTAATCTGGGAAGGTCTGTAGAAAGGCTTTACCATTGGGCTCAGTGAATTACATGGTAGTAAAAGCAGATTTGAGATGGGAAAAGGAGAATATACAGTATCTCACAAAAGTGAGTACACCCCTCACATTTCTTCAAATATTTCATTATATCTTTCCATGGGACAACACTGAAGAAATGACACTTTGATATAATGTAAAGTAGTCAGTGTACAGCTTGTATTATAGTGTAAATTTACTGTCGCCTCAAAATAACTCAACACACAGCCATTAATGTCTAAACTGAAGGCAACAAAAGTGAGTACACCCCTAAGAAAAAATTTCCAAATTGGGCCCAAAGTGTCAATATTTTGTGTGGCCACCATTATTTTCCAGCACTACCTTAACCCTCTTGGGCATGGAGTTCACCAGAGCTTCACAGGTTCCCACTGGAATCCTCTTCCACTCATTCATGACAACATCACGGAGCTGGTCGATATTAGAGACCTTGCGCTCCTCCATCTCCCGTTTTAAGAAGCCCCAAAGATGCTCAATAAGGTTTAGGTCTGGGGACATGCTTGGCCAGTCCATCACCTTTACCCTCAGCTTCTTTAGCAAGCCACTGGTCATCTTGGAGGTGTGTTTGGGGTCGTTATCATGTTGCAATACTGCCCTGCAGCCCAGTTTAAGAAGGTTGAGTGCACGTTTTCAGCGTCATACCAAGAGGTTGGCTTTGGAAAATTGACGTATGAGTGCTGCCAGCATTGCTGCAGGGCTTGAAGGGGTGGGGGGTCAACCTGTCAGTGCTCAGACCATACGCCGCACTCTGCATCATACTGGTCTGCATGGCTGTCGTCCGAGAAGGAAGCCTATTCTAAAGATGATGCAAAATAAAGCCCACAAACAGTTTGCTGAAGACAAGCAGACTACGGACATGGATGACTGCAACCATGTCCTGTGGTCTGATGAGACCAAGACACATTTATTTGGTTCAGATAGTGTTAAGAGTGTGTGGTAGCAAACAGGTGAGGAGTACAAAGACAAGTGTGTATTGCCTATAGTCAAGCATGGTGGTTGGAGTGTCATGGTCTGGGGCTGCATAAGTGCTGCCAGCACTGGGGATCTACAGTTCATTGAATACCAACATGTACTGTGCCATACTGAAGCAGAACATGATCCCCTCCCTTCGTAAACTGGGCCGCAGGGCAGTATTGCAGCATGATAACGACCCCAAACACACCTCCTAACGACCACTGGCTTGCTAAAGAAGCTGAGGGTAAAGGTTATGGACTGGCCAAGCATGTCCCCAAACCTAAACCCTATTGAGCATCTTTGGGGCTTCTTAAAACAGGAGATGGAGGAGCGCAAGGTCTCCAGTATCCACCAGCTCCGTGATGTTGTCATGAATGAGGGGAAGAGGATTCCAGTGGCAACCTGTGAAGCTCTGGTGAACTCCATGCCCATGGGGGTTAAGGTAGTGCTGGAAAATAATGGTGGCCACACAAAATATTGACACTTTGGGCCCAATTTGGACATTTTAACTCAGGGGTGTACTCACTTTTGTAACCGGCAGTTTAGACATTAATGTCTGTGTGTCGAGTTATTTTGAGGGGACAGTAAATTTACACTGTTATATAAGCTGTACACACGCTACTTTACGTTGTATCAAAGTGTCATTTATTCAGTGTTGTCCCATGAAAAGATATAATGAAATATTTGAAGAAATGTGAGGGGTGTACTCACTTTTGTGAGATACTGTAAGTGTGATTGATGATTTTACAATACATTCAATGGCAAAGCCCCTTTTTAAATGCAATGCCAATGTTTTTTTTAAATTCTCGCTTCCCAAAAAACCTTTTCTGACTACCAATGTATGGTTAAGGTCAGTGAATCCCCATGGCTTCAGTTGAAAGGGATGTTTTTTCAATGGCATCAGACCCTCTTAGCCCTGAGCAACTGTTTAGATGTTTTCTATTAAATATTTCCACCACAGCATTGATTTAGTTAAATCTTCATTTGCATACACACACAGACAGTGATAAAGAATAAGTCTTTACTAAGTCTGCATTTAATACGGTTGAATGCAGCAATACAGCAAAACATTTTACCATACAAACTGGAACTCTGGGTTGGGCTTTCTGACACAGTGCTGTAATTGTTTGTTATCCCATTTGAAGAACAAAGACTTCTAATTATTGTCAAATTGTATTTATGAATATGAGCGTACAAAATGGAGTTCCCCAAGGCTCATGTCGCGGGCCTCTCCTGTTCAACATCTTTGAGCTCCCACTTGCTCAGATTATAAAAACAACCAAATATTTCAATATAATTATGCGGATGAAACACAGATATGACCATATCCCAAGGTGACTATGTTTCCCATACAAGCAGTGTAGAGTGTGTTTAACAAATCAATGATTGGATGGGCTTTTAAAATGTCCCCTAATTAAACAAAGATAAACTGAAGGAATTGTTTATGGAGCCAAAGAAGAACAATTAAAAGTGGGTCCTGAGCGTTGTTTCATTAAAAAAACAGAAAAAAGGCAAAAGTCTTGGCATGGTCATGGACTCAGATCTGCATAGGACTAATACGAATTCTTCCTAATATCATCTTAAAAATCATGAATCATGAATTTGAGGACTATGTTTCAGTGGGATTTAGTAAAACGTGTTGTGTTTATCACCAGACTTCTGTTACGATGTCTTTTTTTTAAATGTGGTCTCTCTTTAAAGTCGATCAGAAAACTGGAGCTGATTCACAACACTGTGAGTGTTCACATCACTCCAGTCCTCAGATCTTTCCACTGGCTTCTTGTGTGTCACATAATAAGAACTTAAAAATACTGTTGGTTTATGAAGCACTGAGGGCTTTGGGCCCAAAATATGATTCTGATCTGCTGCCTCATCATGAATCGTCTGCTCACTGTCCCCAGAGTCAAAATAAACCAGATTCAGTTTTTATACACAACATACTTCGAACAAACTCCAAGAACACTGGAGAATGCTGTGTAAGGGGGAAAGCCGAAAGCGGAGATATGAGGATCGCAACTTTACGTAAGAGTTATACAAGCTTTTACTGATATTGTTTCTTGGGTTTTTGACCAGAATGGCAAAATATCTTCCCAACTCTGAGCCTAGACAGTTTTTTTTTTTTTTTTGGGGGGGGTCAAAAAAGATTTTTTAAACAGTTCTTACTGATGTAACAAAATAGCATTTAAACAGTGTTATAGTTTTACTTTTTTTTTTTTTACTGGATTTTCATTCATCTCATTAACCGGCTGCCCTCAGAACCAAGCAAAATAACAGCCAGTTTGACCATCCAGGCATGAAAATATATCTTGACTGACATTTACAAGGTTCACATTTTCAGAATCACGTATCGTATCGACCAACCAACTAAACACATACGCACACACATATTTATGCAGATGGTAAGGAATCTATCTATATTCACACAGGGTATGAGAAACAGGGGTTTTCACTATTGCACACTTTGACGTTCACAAGAAAAGAGTAGCTCATAAACTTTCTGAACCACCTATACTCAAAATTATTTGACAATCTGAAAAAAGCAACCTTTTTTCCTTTCACGTATGTGTGTCGTGGCCGACTTTTGAACATGCAATGCTTTTGAATGATTTGGATCAATTTTTATCTCTGAGCCAAACAAGAGTGCAATCAGTATTTAGCAGAGTGCACGTCTGCCACTCACTTTGCTAACCATTCCCCAGAAGGTGTTTTTATTGAATGTTGCCCTTTGACAGAACTGAGGTATATGTATTAATGAGGCAGACATGACGGAAAACCACCACACCCTGCTATTGGGCACAGAACCCTGAAGAATTTACAGGAGCTTGAAAAGTACATCTACCGCTTCCTTCTCAATGCTATTGATCTATTATGAATGTCAGTTTCCATTTTGACTGTGATGCATGCTGAGTTGGAGGTTTATTGTGCGTGCTACCTTACACACAGACGCTTGACAAATCAAAGGAAACACCTGAATAAATGAGTGGAGAAAGGTAATGACTGCAGACGCTTCCGCACAGGTGCACTGCATGGTACAAGAAAGCAAATAACATCCTATTGTGGTTTGTGGCTTTGAAAGATCTATCTATCTATCTATCTATCTATCTATCTATCTATCTATCTATCTATCTATCTATCTATCTATCTATCTATCTATCTATCTATCTATCTATCTATCTATCTATCTATCTATCTATCTATCTATCTATTAAGGTATATGGGAAATACATTAGTAAGGCTGTGAAATTGTTTATTGACAGGGCACATTTGATGGTTGTGCACTAGTGTTATTTCATTTTAACAAGTTGCTGTCAACTCCCAAAAAATGTATGAGGGGAAGACGTTTGGTCAATCATTGTTAACACAGACCAAATTGGAAGACATTCATTTGAAAAACTGTCAAACTTTCAGGGTTCTCACTTGATGGATCCAATATAGTATTTGGAGCAATCTACTCTCGCATATAAGGTGAACCCAGGATATTGCAGGCTTTTCCACAGGGAAACTGTCTCCACTTGTTCCTGAAGTGGCTACAGCCGTCTTTCTGGGACTGATTGGATCGCTTGTTATCAGACTTCACTCATCACACAACACTGTTCTATGAGCTGAAGAGGGCAGATGTCTTCAGCAACCACCTTACCCATCTGTATAGTGTCTTTGTCTTCGGCAGGAAATGTTTTCATGAGTATAGAGGCCATTGGGGTTACAATCCATGTTATATACCACTTTTCACTTCGACAATGATGCATGCTAAAGTAGAGGTTTGCTGTGCATGGTCTACCTAACATACAGTGAAGAAAGTAGAAACCTGAATAAATGAATGGAGATACATTATTAATGCAGATGCCTCTGTACAGGTACTGCATGGTCCATGGCATGGTCAGTGGCATGTATAAAAAGGCAAAGTAGGCCAACTTGATTATGTTTTCCTATCAAGATTGCAAATGTAAAAGAGTACATTTAAATCTATGGGAAAGACATCAGGATATAGGGTCAGAAAATGTTGGTCGACTGCCAAACTTTGATGCTCATGCATTAGTGAGATACAGTATGTAAGGTGAAAATTTAAAGCAACTCAGGTGACTGAGAATGTCAATGAGTTGTGATCAGACTGTGTCAGCAAGAACAGTCTGTCGAATAAGAGAAGGGCATGAGAGTTGGCTTTGAGCATAAACAACTCATTAAAAATATGAATGTATGAATGAAATGTGCATTTACTGGTTCAGCTGTGCAGAAACCAGGAACTGGTCTACAGATATGTGGACAAATAGAAGCAGGTGAATATGGGTTTTCCTTCTCCATATTCTCTATAAATGGGCAGGTGCATGTGTGGCTTACACCAAGAACATGATACATTCCTGAATGTTTAGCTGCCACCAGGATCCTGTGGCTTATGCTGTGGAGGGCATTTGGTCGACTTGGTTTGGGTCCATTTGTCCCTCTTTGAAAAAAGGGTCACCCAAATGAATACAATGCAATACAATACAATACAATACAATACAATACAATACAATACAATACAATACAATACAATACAATACAATACAATACAATACAATACAATATATTTCTAGGAAAACAATGCCCCATTCCGTAGGGAACCAATGTGTTACACAGCACTATGCACTATCTTACCAATCAACACTCACAATGAGGAACATCTTACTAAGAGCCCCGGTATATACAACAACATAGTAAATACAATACAAATTTGATTTCTTAATGTTTTCAGGAAACCTGCAGCCCTGCATGCAAAAAAAGCCTTGTAATAAAAATCTACAAAATGTTTGAAGAAGATCCGGATAGTATATTTTATTGCAGAGTAAAACCTGTAATTAGAGTTAGAAAGTTATACATTAGGAACATAAAAACACATATTTGCCCGAAGGCCACATTTCAGAATAATGTATTAATATGCCTAGACTATTCTAAATACTGTATATGAATGCATTATCACAAATCCACTTAACAATACATTTTAATCATGACTTCACTTTTGGGGAGCTCAGCAGAAGCATCATTTTTCCAATATCAGTTACAGCTTTGCAGAAGACACTTCAAAAATAGTCTCACATTCCTTGGTCTGATTAATTAATTATGAGCCAATCTGAAGACTTGTTCATTTGCCACTTGCTTCGAAATTCAGCTCCATTCATTAATCAGACAAAATGCATCTAGTTCAAAAAATATTCCAAATGACTAGCGTATAGGGGAGAAAACGGGATTCATTATTTAAAGCTCATGCTGTAATGACCCATTCCTTACAGAGGTTGCATTGTCAATTTCTGCAGTAGGGAACCCTTGCCTCTCCTTAGTCAAAACAAATCTGAAGTTGGTTGTGATTAATCCGAAAAATGTTACTTAAGGTGTGAAGAAAATTTTGGGCATAGAATCCTTGGGTGTAGAGTATAGCCATTATATAATGAAACACTCATATACACATGGAGAAATCAAGCAATATTTCCTGTACTTTCTAGTGACAGCTGCTCCCTTTGCACTTAAAGAGCATTGGAAAGGTAAATTGAAAGATTTCATGAAAAACATCACTCAACCGATGTGACACGGCAATATCAGAAAGTCTTCTATGAAAAGTCTGATGCTGTGTCTAAAATCACTAACTCTTTCACTTATCCTATACTCTTTTTAAACAAGAGAGCCGGCACTTAGAGGTGGAGTCAGCGATTCTAGAGAACGCTTGTTGTCAAAATCACTTTTTGTCAAAATCATTAAATATCTCCTCACTATGATGACTATGACTACAATGTCTGTTGTTGACACAAAGGCAAGGTTCTGTAAATAGGTATGTAAACAAAGCTAGCAACAATGCTATCGATTGGGCTTACGTACCCGTTTACAGAGTCAAGGCTTTTATATTAACACTGAATCATTTTTTAGGAGTCATACATGACGGACAGGTAGCGGATTATGGGAAGTTATACACCAATTTTGACATAGGCTCGAGTGATTTTGACAACAAGAGTTCTCCATAATCATTGACTCAAACTTTAAGCAGTAAAATGAGATTTCCGACACCAATCAGAATCATCCCCCCAAATGTATTTAAGTGCATTACAACATTTTGTGAATACCCCTTTAACTATTTAGGACTTCTGTAGCTAAAACAGAAGAGAAATGTTTTGTAAGCACATAGGCCTATAGGCTACACTATAGGCCATCGTAACATAGCAACAATTGACCAAATGCCCAACACTTAATATGCACAAAGAACAAAATATATTATGTTATGTGAATGAATGATCTCGGATATGAGAGCTTCCTCGCACATGTTGATTGCTGTCCTATTGTTCGATTGTTTGTTTCATGCTTCCTTTTCTTATCTACACAAACACATTTGTGCTGCATTTTCCAGGCACTCAAGACTGGAATCGAGTTTTGCATGATTGACTGGCCAGTTGGTTCTCTCACCAGCCCTTGACTCCGGGGTGATTTGATTTGATGTTTTTCAAGTTTTTATTTGAAAGCAGATAAATGATGAGTGTGACTTCCAGTGTAATGGAGTTTCTGACATAGGCCTACACTATCTGAATTACAAGTCCTTTAAAATCCAGCTAGTGTTGCCTGAAAAAAGGGAAAATGTAATGTGTATCCGATGTGTTTTGACAGAATCAACAATATCAAATTACCATGCATGTTACTGATTCCTGATTCAGGTTTATGAAATCTCTGTATGAAAACCTGTTTAAAAAAACACAGAGATTGATGGAGTGTTATGTGCAAGGTGTTGAAGGGTATTGCAATGTTAAGTGATATTAGATGCCCGCTGACTGTTGATGGGCTAGATCCAGGTTGATTTGACTATTATAATGGCACTGCTGATCCAGAAGTATGGAGCTGCCCTTGACGTGAAAATAACATTGATGTTTTGAAGGATGAGACACTTGAAATTGATTGAGCACTTTCATCATTCGCATACTGAAAGGAAACCATCTCTGCAATTTTCAAGGCAAACAGACAAACAAACATGCAGCGCTTTGCCACTGTGTCAAATAGTCTTATGTAACTCCTAAGCAAGAACTGTATATTTGGGCATAATTTACTTCTATAGCAACCATCTCACAGCATGTGATTTTTGAAATGTTTGAATGTGAGTTCGGTCAAAAGCTAGCTGCGTAACTGCTGCTACGTGGGTGTTTAACTGTTGCGCTTAATGTGCCTTGCCTTGAAACGTTAACATCTACAATAAGTATCAGGAGCATAGTACCTCTGGAAATATGATGTCCTTTTAACTAGTCACTGTCAACTCCAAATAAAGTAAATGTGATGTTTGCCAGGGGCAGGTAGACTTTCAGATCATAATCTGGAAACCCAGACCATATTTAAATACATCAATTATTTAAAAAAAAAAAAAAATAGATAAAAACTATAAAAATTTTAATTTTGCGTACCCCCTTAACGGATCAGATATACACTGCCCGGCCCGCCCAAAAAAGTCACACACTCAAATATCTTATTGAATCATCTTTAGCTTTGATTACGGCACATATTTGCCAAAACACATTTTGATAAGCTTTTTTTTGGGCACAAGGTTGCTTAGAACCTTGACCTGACCAACTGAAGCAACCCCAGATCGTTCTGTACACTGCCACACAGACTTGTACTGTACAGTAGGCACTATAGGCATGATGGGAGCATCACTTCATCCACCTCTATTCTTATCCTGATTCACCCATCACTCTGGAACAGGGTCAATCTGGTCTCATCAGACCACACAACCTTTTTACATTGCTCCAGAGTCCAATATGTACAGTATGCTCCCTGGCAAATTGAAGCAATTTATCCTGATAAGCCCCACTGATAAGTGTTTTTTTAAGGCTACTCTTATTTTCCCTATTAAACATAGCTGTTCTACTGTCAATATTTTACATTTTGATTCCACCAAATAATTGTATTTATTTTAAGTGATCTCCCATCATGATCATTAAAGATTTTCTCCAACCACATATTCCTTAAAGATGACGGTTCACCACTAACTATCCAGGTTTTAATAATGCATTGGACAGTTCTTAACACAATTTTACTAGTTTCATCTTCTCCTGAGTAGTTTTCTTTGTGTTATGCAGGCCAACAATTTCACCCCTCTGAAACAGTGTTACATCTTTTCCAAAACCCCAGCATACGTCTTCTGACATGGTTGTTTAAGAAATAAGAAGCAATTCACTGCATCAGTTATAGGGTTAAATAACTTGTTGCCAACTGAAACATATTAATCACTGCAGTTTTGGACAGATGGAGGACTCTTGCCTATATCCACGTGGCGACTTTCTTTTGGCCGGCCAGTGTAGTATTTGGAGTGATGCATTCTAACGTGTGAAGTGAAACCAGGTCCTATCAAGTTGGTTCTATCCACAGGGAAACTGTCTACACGTGTTACAGAAGTGGCTGCTGCAGCTCTCCTGAGACTGATTGGATCGCTTGTTACCAGGCTTCACAAATCATTCAAAAGCATTCTATCAGCTAAAGAGTAACAAGGTCACGGGGTTAAAATCCTGCATGAAAACAGTCAGGGATAGAATTTTCAGCCCTTCAAAATAATTGAATTTCTAAATTTAATTTAAATCAGAGTTCCAAGCTTGACGTGACAAAGGCCGATGTGGGGCCAGTAAAATAATATTAAATTACATTATAGTAATTTACAAGAGATTTCTTCAATCCGTGACTGCAATTTGCTGTAACACCCATTCAGCTTATTGTTCTTTCATTTTTGTCCCGTGCTAACCCTTTCCCTTATGATTCAAGATCGAGCCATTTTATGTAATTGGTGCTCCTAAAATGAAACTAGTTGGTTGATAAAATAAATGCAAAATATGGTGTTGAAGTTATTAAATTAGAGTAATGTCTAAAAAGTTTCAAACTGTTCTTAAAGTATGCTTAACATATATGCTAATTAGTTCATTAAAGAGTCAACACATTTGCTTGAGGTTCTGTAGTGCTGTACCTAGGAACTTTTTCTAACGTTCTCCTCCAGCATGTTGTTTGTTGTTTACTGCATTTACCATCTTAGCTTTGTGTGTTAGTATGTAACATTTTCTTATAAAAACAGCTCAGAATGTCATTAGTGTTTCTGCTATTTGGTCATCAACCAATGTCTTTGGCATATTGGTCTTTTGACCAGAAGATGGGGCCAGATGAAAACTCAGGGGATCAAGAAAGTCATCAGGAATCATCATTTGAGGAACAAGAATATCTTTAAAAAAACGATGAAAGGGAATCAAGCCAACGGTTGTCAAGATATTTCCGTTTGAAGTGGTGGACTGACATACAAACACTGGGATTGCTTTAAGAGTCAGACGATGACTGTTTAGCTGCTAACTCAAAAGTACAAAAAAAAAAAACTAAAACAAATATCTTGAAAACATTTCCAATTTGCTCTAGGAGTTGCCTTTCCCAGCAAACCACTGAAGTCCTATTTATATGAAAAGCAACAGGCAGTCTTAAGCATACACACGTTTATTGGAAAGTCCCTAAACAAGAGTGCAACACAGCAAATGCAGAAAAGCACATAATACACTTACAACAGATTTACATTCACACACACGCATTCATCTGCCTCAGTAGCACTGTGCAATCTGACAGCAGGTCAGTCGAAGCATATATTCAGTGACTTAGGCTATAGCTCATTCAAACATGTGCTGCTTATGCGTTATGTAGGAATGTTAATTTTGCATATAACAAGGAATAATGATGCAATGTTTATGTTTGGATTACAGGGAGGATGTTTTCAAGTGAACATCCTCAAACCTTAACTTGTTCCCATTGACGTGTTGAATCCATGTGAAGCGGCTCCCAAACGCAGCAAACAAACTATCACTTTTTGACACGATACATAAGGCTCCTTTGTTTTCTTTATGGGCACATTTCTCACAGCTGCAGTTCTTTATTGTACATAAAGTATATAAACAGCAACACACAGCAGTTCTCAAGGCCAGACATGCTTAGGCTTATTCATAGAAAACTGTCCATCTCACAAATGGAACTGGCATGCCATGAACAAATAATTCTCAAGTCTTTTTTTTTCATTTATGTCGTTATTCTTTTACCCCATCAGTTCCTGGAAAGGTGAAATGGTTCAAAAAAGTAAATCACAGATTATCAAGCACAGATTGCCCTTGATCATTTGATTTGAAAAGAGAAATGTTTTCATAATCTTTTTTTTTCTCTCTATCGAAAATCGACTGAATACATCGTTATTCATTCCAAAATTAAACATCCACAGTGTGAAAATTGCGACAGCTACTGCTACAAAACCATCTATAGCACCAAAATGAAAACCTATCATGGCGTGATCTGAATGACAGCGGGACACTTAAATCCTTTGTTTATGAAGTGAAAATACTCTCACAGACACGACTTCACAACAACATTTTTTCAAATATACACTTTACCATCGAATAGGAGGAAAGTAAATGACGAAAAAACACAAATGTCAGGCTCCCAAGTCAGGTGAATGCAGGTCTAAAGTACATAATGATTCTATGTCACAATCATTTCATCTCCAAATCTCGCCAAAAGATTTCGAAATCTCACAGCCTCAGATCTCCTGTCCTGCGCTGAAAGGCTCTGTGGTCTTTCCAGTCCACTGTCAGAACCACGTCAAGTCCCGTCACATAGTTTGATGTGGAGAGTGGAGCACCTTGTTTTTCGCCCTCAGGTAAAAGGTTAATTCTTGTAAAAGTTACATTTGTATTGCATCAGTGTGGGATAGGCTTTGTCATAAAAAACCTGCACACACACAAACACGCACACAAGAAGCTGCCAATGAGCAGCATTAGAGATAATTTTGAACAGAGATAAGCTTATCCTTTTCCCTTGCCTCTGTAACAAGCCAAAAAGTTTCCATAATAAACTAAACAGCAGCGGAGAGTGCAGCTGCTTTCAACCGTTGTTTTTTTTTACAAAAGAAACATGTGGTGTTTTGAAAGTGGAGACAGGTGTATGCACATAGCACAGTCTGGACCAACATACCGACAAGATAACAAAATTACAAAATAGCCTTATTTGGCTTGCTGCTCTTTTTTTTATCACACTGTTTCTATGTGCTATCTCCTGTTTTTCACCCCTCACTTTTCAGGGCTAATAAATATTATTTGCCATTATATGTAGCTAGGTCTGGCAAGCAGAAAACTAAGATTGAACCTTCCCATTAATGTCACAGCAATGGCAAAAAAGACATGGTAACCTAGGAAACAAAATGAGCCATCAAGCTACAAATTGCTTTGTTGATAGGGATCCAGTAATCTGGCTATGTGTCATCAATGTTTATAAAGCACAGCAGGGTCTACGCAACACGAGCGGGAAAAACAGCAAAACATCTTTAGAGTCTTTTAGAGTTTTGCTTCAACGCTCTTTCCCTAAAATAATGCTGTAAACATGAATAAATAATGGAACTCTATTGGATGAATAATACATCAAAATCACTGTCCCGGGTTAATTCCCGTTGTTTCCTGAATGCTATATTGTCTATTTGTGGGGCTGCATTGGGCTGGAAGCCATTTGCAATGCTCTGGCAATCCGTTGGGCACCTCACACAGTCCTAATGTGCTCATAAGCAGCAGAGTCTGACCTCCCTTGATGAGGATTAATGCCAGATCAATTTGGAGTTTTTGCCGGTTCAGACACATTTCCACCACCCTATTCCCACATGACTGTTATGGATTGCACTCTCTGAGCTTGCGCGATTGGAGGGGCAACCTCTGGTACCATGTGTTAAATGGTACTTCACAATTTTTTTTGGGATGGTGACAAGGTGAGGAAGAGGAATAGGCTAGGGGTGATATGCAGGATTGCACTGGAAAGTTATGCAAGCGAGGCGAGGATACAATGAAATGTAATGTTATTATGTAGAAAAATAAAATAAGAAATGGGTGAATGTAAAAGAGTGCAGTTGGGGGAGTTTGAATATTGCTTTTGGCACGGACCAGGGATTTTCTCCAAGAGTACAATCATATGAAAAAGTTTGGGAACCCCTCTCAGCCGGCATTATCATTGACTCTGCTTTCACACAAAAAAGATAAAAGTGGTATGTCTTTAATTTACCAGGAACAGCTAACTACTGGGATGTTTTCCAAACAAAGATTTTTTGAAAAGCAGTATTTGGTTGTATGAAATTAAATAAAATGTGAAAAACTGGCTGTGCAAAAATATGGGAACCCTTGTGGTCTTGCTGATTTTAATGCATGTAACAGCATGTATAACTGAGGACTTTAAACACAAAATTGGTTGGATTATGTTGTTAAGCCTTGAACCTCATATAAAGGTCTGTTTAATCATGAGAAAAGGTATTTTAGGTGCCTAAATGCAAGTTCCACTTCTCTTTGACTCTCTGCAGAAGTGAGACAGAATGGGATCATCAAAACAGCTCCCAAAAGATCTTAAAAACAAAGATTATTCATTGTCATGGTTTAGCGGAAGGCTACAAGAAGCTTTCCCAAAGGTTTCAATTGTCAATTTCTGCTGTAAGGAACGTTGTCAGGGAATGGAAGGACACAGGCACAGTTGCAGTTAAACCCAGGTCTAGCAGACCAAGAAAAGTACAAGAGCGGCATATGCGGCGGATTGTGAGAATGGTTGCACACAACCCACAGATCACCTCCAAAGACCTGCAAGAACATCTGGCTGCAGATTGTGTATCTGTACATGGTTCTACAATTCAGTGCAATTTGCACCAAAACATCTGTATGGCCGGGTGATGAGAAGGAAGCCCTTTCTGCGCCCACGCCACAGATACAGTTGCATGGAGTATGCAAAAGCTCATTTAGACAAGCCAGATTCATATTGGAAGAAAATGCTTTGGACTAATGAGACAAAAATTAAGTTATTTGGTCTTTATAAAAAGCAGATGTTTTGGTGCAAATTGCGCTGAATGGTTGAACGATGTACAGATACACAATCTGCAGCCAGATGTTCTTGCAGGCCTTTGGAGGTGATCTGTGGATTGTGTGTAACCATTCTCACAATCCTCCACCTATGCCGCTCCTGTTTTTTTCTTGGTCTGCCATGCCTTGGTTTAACTGCCACTATGCCTGTGTCCTTCCATTTCCTGACAACGTTCCCTACAGTCGAAATTGACAATTGAAACCTTTGGGAAAGCTTCTTGTAGCCTTCCCCTAAACCATGACAATGAACAATATTTGTTTTTCAGATCTTTTGGGAGCTGTTTTGATGATCCCATTCTGTCTCACTTCAGCAGAGAGTCAAAGAGTGCAACTTGCATTTAGGCACCTAAATACCTTTTCTCATGATTAAACAGACATTTCTATGAGGTGCAAGGCTTAACAACATAATCCAACCAACTTTGTGTTTAAAGTAATCAGTTTTACATGCTGTTACAGGCATTAAAATCAACAAAACCACAAGGGTTCCTATATTTTTGCACAGCCAGTTTTTCACATTTTATTTTATTTCATACAACCAAATACTGCTTTTCAAAAAATCTTTGTTTGGAAAACACCCCAGTACTTAGCTGTTCCTGGTAAATTAAAGACATACCACTTTTATCTTTTTTTTGTGAAAGCAGAGTCAATTATAATGCCGGCTGAGAGGGGTTCCCAAACTTTTTCATATGACTGTATATTGTTGTATGTATCATTGCGTTGCCATGGCAAACCAAACATTATTAGAAGCAGAGGAAATGTATCATCACCAAGTCCTCGAGTTTTTCAAAACAATGGTGCCCTCTGAAAATGCTGGGTGCATCTAAAAATGTCTTGTGCGATCTAAAAATGTAACCAAAACGCACAGAATGTTGTCAGATTTCTATCCCTAGCTGTTATAATTAAATATAAAGTGTGAAAAATAGAATGCACAATATTTGATTGTTTGAATGCTGTGACATTTATTGGGATTTCTGTGGGTGTACCCCACATGCTGTCCCAATCCTTTAACAGCCAAATATACCCAGCAACACAGAACAGCTTGCCGGTCACACTTATCATCTAGCAAAGAAAAATCCAGCAAAAACTGGCAATAATTTCTTCTTCCTCTCGCAGCCATTAGTAGCCGTTTCCTTTGGTTTTTAAAAGTATTTTTTCCTCTATCCCTCTCAGCGGTGATGTCCAATATTCATAGGTTCCTCTCTCACACACCACATCTATATATAGACCACAGAGCAGGAACCAGATATATATATATAAATAAATAAACACAAAAAAATGTGGCATCACCGAGACAGGTTGTGACAGAATGGAAATGGGTGAGGTTGTATTACTGTCCACTGGAATGTATACAAGTGCCAGTCAGTCAGTCAGTCACTGGGAACGGGGAAGTGGGCACGGCGGCTTGGAGAAGGTGTTGGGTGGTGTCTCGGTGGTGGCCACTAGTCATACCGGCCCTTCAGTCAAGCCCTCCAGGGGAAGGCTGGTGGCATTGTCAATGGGCTGCGGGTCTTCCTGGGGGTCCAAGGGCTTGTGGGTCGCGGCAGCAGCAGCAGAAGCCAGACTGGCATAAGGCAGGTGGCAGTCCATGTGCAGGAAGGGCGGGTAGTGCTGGCGGTAGCAGATGTAGGCAAACAGCAACCCGATCACTCCTCCAACAAAGGCATCTGCGAAAAACACATATATATATTTGTGCGGTGTAAATCTATGGGTAATTTTAGCCTAAACGTGGGCTATGAAAATAATTCCACAATCAATTATTAGATATTAGAGTATGTGCAATACGGTTCCAGTGATGCATTTATCATGCCTGGCTATAGTTTATAGAGGCTGATGAAAGTAAACTGAAAGGCAAAGCGATGAATCTCTTCTACAGAGGCAATAGGCTCACTCGCCTCTGGACAGGCTGTCGCTGTCTCTTTGTCATCTATGCTGAACAGTTTCATATTATACCTGCCCTCCCCTTTAAGCAACACTACATCACATAATATCACACTGCCATATTAAATACTAGGCCTATATTGCTGGGTATATATCAAAATGGCATGACCAGCTAGTAGCTAGAGCAGCTAAAGTAGAGGGTTTCCATAATATCAAAATGATCTCTCTCCATAGATCTCCCCAAACTTCTTTTTGTTTTTCTCCTGCTGGGTGAAATGAAATGAAATATATAATTGGTTTCCACCGTTCGGACAACTACGTATATAATGCATGAGTTGCTGTCCATTGAATTTAATAGAGTGTGACTCGATGGCTCAGCCTTTCACCCCCGCGAGGACAGGGCACACCTCCAAAGTGCAAAGGGATGGTGAGAATATTGGTTTCCATCACGCATGGATCAACAGCTGGGCTAATGTCGGCTCCCAGCTTGTGTTTACACTGAGCGCAGATTGGGACCCCTCCAGTTTAATGGGCTGCGCCAGTAGTGATGCTTAGGGAGGAGAAAAGGCATGTGTAGGGACTGAGAAATACAAAAAGGAGAAGACGGAAGGGGGTCTTCTTCTTGTCAGTATCTACTTTATGTGTTACTTTTTATCTAAATAAATCCTGCTTGTTAAAAGAGTTGTCTGTTTTGTAAAGCTTCTCCCGCTCCACAGGAACATATGGCTCTGTAAAACCTAATTAACGCCATAGGACAGAGCTGTCACCACACATTCTCTCCCACACACTACCCACGCATTACCTTCCCTATGCCCTTTTGTGTCTCCCTCAGGTTCTTTCGTTACAGATATAAATACCTGAAGCTTGTAATTTTAATTTTCTGATCCAAGGTTGCTCAACTAAATGCGTCATCACTGTCAACTGTGGCATTATACTAAAGATGACAAATAAGAGCCTTTTTGGACACAATTCTATAGTCTGTCGGGCAAATAAGCAAGCTGACCTGATGGATTCTCTGTACATTCTTTGGCTTTTTAGCCTTTCCTTATTCGTCAGCCATGCAAGTTAAGTAAAAATGTGATTACAGCAGTTCAGCTGTTTGAAATTAGCCTCACCACGAGTTTGTCTAATCTTTTTACCGGTATATAATTTAAAAATGACAATGAGGTGTGATGAAGTTACACCTCAAGGCCAGGAAAGACAGCATTTATTTGACAGTAATTTAGCTTAACGCAGGTTAATCCTATTCATATTCACGTTCACTGTGTATGGGCTTTAGGACAGACCTTGCCAGTGGTGTTTGTAGTCACAGGTCCGGGACAAAGCGATCATCATGGCGCTGTAGAGAGGCAGCACCATGGCACAGAGGCGCCAGCTCCGCCCTCGACCCTGATCCGTAAAACACTGCAGCTTCCCCGCCAGGTAGAAAGAGGTGAAGCCCAGGCCTGAGAATGCAACTGGCAGGCAGAGAAAAGAAGAGAAAGCGGTGAAGGCAATTGAACAATTACATACAACATTCAGATGATGAACTCACATCCTCACTGTGACGGTGAAATCCTCTCGTACATTGACATCATTTGTGTCCCTCTTGCAAGGGACTGTCTTATAAAAATCAATTATACCGCATGCCTTTCAAGTGAGCAACAGGTGACAAGTGCAAAATAAATCAACAATAAAGTGGACAAATTTTGTGTAATAACAAACAACTTTTAGTCAGAAAGACCTAATGAACAAGGCACATTTGCAGCTTGTCCACTGCCACCCACTCGAAGGTAAGCTCACTGAGAGATGAAACAGACTGTTAGGCCAATTCCGCTGTACTAATTACTGTGAAGCCTGATTAACGCAGTTATACTAAGCACAACCCACACACTGGAGGTGAACTCAATAGCAATTTGTGTGTGGCATCAGTGTGCATCCCTGAGCCAATACACCGTACAAAATGAAGTTCTTAATGACTGGTTTGGTTTCCACACAAACACTTCCAAACCAAGATAAGAGAGGAGACTCTGACGGTTCTAAATTACACCATATCTCAAGATTAGCATAGGACTAATACATTCATTTTAAGGCAGGGTACTGGCAAGGACTTCATGATATGATACTCTTCACGATACATGGGTCACGATTTGATATATCGCGATACATTAAGACACAATGCATATTCGATATATCGTGATACAGTCTTGTACTGTCTTTGGAAGGGGCCGTTCTTATTTTGTAATCCATGCCGGTGATGCTGCTTCCAGCTTTTACTCTGCCACAACACAAGAAATAGACCCCAGCTATTCAAGGCAACTAGCCATACTGCGATAACTACAGTAGCGGTGGTTTTAGTTCACAACCTGTTTAAAATGCGTTGGTGTTTTTTTTTTTTTTCTTATCTTAAATCTAAATATAGATTTTTGGAGCTGGAAATACGTTCATAAATCAGGAAAATAAACATCACGACATATTGCTGTATCAATTTTGTTAGCACAGCCCTAATTGAAAGTTGATGCAAAATAAAAATGTTGTCCAGCAACCCGCCAATGGCCTGAGAGCCAGATGCCGCAGTGAAAGCTAAATCTATTGTGAGCTGGCCATTCTGTGCCGGAGGCGGTGTGTGTCTGACTTGATGTTGGTTTAGTGAAGAAAGAAACAGCAGCTGTCTAATTGTATGAATTAAAGGTTGTGTGATGGAGCCGTAAAAGGTGGTGCTGAGACGGGGTCATTAGTTTACTGCTGCAGCGGGCCAAACAGCACCCATCAGCTGCCCATTTGTTACTCAATCCACACACAGGCCGACAATATAAAGAACCCCAGGGAAAGTGTGCTGCCTGTAGAGACAGAGGGAGGGTGGGGGAGAAGAAAGAGCAGCGGCAGACAGTCTAGCTAGTGTCAGTGGCTATCCTGCTGTTAGGGAGCAGACGTTGGCTGCGTTAAGAATACACCATTTTCCACTAGGCAATTTAGACCAGTATATTGGATAGCTGGTGCAGGCTGATATTGGGTTTTTATTAAAAAAGGGTTATACAGTGACACACACCTCTGAAATGATGAATACAATGTACTTGGCTTGATTGCATTTCTACTTTAAAAATCGACTTCTGTATTGAATTTCAGCAGGACTGAATCTAATTTGGGGTTTTGGTTGGATTCCACAAAGTTATGCATGGTGTACTGTTTGTCTTCTTGTTGTTGTTACTCAACCAACAAAGACTTATAAGCTCACGTCGGTCAAATGTGGGCAGTTTGGCTAATAAAGCAGACATAGGCTTGACATTTGAAGCCCATGAATGCAGGAATAAGAGGAGGATGCAAGTAAATGTTTTGTTTTTGTTTTGTTTTTATCTGCGTAGAGGATGGTGTTTCAAGTTACTATAAAGAATGCTGCAAAGGTTCAAATCAAAGTTCACCCATCCAAAGTTAATGTGTTGCCTCAAACAAGCTGACTGGTACAGTGTAAGCATAAAGGTTGCAGGTTCTGGCCACACAGAGGCCAATACACAAGTGTAGTGTGAATCAACGCAAATAAAAGGAGAGCCTGTCTAGCCTCAAACATATGATGCAGGAATGTGTAACTAAGCATCCAACAGGCATTTCATTGTTACGGGTAAAAGATAAGGGAAATACTATCTTCTGTAAATGTGCATGCTAACATGCTTACACTGACACTACTAAAGATGCTTGAATCTAAAGATGCTGATGACTATTTGAATTTTAGGTATTTGGTCATGAATCAAATTATTGTGCCAATTAAAATGATGATCTGATTATGATGCTAAATTCAAAGATAGGACATCACTTGAATCTTGAATGTCAAACATTGAATATCTCAGACTAGAACTCTATACAATAGTTAAATATGTTGTAATGTTGTAGGGGATTACCAAGGTCAGAAGAGGTCCACCTCTGTTGACCATGCATGTCTTTACATTAAGTTGGTGAGACAATTTAATTCTGGATCAAAGTGGTGGACTGACAGAACGCCAGCGTCTCTGAACGACACCCATAGAGTTAACATGGCCTAGAATAGGCAACATCTGGGGCAAATCAGATGGATCCTTTGGGCCAAGCTCATATTTTCGACCACACATGGGCCCCTTGGTGGCCTATACAAGCCAATAAAAGACCATATGGTGGTTTAGGTAGCGAGCTTAAATTTGGCCAATGGGTCCTTTTAATAGCTGAAGCTTTAAAGCCTTTTGGAAACTGGAATTCAGCTAGGGCTAAAATTAAGGAAGTGAATACATTCCGCTGCTAGAATCCAGGAACATATTAATGTGCTTAAAAAATTAATTGACACCCTGTGGTATGAGCAATCCTTCACATTGACATTATCAGCACCCACAGAGTGTATCACATTATTGGCTCGACTGACCAAAGCACATTACTTTCATGCTTTCTGGCTCGGTGCATCAAAACAAGGCCTTCTGTTGTTGTGTTCACAGGTCAAAAACAAGCCAGTTGAGATCCTCAGCCTCAGCAACCCCTCATTTCACATTCATCTCACTTCTGGACGACCTCGGCACATTTCCAATCACACAGTAGCTCACACTCACACCCTTCAACTTAATAGCTCTAACCACCATAGCTAAGACGATTATATCACTCATTTGGATGGACAGAACTCAATTATCCATGAAGCAGCGACTCAGTCTGCTGACTGAACATTTTTACTTACAGTAGCTTTACATGAGATAATCAGACATTTACAAAACAAAACTTGTCTACCGTCTAAAAGATTCTCTAGAGATGATCCAGTAATGCAGAGATAAAAAACAATTGCTTTTCTTTAGCACAAAGAGCAATGTAATTTCTTTCTTATTAATACATTGCTTATTGTGGTTTCTTACTTTGTCTCTTCATCTGTTCTGCATTGTTAATCATATTCATCTCCCAAATTCAATTTGTTTGAAGACAGTACACAAAACAAAGCCGGGGATCCAGCAGGGACCCAATTTGCTGTTATTACTTGTTATCATTATTCATTCAGAGTGATGAAGGCTGGAGCCTAGCCAAGCATTGCTTTGAGAGGAAGGCAGGGAAACACTCTGGACAGTTCACCGAACCCTCAGAGGGTGAACACATTTATTCACCAAAACAGTCACAGTGTTGATGAAAAAATCTACAGCACGGTCCCAATAATTTAGTCTTTGGACTGGAGGAAACCACAAAAACAGCAAAGACTTAAGCTTGAAAATGTGTTGTGTTAAAACTAGGCTGTTTCTGGTCATTACGTTCTGGTGGGCTTTCATGGCAATACAGTTGGACAGATATAAAATATGAAGGATCTGTAACGGTAACTGCAGACAATATTATGTTGGTATTGTCCACACTGCATTCACACAATGTTTGCAGACATCGGGGTAAACATTTGAGGTTTACTCTAGTAGTAACACTTTGGCGATATGCATAATGCATGAGTGGGGACAGCAAATATGTGTCCCCACACAAACACATTTCTAAATGTAAAATTTTCATAATTAACTAAGCCAATATAGGCTGATACAATGAACAATAGGTGTACTCAATAACCACTCAAGGATGCTCCCAGAGAGGCAGCAGGCTAGCCGAAAGGCCAGGAGACAGAGACGATGCCAACAACAAGGGAAACATATCTTGGTAATGAATACGCTTCATGCATTTAAAAGCTTGAAGAGTACACCCTGAGACAAAACAAAGATGGCTACTAATGAGAGTGATGAGTGCAGTGCCATTGCCAGTTTTATCTTCAAACATGGTGTTGCGCAAAAGCAAGTGAAGAAGTCTGAATGCACTTTTTAGAAGCAACTGAGGGGTGATTTCTGTTGGAGAATTGGGTCAGACCATTGACAAGATGGTGGAGGAAAAAAAGGGTAGATGGATGTCAATTTTATTTTCAGAAAAATATGTACGGTGGCCCTAAGAGCTGAGAGCTCAAGACCACTTAAGAAAACACATCCACTTACAGACAACACCACCAAATAATGAGAAACACAGAAAGAAGCCAACAGTCATTTTCCAGAGGGTATTAAAAAATGATTAACCATCTCCATGGTTTGTGAGATAATTGAAGTCAGGTCTGTGTATCATTTATTCAAGCTTGTGTTGTTAACTTCTGACTTTTCTTCGGTGTGCACATGAACTGAAAGTGACACATTAATAGGCCTTTCACACCAAAAAGAACCATGAGTCAGTTCCGAGCTGGTGCTGGCGCCAGTTCAAAACTGGTTACAGCCTTATACCAGTTATGAACCGGTTACCAGAGCCAGCCATGGAGCCGGCAAGAGAGCAACGTCATGACGTCACTGTAAACGTGTGTGTACGTCGCCCGACGTCGCTGCTCTCGTGGCTAACGCTAAAACTAGCGCTAGCTTTAAGCACAACAACAGCGGCGAATACGTCTTATTTTTACACGTGTTGGCTCTCACTTTATCTGTGTATGTGTGTGTGTGTGCGCGCGTGTGTGTCTCCGTTTGTCGCGCTGCTCGGCTCAGTGGGCTCTGTGTTTATATGTCCATGCTGTGAAGGTGCTGCCTGCTTCAGCGTTTACTTTCATGTTACTTCAAAATAAAAGCCAACTTGCGTTTGTCCAGTGAAATGCTAATGTGAAGCCAGTGAAATGCTTTTAATGTGAAGCCGCAGCCTTAATGCTCTATTTGTAACTTAACTGCTGCGCACTGATCTAAAGATAGTGTTTTTCAATATAGAAAGCCGTGTCTCTGGCATTACCAGTGGTGACACAAGTTCATTTTGCTAAAACAGGACCCATACAGCGTATTTTCGCCGGTCAATTTGATCGCTACGTTCGGTAATTATGTTATGTTTGCGTCTCGTAGTAGCGGTGTTTTTAAATATGGCGGGCATGAGGTTTGAGTTAGTCTGGTTGGTCAGGATAATCCCTCCCCCGGCCGCTGGCGCAAGCAGTTCTTACCTCAAACCCTGCTCAATCCTGGGGTTTGAGTTGAACCGGTTTTTACAGCCCGGAGCCAGCTCTCTGGCGTTGTGAAACCAAAACACTGGCTCTAGCTCCGAACTACCCTGGAACTAGCTCCGATTTTGCGGCGGTGTGAAAGGCCTATAAGTGAAATTATCATTGCGTTTTAATGATTTCTGCTCATTTAGATTAAGTGTAGGCCTATATGGCAGATATTAAGCTTTACCATCCGGTACACCAGTTCTGACAGTTGGCTTGCAGCCTGCATAATAGTTATAGCGTTAAAGTCTTAAACGCATTATAAGCCAAGAAATATCCCGAGGCATAGGCTGCACGCGTATTGCCAAATTGACAAAGATGTTTTCTCACTTGCTTGTGGTTATTATAATTGTGTGTGGGTTTTTCTCACAGTACTCCAGTGTGTGTAGGTGGATTATAAAGGTGTATACAAATATATCAATCAGGCACATGTAACTATATCAACTCCATCTCAAATAGGCTGTCAAACTGAGTGTTTTGTTAGTATTTTGTCATTTGTACTTGTATGCAAGGCTTATTTGAGTGTCTAGAAAAGCCCAATATAAATCCCATCAATTAGTATTCATTATTATTATTACTACTATGTAAGCATGCTGAAATAAGTATCCATGTTCCTAAGTTCAGCCTCACAGAACTGCTACAGTGGCTCTGGACTTGTTGGTTAATTTGCTTTGATCATTGTGCGTAACTTTGTGGGACTAAAGTTTCTTACAACGCCACACTCAGGAACAAAGAAGAATGCCATCTAACAAGAATCCATTTTGGAGACAATACACATGCATATCTTGGCACCTTATGACATAATTTTGTGTCTGTATGGATGGCAGGGGTCATTGGTGAAGTAGGTTGGGTCAGCAGCAAATTGGGAGACTTAATGAAAAGAGTTCTAAATAAGGCAAGTTCTAAATAAGCTGAGGTAAGGAGCATGAAGGAAGGGGCAGAGAGAGGAGAATTATTTTAAAGACGGAAGCCACCATGAATTGCCTTTCGAAAGAAGTCCTAGAGTGTAAAGTGAAGTGTGACTGTGCACTCAAAAGAGTGGAGTCAAAGTTTAAAGATGTTTGTAATAGCAGCAACTTTACATTTCTCCCATTTTCATCAGTTGAAATATCTATCAAAATCACTGACAGTAGTGCTTCCGATTCACATCTGCCTTTGCTCTAATTTCTGTTTTGACCTTTGACCCCCCCATCATCAAATTAATGACCAAGGCTTTAGGCACCGAGTCTGCTCCATTAGCGTACAACAACAGCTCAACAGGATCTCATTATTAGCGCTGTATAATTGCTACTGCAGCACCCACGCAAGCTGTTCTATGGACACTCCAGACGGACTGATGAGTGATAGTCAACATACAGAGAGCACATTTTGCAGTAGGTTTCTAATTTACATGTAAGTGGAAGAAGCAATGTGGAGATTCAAAGATGTGATTAGGTGCGTCCGACTGGATTCATTATTTCATAAAAGCGCATATTAATTGATCATGTCTAACGGGTTTTATGTGCATACAAAGGGAGACGGTGAGAAGAATATGATTAAAAAAGAGACAATTTACATCTAATGCTACAAAGCCTGCCCGCTTTTTATTTTTTATTTTTTTTATTTATTTAATACAGGGACAGTGCATATTATCAAACATTTCTGTCAATATGCCAGAATTAGCCAGAAGGCTATTTTTCATCTGCAGTCCCTAGACAGATGGTAAAAGTCACCCTAAAAGAAAATAAGTTACACATTTATATAACACAACATGCCTATAGTAAAACGTACTATTAAAAAGTAAGTAAAGTAAAAAGTACTATTAAGCTAAAATATACAATAAAAACACAGCAGAGCAACAATCAGACAACAGCAGACAATAACATGAACAGGTTAATGATAATGTAGACAGCTCTGGTTATCAATGAGCCATTTCTTTAACTGGCATTTGAATGACCTATATGGGTTCAAATTTCTGATGGCTATGGGGGTGAGGTTCCACTCAGTAGCTGCACGAACAGAGAAAGAGGTATGGCCAAATACACTCTTCCTAAAAGGGATAATACAATCTCCCCTCGCTGAAGCTCTAGTTCTGCTGTCATCAGCTGTTCGGATGTTGACAAACTGATGGAGCGGAGGGGATGATAAACTGTGAATGATTTTATAGACAAGACATAGATTTGAATATTTGACCATGTTTTCCCATTTGAGTAATCTGTGCTTTTGTAATATTGGACAATGATGAAATCTACAAGGTTTCTTGTCCAGGATTTTAACAGTTTGTTTGTAAAGTGATTGTATAGGTTTCAGGGATGTAACAGTAGCTTGTGACCAAATGGGTAAACAGTAAGTGATGTGTGAGAAAATCATAGAGTGCATGAACATTTTTGCTGCCTCTATAGACATTTGATGGCGAATGTGTCTAAAGTTCCTGAGGTTGAATTTGATTCGGTTACAGACCCTTTTTACATGTGATGTAAATGACAACTTTGAATCAAATAAAACTCCCAGATATTTATATTCAGATACAATCTGCAGCCTTTCCCCTGAAACCAAAACATTCGGCTCAACATTGACATGTCTGTGGGACTTGGTAAAGAACATTGCTACTGTTTTTGAAGTGTTCAACTGAAGGCAGGATTGCTTCAACCAAGCTGAGATAGTAACCATAGCGTTAGTGAGCTTCTCTGCCACTTGAGAGATATCACTACCATGGACATAGACTACGGTGTCATCAGCATACATCTGCACAGAAACATCAGAACAGACCGACGGAAGGTCGTTTATATAAAGTGAAAACAACAAAGGTGCTAAATTTGATCCTTGAGGAAGACCGGTGGACAGACTGAGGGCCGCTGATTTAACAGACTGGACTCTGACATGTTGGGAACGGCCAGTGAGGTAAGACTCAATCCATTTAAGCGCATCTGACGAAAAATTTAAATGGCATAATTTTGACAGCAAGATTTTATGATTGACAGTGTCAAAGGCCTTCTTAAGATCCAGAAACACGGCACCAACAACCCCACCTCGGTCCAACAGAGCTCTGATGTTTTCAGTAAAGTAGCAAGTTGCAGACTCAGTGGAGTAATTTGCTCTAAAGCCAAACTGCATCGGGTGGAGAGCAAAGGCTGTGGCATTCAGATGGTTAATGATTTGTTTTGCTACCAGTTTCTCTGTAATCTTAGACACTGTAGGCAGTATGCTGATGGGTCTGTAGTTTGACATGGAATGAGGGTCTCCGCTTTTGTAAATGGGAACAACAATGGCTGGTTTCCATATGCTTGGAAACATATTTTGTGAAATAGACAGATTGATAATTGTTGTAATAGGGCGAAGGACTGATGTACTGAGCTCCTTGAGCATCACTGTATCCATACCAAAAATATCTTTACATCTTGATGATCTGAGTGATTTAATGGTCTGTGATACCTCTGATGCTGTGATGTTTATTAAACTGAAGATTGATTGACATGTGTCTAATGCAGGGCTGCATGTATTCTCAGGTGTGAAGCACCTTGCTATATTAGCCACAGAATCAATAAAATAGCGATTGAATGCCTCCGCTACAACCTCAATATTATTTGTTAGTTGTTTATTTATTTTAATTTCAAGTGCACTTTGTTCTTTGGGGCGATCACCTGTCATTTTTCTTAGCTGGTTCCATATCATTTTAGCATTTCCGTTTGATTTTTCAATGATAGTTAGAAAGAAATCTGCTTTTGCATGGTATATATCCCTTGCGTATATCGGTGCAGTGGTTTCAGGGGAGTGAGTATTCTTCCAGTGATTGAGTTTGTTTCTCCCTTTCTGGGACCTGTCTCCTCCAATTTCTGTTACTCTGTTACTTTGCTTTGAGGCTAGGAAAAATAAATCAAATCCCGGAGAAACCTAAGGAGCGTTACCAACTTTGAAATGCAATAATATGTTTGTGCTTTGAAAAAAAAAAAGCTGTCATCAAACACCTAAAAGGCCTAGAGTATATTTTTCTAATTTCGTTCTGTCCTGATTCTGATGGATTAGTTTTGGTTTGGGCTTTATTTTTTCTTACCATACTGATTCTCCTAGCATTCAGAGGAGAGATAGTCTCTGACTGCAAAACATTTTACCTGGAGTCCGTGATATTAGCCCGAAAGCGATGTTAAGTTACACCCAGGTGCCACTTTGAATATTGTCTGCATTCACTCCTGTTCTGCCATCTGTCCGGCCCTCCTATCCCCCAGTCCGTTGCCCCATTTTTTCGGGGTTAAAAGCTTTGTAACTTATGCGTGGTCCACATAGCATTGTCCAGGTGAAAAGGGACACCGACAGGAAATTGGATTTCTTCTGCCTTTTAAAACGTGCCGGTATAGGGGTGCTCCCCGTGTCCCCGGTGCATGCTTCTCTCAATCACTTTCTCGCTCACAGCACCACACTATAAGGCTATTAGAGCCGTCGTGCAGATGAATGCGACCCATACACAGTGAATCACAGAGCAATGTCCCCCTATGCCATCTCTAATGGGACTCAGCCAGCACTTCAAAGCATTTTGTTCGTGAAGCAGGTGTGTGATATGAGCTGTAAGTTTGCCACTTTAAAATCACGCTGAAACTTGGGTTGGAATTCAGAGCAGACCATGAAATTACAGCCGTCTGATAAAAAAGAAAAACATTCACTTTCTTCCACACATTGGCCAAGTTTACGTTGTTATTGTAACACACATAGACCAGTTATTACCATGGTTTGATTTGAAACCTTTAATAGGGTACTTCAAGGCAGTCACACTCGCAGCTGGATGGCAATTAACCAAATTCATGGTCCTTTTTACAATCACTGTGATTGTTGCACACACACACACACACACACACACACACACACCGCATTTGAAGAATTATACTTCTCCCTTTACTCAACATTTTCTGTTAAATTAGAACAGAAATACAAACAGAAATATAAGATCAAGAAGGTAATTCCCTTCTCTTTTACCCGTAACAATGAAATGCCTGTTGGATGCTTAGTTACACATTCCTGCAGTTTACTATGGCAAACAATGTCAAATATTAAGAAAACCACAACAGGGGTTGCTTAGTGGAGGATATGAAAATATATTTTTCATTATGCATAATGGGCAGCAGGAGGTTCAGTGTAATTCCAGCTTAATCATTTTATTGTTGGTGGATAGAAGAGTCGGTAGAGAGCAACAGAGAAAATAAACTTCAAAGCCATGCAGTCACAAGTATGTTTTATACTCAATGGCGGCAAGGTAAATAAGTGAAGTTAGTCAAACATATGTCTTCTTTAACACACTCTTTACAGGCCTGATGCATCATATAATGCTGATGGGTTTTTCAACATCTGAGTGACCAAAAGCAAACACTGCACACATGCATTCCACACTAAACATCATCTGCTGGACAACAGTGTGAAAAACCTGTGAATTATTTATCATCCTGCTGAAGTGAAAACAGCTTGGAAAGCAATATGGCTCAAAAGATAGATGCCCACTGTCCCACAGTAGTGTCCCCATATCGGTCTGCTAACAGCTGAACACCGCGGGATGCCAGATGAATCAGAAACAGTAGACGTGCAATCAAGGCTCATCTGTACAACAGGTGATCACAATTGACTCAATCAACTGAAGCCATAAGCTTCTCCACAAGGGGCCCCGGGATCTGTGAAGTGAATGACATCACCTAATGTTTCATGTTGTAATTACCTTTCAAAGAGAGACAGCAGCAGTAAGATCATGGCTTGAAAAATGGGAAGTGAACACCTTCCAGCATGTTTCTCACAGCAGCCGAGATCAATCCTAGACGATAGCTACAGTTGCATGCAGTTTTAATGAGTCGGTGGTGGTGTGATGTGGGGTTCTCAAATCTCTTGGCATTGTGTTGCTAGTGCCGGTTACTCACAGGAGGAGTGGCTGCTTGGGAAGCTCTTGCGTCCCTCGGTGACTAGATCCGGCTCCCCGGTACACAGCATCTTGGAATTATATTGTCCGTCCGGGAAACAGCGGTGGAAATAATCGGGCCTGGGTCTGAAAAAAAACCAAGCACAACCCCAAAAAAAATTGTCTCTGTGTTGTTTGGCAGAGAAATTCAATTAACTTGTTCAATAATTTACAATTCCTCCAGGTGTAAATCTCTTTGGATACAAGTGTCTGCTAAATGGCATGTAATGTAATGTAATTCATTGGCATAAAAATCTAGGAAGCCAAAGCTGAGAATATGTGACCTTCAGAGTATACGCAACATTACAACGGTAACAGGGCCTGTAAAATGATATTTTGTTAAGCATACCTGCCAACAATCAACTTGATTGTATTTGTGAAGACTCCGTTCAGGGCAAGAGCCAGGGACACAGCTGGAAGGATTGACACATACACTCAAATTAGCATCTTGCAGTTTTTGTTTTGTTTCGTTATAACAGAAGATACAGACAAGGTTTACTCAGTATTTGAATATTGTTTCTAACATTCTTAGAAATCGTGATGCTGTCGTTAAATAATTACTTTTATTAGCAGTGCAATATAGAGTCTGTCAAAATGAACAAATAAAAAACAGCCAATTTGTTTTCATACAATTTCTCATGCAGCTAAGCAGATGGTTGTCAGAATTTATGTGAGAAGCCTCTCATAATTTCTGAGCAGCAATAGTAGCAAACAGGTTTTAATCAAACTGCAAGCTTCGCAATATGCATACAGTATTAATGCACAGGGAGTTTTAATGTATATTCTTTAATCTATAGCTGAATCATGTCCTTTGCGCAGCCAATCAAAAGGAGCTGAGTTTTTACAGCTTGTGCAATGTTAGCATATTGACATGTGCTTATTACCATGAAAAACAAAGTGAAGTTGATGGGCATTAGGTTTTGCAGTAAGTTGGTCATTAACTTAAGCACTGGACACATTTTGATGTTGACTTGAAAAGTCATGGTATTCCTTCAAAACATTTTGTGGGATTTCACTCAAGGCCATACATGTGAACCTCATGGTGGCGGTAAAGGAAAAGTCAGGACAACACCAATCATCAAGTCATTGGCATTTATCCTTTGGTCCCCATGAATGTCTGGAAAAATGTCTCACAATTCCAAAAATGTTGAGATAGTTCATGGATCACAGTGGTGGTGGTCCAACATATAGATAAAATGTACAGACACAGCCATCCAAAGAGCCATGCTAGTAGGAGTTTAATACTGGCAAGCACTAATCAGATATTCAACTGTGAGAAACACATTTTTTTACAATAGCAAAATGATTGCACCTTCTCAGAGCCCATCTGACTGTGAAGTAATTACTGCTCATGCTAAAAATCAGTAATTGGAAAGAGGACGACTGCTGTTTGGTTGACAGGTAAGGCATTGTACTGCACAGTAATTTGATTAGCTGGGAAGCAAACCACTGGTTCTGATATTTAGCCAGAGTCCTTGTCCACATGGGTTAATCCCAGTGGTCTGTGGGTCAATTGAATTCACCTCATGTGGCCTGATCTCAAAATGTATTATCTTTCTGAGCTGCTGCTGAGAGGTGCAGTGTGTCAATGGTATTAAAACAGCTTGTTAATTTGGGCCAACTCTGTGCCCATCAGATGAAAGCCCAGAATGAGACGTTCCGTTTAACCAACTAAAAGAAATGGGACATTATATTTGCTTAGTGTTCCTCTTTGTCAGATACCTCTGGGTTGATGGTTATTAAAGTTTTCATTATTTTCTGTTGGCCAAAAGCCGACAGTGACACAGTTTTTTTTTTGCACTTACCCCTGTTTGCTTAAACTGCTGGCACCAAAATGAGCCAGTTTCTACCGAGTTAGCTACCTCAGCGAATAGAATTCATAAAGACATCCCTGACCTTGCAGCATATTTGGGATGCTATAGAGTAATGTGGCATATACAGTAGTATATTCATGGCTTGCAACTTTGTGCCTCTAGTTTAGCCGAAACTTGCCTCACAATTCTAAAGGGTATGAGAGGGACTGATGTAATTGGTCTTGCTTGAAGCTTGCCACAAGTGCTCCTGCTGCTGATACTGCATTCGTCCTGCTAATAATGCTTTCGACCTGAGTAAACCTCTATGGCTGTGCTTGGTCTGTGGTGCAATAATCCTATTGCAGCACAGACCTTTGGGTACAACAAAATTGGTTATATCCACATGCACTCACGCCACAGTTTGAACTAGTGATTGATTGCTCTATATAGCAGAGTAGGAGGCAAAATGAAAGACCCTTTGAGTAAATACAGTGTTGCTTCCATTATGTTTCTAAAGCTTTTCTGACCAAATTGATTTGTTGCTGAGGCTGATTTCAACAAAATCTCTATATGTTAAAAGCATTAGCCAGTGACATCTAAAGAAACTACTGTCTTCGTTTAAATAGTTTCCACTGTTTTTCCTTTCAATAACAAAGCAGCAAAGTGATCAAAAAAACTCTTATCATTGAAAACCCTTTCAATGTGTGTAATTTACTGGAAAATAACTCCCTCTACACACACACACCAAAGCAATAATGACACTGTGTGCTATGAGATATCACAAGCAAATGATGAATAATGTCCCTAGTGCTTGGTAACCAAACTTATAAATAACTATAGAATCATCGCTGTGACGCTCTCAGTATGAAGTCTTTTTTGTAAAACTTACAAAATGGCTAAGTACCATTGGTATTACAAGGATGAAAATCTGACTCAAACCCCTTATGTATAACCAGTTAAATTATATCTGTTTGAATTTTTTTCGATTCATGAATTCCTATTTATAGGACCCTCAGGGACAACCTTGAACTTATTAAAGTTAGCAGGAATATAGGCTAAAGCTACTTTTCTGTGATTTTAGCTTGGGACGAGAAATAAAAAAAGGTCTTTAGGTAGGTAAACATGAAACTTTGGGACTGCACGACCAGCCAAGAAACTGCTTTTATGATCTTACTTTCTGATCAGGGCTGGAGGTTGCATTGGTTCAAAGCCATGTCCCAAACCATTATCATTTAGAAAAGTGTCAGAATAATGGGCCTCCTTTTTATTTCTTTGTTCTTCAGCATGATGTTGTTTTCTTGTACGGCTATAAAACCCTTGTCAAAGTGGCTCTCTGCAGGCAGTAATGGGCCTGTTAAGTTAACTACACAGCGCTCTTATCTGTACACTGATGTGCTGAGCCACCCTTTTCTCCCCGCGATTCATCTCTGTGTGTCTCTTTAATTGGATTTGTGTTAAACTTTCTTAATGTTCTCTGACGTGCCAAAGTTTCAGCGGGCCATTCCACCCAGGGGGAAGATGGCAAATGGGGAAAAATGTGTGTGAGAGACATGCCCAGATGGTGTTTGGAGAGTTTAATAAATAGCATGACATTTTCAATGGTTGTAAATACTCTTGGCTGCTGTGACTAAGGTGAAACTTGAGTTGATGTAATACTGATTCAAAGCAGTGAGATCTGCACCATTAAAGCTATAGTTTGTAACTTCTTGATATAGAGAATGTCAGTTACATTCAAGCCATCACCAAATGAGTTGACACAAAGTTGATAAAGCCTATCAGATCTATTAAACTCCATTTGTATTTCTCAGTATGGCAGGGTTTACAAACTGGTGTCGTCCAACGACACTGGCGCGGTAGCTCAGAAAAATCCCAATAAAGCACCCAAGAAATGTCTCAGTTGTTGATTCCACTGCTAATAAAAAACCTGGACGTACAGCAGAAAGTATAGAATCCATTTGCGATCACCAGAGGCTTACCTCATGTATTGTAGATGTTCTGAAAGTGTTGTTTTAATTACTCAGAATTCCTCATGAGGGCGACAGAAGTTACGCACTATAGCTTTAGGCAAAATCAAGTACTTCTAGGTAACCAATAAACCCATGCTTCCAGGTAGAACAGTGAGAAAGATGTTTTCATTACGTAGTCATAAAAAATGTCATAAAAGTGTACGCAGAAACTGCAATAAACTGAATATGTTAGATTGTGACCTACACAACACAACCATGACACATCAAGGAATTGGCTCCACGTACCTAAACAGGCCTCTTTGATCTCCGTCTTGTCCGTCCTCTGAATTATCTTCACCACAAATATTACAGCCAATGGGGTGAGGAATGAAATTGCCTGTGAGGAAATAGAGACAAGAATATGTTGCGGTGGTGACATTAGGGATGCGCGGCAGCATCTCCACAGGGTCTGCTTTGCAGGTTAAATCGTAAAATGACTTTTGCCTCAGGGAATGACACCAACCTATCTATTATTCAGAGTTTATTTTAATAGGGCAAACTCAGGGGCCCAAACAGGCTTCCTGATGGATCAGTGGGGTTTCTTGTCAGAACAGAGAGGAATTTCGCCCTCTGCTTGACAAGAGATTTGGGCCTCCTCAGCGCTGAGGTAATTATTAATGCCTCGGACTGTATTCATTACTTTCCAGGCAAAATCCGATATATTTTCTTTGCAAAAGAGTTATTAAAAAGGAAGAGGTGGAGTATGAGCTCCATATTATATCCCGCGAAAATTCCCCTTCAGTGGTGTTCATCAGTTCAGCCGCGTTTACGTCCGTGTAAGCTTTTTTAATTTTGCACTTCATTGTCTCCTTTGAAGTAGCTGGATTCAAACTTGTAATCACACTCACAGTTACTGCCTTAGTTCAAATTGAAATAGGCTACACTCTACGGATTTGAGCGTGAAATGGGAAACGGACAAAGGAGTTAGTCAAACTGTCACTTTACAACTTACGAAGAACACCGTGCTCAAACTAGGCCTTGCATTAAGTGCATATACGCTATCATGGACAGCATAACGTCAAATGCTTTTAATGTCTGATGTGGGATGCAGATAGAAACATATATCGTGTGCTAATTAAGCATTTTCTGTATACTAAATATGGGAATTAATAGCTTATCAGCAGTGGATCACTCTGGTTTGATTGGGAGTTGATGAATCAGGTTAACAAGTTACCACCCGTACAGGACGCTCTAAGAAGTAAAGCGAATGCACCTGGGAAATCTCTGAGCATGCAGGAGCATTTCGAGTGCTAGTGCAAGAGTTTGAGGGAAGGAATTGCAGAGTTTGAACATGAAATCAATAAATCATGCTCTCAAATCGAAAGACCAAGCTCTTCAATATAGATAGGAAACTAACTCCATAGAAGGTTGGTCTCGGTGTATCTCTCAACCGAAGTATTAAACAAAAGAAAAAGCTGAAAACTTTCTCAATATCGTGCAATTCTATAACCCATAATTTATTTTTGGGCCAAGTCTTTGTGCCTCTCCCTCTCCCTGTGTCCCTCTAACTCTTTTTCTCCTCCATGTCTTCTCTGTTCCATCAGGCTCTTTGTGCTGGACCATCGGCATTCTGGACTTTTTTGTGAGGTTTCTCCTTGGAGGTTGGATGGAGGTTCGAAGGGCAGATGCCAAATTTATAACATTAGGCTAAATAAATTAAATTGATTAACTTGAATGATCGGGAGGTTACTACTACTACAATAAATAACAAGCACTGAGGATATTCCTGCTCTTTCCAGGATTAGAAATTCGAAAAGCGACTCTTGGGCTGCACTCAGGCTAATACAGAATATATATTAATAAAGGTTGAAGTGAGTCATGACGTATAGCTTCATGTAAAGACCCTCCATGGACTATTTTAAAGGGCCGGATAAATTATGCACACCTTAAGGCCAACTGTCAGCCCAGTGACAGTGAGGGAGCCTGACTGCTGGGTGTCAGCGCCGAGGGCATTTCGCCTTAGAGACATGGGTAGAGGTTCCACTCCCACTCATTATTTAGTGGCCTGCCATGCGCAAAGATCCATGGACATTGAAGTTAATGTGAAGTGTCAAGAGTTTTTAAAAAGGGTTGCGAAAAAGGAAATGGAACTAATAGAGTGCAGAAATCTGTTGCTTTTTGCTGAATGCTCTGCGTCACAGACGAATGGCGGAAGAAGTTTGATTGTATGCGGTGATGTGTATCGGCTGGTTGGTGGAGGCTCTCTTTTGCTTATTCACTTTTAGAGTTCTCATAACAAATAGCTAACAAAGTATTTGTTTTTGAGATATACAAAGCTCAAGTTACTATGTATGAGAAAAACATCACCTCTGTTGATCTGTTCTTCATGTGTGCTTCATTAGAGCCAAGCGTAGCCTCAACATATAGTATCCACTGTCCATATTAAAAATATTAAGCCATGTCTTTTAGATAGAGGGAAACGTTTGGACAAATTCTAAAGTTTATTTATAATTACTACTTGTGAATGACTGATATAGTGGTCACATCCTACATTGCGGCTGTTTTCTGAACATGCTGAGATGATTGACATTTGTGGAGGAGCACACATGTCAGTTCATGAAGAGGTGGGCTAAACAAGCAAAGGGCAGGAAAGTTCTTGCCTGTTTAACAGCTACAAGACAAGTTTAGCATTAAGCTTCACAGAATTAAACGCATCATCAGCCTGTCATAGTGATTACTAACTGAACTGGTGGACTGTGCAGTTAAGTCCTAAAATACATTGCAGCATTTCTTGTATAATTACAATAAATTGGCTTGTAATGACTTGTAGGTTTTTATAAGGCCATTATGAAGATACATTTGTCACTGAAAACTGCTACGTCAGGGCAGCATCCTTGATCTCTACTGCATAACAACTCGCCATTTAGCCTGTGAAAGATGGCTTGATGTCTGATGTGTTGGAAAAAAGGGTTTATTAGAAAATAAAATAGGGCACATAATGCTGTCATTATATGTACTCAATTGTCTTCCCTTGAGCCCTAGTATGGAGAAACCCATTTAGAAGGACTTCATATTATAGCAGCCCTAAAAAGCAGGTCTGCATAGGAAGCCATTTCTGTTTTAAGTTATATGAGTCATTGCAACTGTTCTATACATGTTTGCTGGAAGCAGGCAGTCACAAAGCCAGGCAGTTGAGAAATAGTTACAGAAAAATAGTAACCTGTAAAACAACAACCTGCTCTTTTTACATTTGTGGATGTGTAAGATCAGCCCATTGGTTGATTTTTAAACTTTTGAACAGAACCAGACTAGGAGTTCCCCCTGTTTCCTTTCTTTATGCAAAGGAAAGATAAACACCTATGAGTGATATGGCTCATTTCATCAAATGCATTGCAAGAACGCAAATACATATCTACGCAAATGTTACAGCATTTCTTTACATACACATGTATTTTATTAATCTTGCCTCCCAAACTCCAAACTTGTTTACATCATGTTTTGTTATCTATATATCCATACTTCAAAGTAGCCTTCTCTTTACCAAACATTTTTTGTTGTCGCTTTGTCCTGGATGTTGTTATATTTGACCATATTTTTAAATAGGATCATCTAGTGTCCGCCCATCTGAGTCTGAGAGAAATGTATGACATTACGGTACCATGAGCTCTTTTAGGCCCACTATTGCATACTTTAAGTGTATTAACTGAACACTGCAACAGAACAACGCCAGCACTGACACTCCAATCTGAGTCAGACAGAAGTGTTTCGCCTACAGATTCTCAGAGATTTGTCCAGCGTTTAACAGCTTAAGTCAGAGACATTTTCAGTTCATGCTGTATTGAGCTGACAATTTATCTTAACCCTCCGCCGCCCCACTTCTGTCCAAGAGGAGATGGTATTTACATTGGAAGCGCTAATCACCACAGTTCCATAAAAGCCCCTCTCATATCTTTTCAACACAACCGATGCTGCACCATGCACACCAGTGGGTAGAAGAGGCTTTACAGTATTGATCAGCTCAAATGAAGGATTTCTGCACAGCAAAGATTACAAAGAATTAAGCAGAGAATGCAGTTCATGTAATAATGACCAAATATTTAGTGGCAATCAAGTCCTGTAAGAGGAGGAATGCATAAATTACACAGCAGGTACTTACGAACATGACCCTCTTAGGGATGTGGTCCGACTCAACTAGAGGATTCTTGTAGAGCCAAAGCTCCTCCGGTTGAATCACTCTCTCGAAGGGCTCCAAAAACTCTGTAAATCTGTGGCAAAGAAAGAAAAAAATGTACACACTGATCAGCCAAGCATGCCCTGTATGAGATATCACACTACTTTTTAGTGTTTTGACAATCTGATAATAATGCTTAAATTTCAAACATTTTAAAGGAATAGTTTAACATTTTAAATGTGTTGCTTTTTGCCTTACTCTCCGGCTCAAGAAAGGGAGACAGAAACTGTTCCTGTAACCGTGCTTGCATTTTTGAGATAGAAATTGGCAAAGGTTGCTCATCCAGGTTAGCTTGGCTCATACAATGGTAGTCAATGGGAGCAGATCAAAAAGATAAACTTTCCAACATCACTAAACGCTCCTGTGTGCTAGTTGGGACTTGTTTATTTACCATGTTATGTTACGCTCTATGTTTTTACACTTTATGTCATTTTAGAATCAAATACTAGTGGAAAGAAACCAGAAAGGGCCAGTGATGGTCACATACGTTTTTGATTCTAAAATGTCCCAACGTGTAAGCAAAATAGAGCTACCCAAAATAGAGCTCCCTTTGACTACCATTGTATGAGCTAAAATAACCTGGATGAGTGACCTTTGACCATTTCTATTTAAAAAAAAATGCACACACAGTTACAGGAATTATTTCTGTCTCGTTTTGTTGAGCCGTAGAGTGAGGCAAAAAGGTAAAAATGTTGAACTATTCCTTTCAGGGACTGAGGCCATTTAAACATTGAGAATTCACGTAAGATCACCTACGCTAAGGGACCTCTGTTGTTTCATTAGCATTCTCCTACTTCCTCCAGCCCTCCCTGGCCACCCGGCGATTCTGTCAGACGCGACCTTGTTCTCTGTTGTCTCACCAAAGTCTTTCTGTCACCTCACTTCAAAATAATTCAATATGACGTTTCTGTTCCACGGTTGGGTAGTGATATATACTGTGCCTCCAAGGCCCACAGAGAGCTCCAAATATTTAAAATACTAAACACATCAGAATCAGTTTTATTTTGAGTGTGGCTGTGGCATTGTTTTCCAACAACAAAATGCAAAAGTTATAATAGGAAGCCTGTCTTCAGGCTGGTGTTCAACTAGAAGAAAGAGGCAAGTTTTATATGTTATGTAAGTTTTACAGCAGGCATTCTCCCTCTGTGACTTGACTTATTGCAGAACTGTGATACACTGTGGATTTTTATCACATTTATTTTAAACAAAAAGTACTATCGTCTGGATCAGGAATACATTGTTGAATGTTTGTATAAGTTGATGTTTTTTTAAATGAAATAAATGGAAAGTTATAGTTGTGTGCATATAAAAATATTTTTGTGGATTAATTTACTGGTAGGCCTATACTGTATATACAGTAGATCTTATGTCATTAACTTCTTGTTTTTTATTTTTTTCCATTCCGCTACTCATTATTGTTTGTTTTATTACATAATTAATGAAATGAAATATGTTTATGTAAATGGTTCATATGCATTTTTTTTAACTGTGTGCATTAATTAATATCAAGATCCATCTGATTCCATAGTACTACTACAGAGGGTTGTTGGTGTACATTAGACAACCACTGACATTGATGAGCAGCTTAAATGTAAAGGTAAGCAGTTTGACCGTCAAAAACATTGCATTTATACACACAAGAACACAGTACTGCTTAAACCAAAAAACAAATAGATTCTGAATTATTTAACACAGGGGTGTCAAACTCATTTTGGTTCGAGGGCCACATACAGCCTCTCTGATCTCAAGTGGGCTGGACCAGTAAAATAATGGCAAAATAACGTACATATGTCAAATCCAAATCTTTAGCTTTGTTTTTCAGTTATATGCTTTATAACTCAGCCTACATGTAACCTATATTATCACAGATCACAAGGGATCTCTGTAGCCCCCAGGAAATGTCTTAGTAAAGGTTGCTGCTGGCCATGGGAATAGGAGGTGCGGCGCTGAGCGCCGCAGCAACAATTTTGGGGGTATTTTGCTCAAAGATGCCAATACGCACTAATGAAATAAACAACTGTTTATTTGAATACACAAATACAACAGGCACTGACCTTACAGTTGAACAATGTTGTTTACTATATGTACAGGGACACATTTTGTGCAAACATGCAGACAGTACAAAATACAATTAAATAAAAGTGCAACTTTTCCAAGCTGTGTACAGTAAGGATGGGACCCTGTTGACCTCAACTGAGGAGGTAGTCGGTCGGTGGAAAGAACTCCTGAATCCAACTAACACGCCCTCTATGTTGGAGGCAGAGCTGGAGGCTGATGGGGGATCATCGTCAATTTCCCTGGTGGAAGTCAATGAGGTAGTCAAACAACTCCACAGTGGCAAAGCCCCGGGGGTTGATGAGATCCGTCCAGAAATGCTGAAAGCAATGGGTGTGGAGGGGCTGTCTTGGATGACACGCCTCTTCAACATTGCGTGGACGTCGGGTACAGTGCCGAAGGAGTGGCAGACCGGGGTGGTGGTTCCTATTTTTAAAAAGGGGGACCAGAGAGTGTGTTCCAACTACCGGGGTATCACACTTCTCAGCCTTCCCGGCAAAGTCTACTCCAAGGTGCTGGAAAGGAGGGTTCGGCCGATAGTCGAACCTCAGATTGAAGAGGAACAATGCAGATTCCGTCCTGGCCGTGGAACAACGGACCAGCTCTTCACTCTCGCAAGGATCCTAGAGGGAGCTTGGGAGTTTGCTCATCCAGTCTACATGTGTTTTGTAGATCTGGAGAAGGCTTATGACCGGGTTCCCCGGGAGATACTGTGGGGGGTGCTGCGGGAGTATGGGGTGAGGGTGTCTCTTCTCAGGGCCATCCAATCTCTGTACGCTCAAAGCGAGAGCTGTGTACGGGTTCTCGGTAGTAAGTCAGACTCGTTTCCGGTGGGGGTTGGCCTCCGCCAGGGCTGCGCTTTATCACCAATCCTGTTTGTGATATTTATGGACAGGATATCAAGACGTAGTTGTGGTGGGGAGGGGTTGCAGTTTGGTGCTCTGAAGATCTCATCTCTGCTGTTTGCGGATGATGTGGTTCTGATGGCATCATCGGCCTGTGACCTTCAGCTCTCATTGGATCGGTTTGCAGCCGAGTGTGAAGCGGTTGGGATGAGGATCAGCACCTCTAAATCTGAGGCCATGGTGCTCAGCAGGAAACCGATGGATTGTCTACTACAGGTAGGGAATGAGTCCTTACACCAAGTGAAGGAGTTCAAGTACCTCGGAGTCTTGTTTGCGAGTGAGGGAACAATGGAGCGTGAGATTGGCCGTAGAATCGGAGCAGCAGGGGCGGTTTTGCACTCGCTTTACCGCACTGTTGTGACGAAAAGAGAGCTGAGTCGTAAGGCAAAGCTTTCGATCTACCGGCGATCTTTGTTCCTACCCTCACCTATGGTCATGAAGGCTGGGTAATGACCGAAAGAACGAGATCGCGTGTACAAGCGGCCGAAATGGGCTTTCTCAGGAGGGTGGCTGGCGTCTCCCTTAGAGATAGGGTGAGAAGCTCAGTCATTCGTGAGGAACTCGGGGCAGAGCCGCTACTCCTTTGCGTTGAAAGGAGCTAGTTGAGGTGGTTCGGGCATCTGGTAAGGATGCCCCCAGGGCGCCTCCCTAGGGAGGTGTTCCAGGAACGTCCAGCTGGGAGGAGGCCTCGGGGAAGACCCAAGACTAGGTGGAGAGATTATATTTCCACGCTGGCCTGGGAACGCCTCGGGATCCCCCAGTCAGAGCTGGTTGAGGTGGCCCGGGAAAGAGAAGTTTGGGGTTCCCTGCTCAAGCTGCTGCCCCCGCGACCCGATTTCGGATAAGCGGTTGAAGATGATGATGATGATGATGCAACTTTATTTAACTTGATTTATTTTTAAATACAGAGGTTATTTGTTGTTTTGGAATACGTTTTTCCCAATTTAATTTAATTTTAATTTAACTTACTTTTTTTTCTTAAATGCTCAGAAATGTGTGCTCTACAAGTCGCAGGCCGGATGTTTGACACCACTGCCTTAGACACTTGACACAATCAATCATCAATATTAGCATGCTATTTGGCCACATATATTGGCCTATTTACAGCCCTCAGAAAACTGACAGCTCTTCTTAGATGCAAGTTCATCAATTCATGGCTTAAAATCCTGAGCTGTAGAACTTTCAGCATACATTCCTAGCTGTAAGCCACGTAAGTTTCCTAACAGTTGGGAGTGTATGCGACGTGCGGATATGGCACAGGCTCCATGAAGAAGAAGAAAAAAAAAAAAAAAATAATAATAATTTTTTTTTTTTTTTCAGAATTGATTCAAATCGGCCAAATTGATTCGCGGGCCAGATCAAAACGTGTCGCGGGCCAGATTTTGACACATGTGATTTAACAGTTCGTAACTTACAATCATAAAAATGTTCCAGATGTGCTGCTGCAATAGGTAGAAACAGTGATTGCATAAAGCTCTCCCGAATCGCCGCATAGCCTTCAGCAAGGCATTTATCACGCTTCTGCTCCAGTACAGCTGCTCTCTGGCCAGTGGCAGAAGTGTGAGGATATCCCGGATCCTTTGCAGTTCCACGGTGCAAAAGGAACTGTTGAAATGTTGGCTAAGGGGCACATGCATCTTCTGCAAAACTCTGCCTAGTTTAAAACGGATTAATGTACAACACATGTTTTTTATTGTCCCTCTCTTTGAGATACACGAAAATCAATATACAGTTTTTAATCTCTTCCAAAAGAGGCCTACGTGGAAAGTTTGTCCCCTGAATACAGATGTTGTTGCACGAGAGCAGCCCAATCAGTAGAACTAATTTTACACCTTAGTGAGCCCATGTGCATGATTCACTTTAGCCACATTACATTTACGCTATGTGGTGCACAATGAATTACACCGCTCCAATGGCACGCTATATGCTTCATGTACTGCTCCATTTCCCCATGCTTGTCCTCTCTTCAGCTCTCCTGTACAGGCAATCAGTGATGGGGAATATTATTCTTGTCCCTGGGGATTATAAAGCTGAGAGAAAGAGCATCGGCACACACACACACACACACACACACACACACACACACACACACACACACACACACACACACACACACACACACACACACACACACACACACACACACACACACCTCGGGTCATTAAATACTGTGGCGGTCTAGCTGTCACTCTGCACGGCTTATCTTGCATCCAAGCCATAACGTCTTAATGAGTTTGAGGCAGATGATCCCCAAGGTAACTGCATTGATTAAAATCATCTTTGTAATATTTGCTTTGGGCCACTCAATCAGGTATTAAAGTTTGAAAGTCTTTAATTTTTTAGTACAGTGAGTAGAGTAATCACCCTTTTTATATAGTAGGGGAGAGTGGCCTAAGTTGTGCCGGTGGACAAGTTGTGCCACCCCTTGTTTCTAGAAAACCATAGAAGAAATTGGAAATGTGACCACATATTTAAGAAGAGCCATCCACTAAACTCATCCTGTAAAGAAGGGAGAAACATGGAATAAGATATAAGCACATTTAAGCTAAAAAAAACTGTTTTTGCCTTTCAAAGTAAAATTTCCATGATCAAGGTTTTTTGATTACTGTTTCTGAACAATTATAGACACGTTTGAAAACATTTGACACATGTTTTAGTGCTTTAGTATGCTACACTTTGAGTCTATATAGTTAGCACGCGTTAGCCCTAAACTGCTGCATCATGCTTATTATCTAAAATTCTGGGGATGGGGTGATTTGTGCCAGAGGGCCTAAGTGAGTTTTAAGTAAGTAAGTAAGTAAAATGTATTTATAAAAGCACATTTATAACAGTTTGCACTGTCCAAAGTACTTTACATAGAGCATTCAGTAGGTAAAAAATTAAGGTAAAATAACAATAACCAAAATAAAAGACATAAAGCCCAGACATCCACATATGAACAAAGATAGTAGTGCAGAGGTAAGATAGTTAATGGGGAGGAAAAACCACGGTGTACAGATGGGTGTTGAGCCATGATTTAAAGGCAGAAATGGAGAGGGAATCGCATATGCCAGGTGGCAGTTGGTTCTACAAGGGCGGAGCAGCTAGTGCAAAGTACATTTCTGAGAGTTGTGCCATTGGCATGGCTGTATACGCTGGTCACCAAAAGAAAGTGATTGTCTACAGTAGCTCAGAAGAGACTGACATCTCAATTCCACTTAACGACACCACTGATGAGAGTTCAGATGGCCAGAAAGATGATGATGGTGACTTTGTCATTGTTAGCTTTGCAGGCAAAACCACCTAGATCTGCTAGGCCTTGTTTAAGAAAATTGACCTTCAATCTTTGTAAAATATTTACTTTACTTACTTTAAATAAACCTTAAATAAGTGATTGTCTGATGGATTTGTCTTGCATTACAGTTTATGAGATATGTATCAATGGCACAATGTAACCCATGGTATTTTCTCCAATGGCACAACTTACACCACAAGACAACTTTTTTTCCTAAAGCTATATTTCTTCAACAGTTTATTCCAGATCCAAAGTTTTAATTGCCAGGGATGCACAACACCCTGAAATATATGTATATATTTGAGTTAGAGACTTTACTGTCAAGGCCTCACTTTAAAGTCACTTTGAGTAAAAAGTGGCACAACTTAGGCCACTCTCCCCTATAGTAGTTTAAATTGGCGAGTGTGACATTTCAGTGTTGGATTCAGATGTTCCTACCTAAGCATGACAGATTCCTTAAACTTAAACATGTTTTTAAATCCACTCATACAAACCACAAAGGTTAGAAAATACTAGTATAGCTGTACATCATGAATTTATCTATAAATAGCATATTTTTGACTGAGTGACATGAAAAATGTAATACAATGATAATATAATTGCACTGTATTTTCAGATATATTCACCATCACCTTGTTTACTGGGGATGATCACTCTCATAAACTCAAAATTAAATTGCCTTTTGGACATAATATATTCTCCTCCTTTTGGAGAATTTGTATCCAATCTCCTTTACCAAATCAATACCAACCCTTACAGAATTTCCCTCGGCTCAAGATTCAGATTGAGTTGTTTCTTATTTATTCCAAAGATAAACTCCAATATGGTTTGAGCGCACTTTGAGGGCTCCTGGCTCCAAACCTGGAACACAGTTGGAATTAATAAAGGTTTCATCCTTGATTCCATTGATAGCAGAGCCTGGCCTTTGTGAAAAATTAAGTTTACTCTTTGTCTAATCTTTAAGGCTGAGCTGAAAGCATCACTTACGGGTTGGTGGCATAGATTGCATTTGTCTGTGCCGGAAAGGAAGGGCAATGTGGATTACAGTCACATAAGTGGAGCTAATGTCAGAGCTTGGAGAGGTAACGACATCCACAGCACACGCCCCACTTTATCCTGCTGGGAAATCATTGTAATCACTCTGATCACTATGAGACAGAGGGGGTGTAAGGTGATGGTGGGCTGCATTAGAGTAGGAAAATGCATGGTTACCAGCCAAAAGAGTTGTTCTTTTAACATGTTTCCCTCATTGCTTTTCTCTGAGACCCGTTTCCACCGTCCATGCATTTTTAACTCTAGGGCTGGGTATCGAAGTTCAATACTGTTTTGGCTCCGTAGAGCTGCAGTGGCTCAGGAGATCAGGAGGGCATTTGTGGTAATCTGAAAGCAGTTCCTTCGATTTCAGCTTATTCAAAGTTTTATTGGTTGATATTTTGTAAAAGCATGTCAAGGAGATGACAAATAAAACATAGCCTACCTTTTTTTTAACCACGTCTAATGTCATCTTGTTAAAACGGATTTCATAACATTTAAAAAAAGTATCGTTCAGGAACCAGTATTGAAGTCAAGGTATATCGATAATGTATTTCCGTTAATGATACCCAGCCCTATTTCCAACCTTAAAGACCTGTGAGAATAAAGCTGTGGTGTGAATGACCAAGACTTACAGAGAAAACAAGAGGAGACAAAGATAAGTAAATAGAGAAATGGTGGTGGGGGAAAAAAAACCTAAGGAGAATAGTCTCCAAAGCGCACACAGGGCAGTGTTAAAGTAATCTAAACTGTTTTTCCACAAAGACAGAATCTCATTAGAGAGCAAAGGCCCTGTGACATGATCTCTGGCCAGAGTAAATGAGCTCTCTAAGTGCCCATAAACACCAGGAACGCAAAGGGGCCCTGACCTCAGCACCGCCTGCAGGACGCCTTGAGACTCCCTCATTCTGTTTTATCAGCTCCTTTTTTTTCTCGGTTTAGAGACATTATTGAGCAAAGGCACAAAGGTGTGTAGGGGCCAAAACGTTTACAGATTAACAGAAGACCTGGGAGACCTTAAGGGGAAAGTGTGGAGTTCTTAAGATTTCCAACTCTTGGAAAACCTTTGCTGATATAGTGGATTCCTACAGCTGTAAATTGGTAGGCCACATAAAGGAGTAGATCCACATAAATAAAGAGCAGAACATATCTACCTTACATACATCGCTTTAAATCTTTACATCCAATTTTTTTCTAACTCAGAAACTTTTCAACTTTTTGCCTCTTCTCCGGTTCCTCATTGTTCCAGCTCTGCAATTGGGCCAACTTATTATCACAGACTCTCAGCTAGAGGCATATTCTAAATCTGATGAGCGCAGCCCCGGCCAAGGAAATAAAACTGAATTATTTCTCATGATTCCCCCCTACCCTCCCTCCCTCGCTCCACCACCACTGCTTAAACGCCTTGGAGATTTAGCACAGCATCAACAACATCAAGAACAACGCAAGCAGCTAATTTGAAAGCTCCTGATTTATGATGCACTGCGGGCACAAGCAGTGGCTATGGGCCCTGGGGATACATATCTTCTGCTGTGTCACCATGATGGAAAGCCTCAGAAAAAAAAATATATAAAAAGTGAAAAAATTTCTCTCAACTAGGTCGATATGCTGTGAAGCAACGAGGTAAATATGAGAGTGGAATATCTTAGTTGGATTAACCTAATGCACGCTCCCTTTTTCAAATTAAGCATGAAAATATTGTTTTTGTTGCTAAATGTATCTGTGTGTTGCTATCTATGCTGTTCACGTGCCTAGAGCAATCACAAATGTATCCAAACAGGAGCATTCAGTGTTTTTCATCAATACTGATCGAATTGTATCTGCCAGCCGAGTGGGAGCAGAATGCTGAGAGCCATTATTAAAAGAGCATTTAACTACAGGTGCAGGAGGCGGCAAAGCAGCTCCAGCAGGGCATAGCAGAGCACTTACCAGACAGGGTGTGTGATCCTGACCTCTCGGGAGCAATGGAAAATATCAACAAGCTTTAAAATGTCCACGAGACACGAGGCGCAAAGACCCACACAGGGCAAGGGTTGTTCGTGCATCATGTCTTATAGTACGCTATATGTCCTCCCTAAGTGTTGAGGTGTAGTGTAACATTTTTAACTTTTAGAAATCATCATAACACTTTGCCAGTTGATTATTACATTAAAACAATATTTATTATTTCAATTTTAAAATATATTCATTTTCACAACATATTAATGTTCAATGTTTTTACCCAACAGATTTTGGATACAGCTTTTTTTGATTTTATAAATCAAAAGTATCATAATCAGATAACTAACAAAATATGAACAAATCCATCTTTAATTACCTCCAGAGTACTGCTACGAATTATTGTTGAAAGTTTGGTTGATGTAAGTGCTCTAGAAGTTGAGACTATTGGTTCAGACTATTGAAAAAAAATAATGTTGAGATATTGGCAGTTAAGAAAGAGAAATATGAAGACGTAAACATACAAGGTTTAATAAAATAATCACATAAATGTACATTTTGGACCTTTTAGGTGTATACCAGTAGAAGACATGTTATGGAAGAAAAATAGCCAAAAATCTGACCAGTGCTTGAAAAATCAATGTTTTTGCCTGCATTGTCTTGGGTATTTCTCACTTTATCGCACTTCGCAATATATACTGTATATTTATATATACATATACAGAACACACATGTATGACTGCCACAGTGCCTGATGTATTCATTATATATATATACAGAACACACATGTATGACTGCCACAGTGCCTGATGTATTCATTCAAAAGAATGCAGCGCATTGTGTGTGTTCACATGCGATTGCCTTTGCACTCACGAGGGGCACATTTGGCAACCAGCGAAGCTACTGCGAGCGAGCTGTGTGTGCAGCGAAGGGACCAAGGGAGGCACAAATGGAGCTGACCATCTGCCAGATCTGGGACAGAATGTGAAATGACTTTACCCATCGAAATCAGATTTGGGCCTTCTCTCAATCTGATGGCAGCCACATCTTACCATCTACTTATTACCACGGGCATTTAATCATAGAACAGGGAGCTATTGAAAAGTGACGTTTGAGATTCACAAGCTATTAGGATCAGAAGGTTGTGTAGAGCCCCGAGGGAAAATCCCCATCCTTATCTGCACAGTGCGTCTTCTGCTTAATTTGCCCATCGGTACATCCCTATTTCTCCTCTTATACACACCATCAAATCCAGTTGGAATATTGGGCTGTTCAATAAAGCTCAATGGTCGGTGCTTAATGTTAAGAGCTTGGGCTTCGATAGTTTTATATCTAAATAAATGTATTGGTAGAAAAACTGACGGAGAGCAGGAGAGTTTCAAGGAGAAATAATAAGAGTTATGGAGCGAGAGAATGGTGGAGCAGATTATTTTGCTGGCTCTCTCTGATTCCTGACTGAGTGCTTTCCCAGCGGTGGCGGACACACAGATTGGCTGTTCTGGAGTGGACAAATCACCAACTTACCGCATGGACGATTACTCAACACCTCTAAGCTTCTCTAAATCGTCAGAGGCATGTGGTCGCTGCACAGACCAGTTTGAAATAAAAGCGGTGATCATGCTCATATTATTAGGAATATGTTGGAAATACACTTTAATAGAATTTTACATGTATTTTAAGCATTTCAGTAATTGATGTGCTAGCGATCAAATTGCTAAAAGAGTGTTTGGTCTCAGTCTGTCAAGTTGGCTTTGTCTCATCTTTTCTATCTTTGAATTCAGGAAGAGCAATGTAAAAGCAAACATCCTTATTGTTATGTTAGTGTTATATTTGAAAGCTTGTGACTTCACTCTAAACACAGTGCATAAATTATGTTTTTAATTTGCACGAAAAGCCAGATAGTCCCTCTCCTAATGTGCATCCTGCCTAAGACCATCACCTTGTAAACTAAAATTAGCATAATGCAGCATTGCAGTGGAATATTAATAAAATGCGTACACAAAATGAGTTTGACATTTTAGAAAATACCATTGTTTGGTGCAGAAAATCAATACCACTCTCAAAACTGTCTGCTTTAGAATAACGTTTAGCATAAAGACTGGAAACAAGGAGGAGACAGTCAGGCCCCGTCCAAAGGCAACACAATCTGCTCACCACCACCATCTCTAATGCTCACTAATGTAGCTTATTTAACCGTTTATACGTAGGGCATAATCTATATGTCTGATACGCTAAGCTAACTGGCTGTAGCTTCATATTTACTGTAAAGCTATGATGAGAGTGATGTCCATCTTCTCTACTCTGCAAAATTAACGTATTTCCCCCAGCATTGAACTGTAGCTTTTGAACACACCTTCTGGTTATTGCTATGTCACACTATTTAGCTCACAGTTTTGGAACTAACTGAACATTATAAAAAAAACAATACACTCATTACTAGATTTACAGTATTGATATCATAAGTTTACCCAATAACATGGGGAAGTGGGTCACATATATACGTTTCAGAAAGTTTTTCTCAAGTTTTCATACACTGCATGGATATCCTTTATCAGTGCCTATCAGCTCACATCAGCTTATCCAGAGTTACGCATCCATGAAAAGTGCTGTCGCAACCTTTTAACCGACAAAAGAGCAATGCGTAATGTTTGGTGCATGGCAGTCACAGCAGGCGGGAGCCTTAGTTTATCGCAAATCCACAACTTTCACACTGAACACCGCTGGAAGAAGAAAATAAAGCGCACGTTTTGCTTAAGTTTCCATTTCTTACTCCACACAGGGGGGAATACATCCTGCGTTTGCAATTCCAGTAAAATCAAATCTTATTCCTCTGGCACGTCAGGCTTTAACTGAAGACAACTGGGTATCTGTGATTTAATAAAAGCACTGCTGCTGCTGCAATTAGATTATAGGGCCGGGTCACAGGGAGCCGAGTGACAGGCTGAGGATACATTCTTCAATTATGTCGCTTTTTATTTCATTAATTATCGGACCCTCGCTGATGCCAAGACAACTAATGTGTGCTTACGTGTGGCGCTGATTGTCGATTGTTGAAGTGATTGCCGGGGGACGTCTGCTCTTCTGAGGGAACGGAAAGTTTGAATCAGTCCAATAAATCTGCAATCAGCAATAAATCTATCTGGTAGATTCCCACTGGACTCGAGAAACCTCGAACCATGACATTTGAGGCTGCATTGTGTGGCTGGAGAGGATTCAGATGTCCGGAGGGAAAGTGTGGTAACAGAAGGTGTTATATCTCCATTGTAGTGTGGCTGGTTAAGTCAAAGGGTTTAAATGCTCAAGGCTTTAAGGACATGCATATCAATTCTTCAAAACAGATGGGCACATTATGTCATGACTCATGGCTCGGCAGTCTCTCTTTCGTCTATGTGTGTTTTCCCTCGTTTGTCTCTCCTTTGTTTTGTTGGTCCATGTGTCGGCTTCCCTATTGGCATGTGGGCGTGGTGGCACTCCAGGGCAGGCTGTTCCAAGTGTGGATCGTTGGGCTAATCAGGGCTCCCTATTTAAACCTGTGGACTCCAGTCATTCAGCGCCAGAGTCTACTACGTACCAGAGTGGTAACTTACCCGAGATCAGGAATATCTTTTGTTATTGTTTTCTTCATGTCTCCAGTTGGAGTGATTTCTAACTCTGCTCCTTGTTTTCCTTCCGTGCCAGTTGCCTCCGCTGTTCACTTGACTTTTCCTGCTCGCCTGCCTGCGGGTTTCCGGATATCCACATGCCTCTGATCGCCACGCCATTCAGCCGTCCAGTGTCCTGCCTGCCTGCCTGCCTAATAAACATTGTTCTAAACTGACTACCAGGTATCTGTTCTGCTTTTGGGTCCAACCTCAAGCTATCACAACACATTATATTCTTAGCTAACAATGAATGATGTCAGACACCTGCTCTAGGGTACTGACACTCATAATATTAAAAGCATTATCTCTATTTCCCACACGGCAAACTACATAGCTCATAAAATCATAATTCACCAAGATAATTACTTGGATGTGTTCAAAACTGACATTATGTCTTTCCCTGGAGGCTTCTTAAACTATACTCTGTATAGTCAATATATCTATGTGTCATCGTCTTTTCTCACTCTGCTTCTGTTCGTGTTAGTGGCTACAGTCAGGGGCTTGACAGGACGTGTCAGGAATGCACAGCACCGGTCCTGTCACAGGCAGTGGAGAGAGGAGTAGAGTGGTATAGATGCTGAGTGACACTCTGCCAGCTCTGGCCTCTCTAGAGATACAGTTTGTTGTCTGAAGTTGGCTAAAGGGGAGAAGAGAAATAAAGAGAACGCCAGCCTACTTTATTGTAGCGCAAAAGGATACAGCGTTAAATGCAGGGTCATTCTTTTTAAGTTCAATTACCCGCACACACTTATTCACACAATCAAGAAAGGTGCCATAGAGTGCTTTCTCACCTGCCGTGTTTGGTTCGATTGAAACAAACTCGAGTTTGTTTCTACCTTTGCGCCTGTGAGAACACAGCAATCGTACTCTGGTGCGAACCAAAAGTGGACCAGACAAGCGGGCCGAGACCTGGTTGAAGAGGTGGTCTTTGTACATGTCTGAACTAACTCTGATGCAGTCAGTTTGTGGTAAGAACTTGACGTTGCTTATGCCACTGCATTTTGGTTTTCTTCAGACCAGAGGAAACGATTGGTGTTAAAGAGAAGCAAACCTTTTGAAAAAACAAAACAGTGTATCATTCCGGCATCTGGTGCGAACCAAGGATGTGAACTAGAAGCAAACTATCAGGTGTGAAACCGCCCTTAAAGAAGCCTGGAAGACACTTTGAGAAAAGGTCAGAGGCACGTACTTCAAGACAGGCATTAGGAAATGCAGTGGTCTGAAACTGGCAGGACATGACCAAAGGGGCACAGAGGGATTGGGGAATCAAGGAAGCATGGTGTTGGTGTAGTGGTGGTGGAGGGGGCATAGCTTGATACATTTTCCAACCCACAGTAGTGGAGCCAGGAGCCAGGCTGCTACGCACAGATGATTCGCCAGCAGGCTTAGCAAACGCTCCAGGGGTCCAAGGTTTATATTCATTGAGTTCGCTGAGTGAATGCATGGACTCCACAGGCCCATTAGAATAGGCTCATCACATCTGTTGAGCTTTCTCTCCCTTTATTGCACCGTGTATAGGGAAACTCTCACGCCTTGCATGCTAACATACAGTCTTGTAGTGCATAGGAGTTATTTTGTAAGGAAGTTTTTTTATTATATAATTTCCAACTTTTCTTCCTGTCTAAACAAACCACATTCATTTTGTACTGTGGCAACATCAAGCAACACACCGGGATGATGTATTCATCAGTTAACCTTGAAATGTTTCAATCTTCAAAAGAAACTCCGGAAACTGATCATTATCAGAAAAATAAAAACTGGCACGCTCAGGCTCAGATAATGAATTCTACAGGCGGAATAACTGACATCTACAGTCACCTTAGAGGTTAAGGAAGCTGTATTGTCGACCTACTGTTTCAGAATCTCAGCAGAATGTCTGTGGAGACACTTGGATGGGTATGTTTGTTCAATGTTGCTTGCGTGCAGAGTTTATTAAGTTGGGCGGTTGAGTAACTGTGCTTGGAGAGAGGGAGGGAGCAAAAGAAGGGTGGTAAGAATTGGAGATAGAAACCCTGATCACTCACTTTAGGGCTGTGAATTTGGACAAATACATATGGGACCAGGACACAAGGCTGACATTTATCAGTGTTGTCATGCTCAACACTCATCTGAACAAATGCCAAAGCTGACAGCGAGGAGAGACAGATTCCAGTCATGTGCTCTTTGTGAGGAAAGGTGAACATACACACACACAGTTTTAAAGTTGGTCATTGGCAGCAATAGAAGTCCACAGCCACAACCACACACACACACACACACACACGTATATACCGAATATTCTTTCATTGTGACATTCACTATCCTTGCCTCAAGCTATTTAAATTCCATGGCCACAAAACCATTTTATTTCCCCTGCTTGTTATTGTTTGTCTGCCCACCACTCCTCTCTGGGATGCGTTCTGATAACATTGGTCATCTGGAGTTTTTTCTCAATTTCTTGTTGGTTTAGATTCCTCGAGGGACTTGTGTGCTTCACCAGCAATAATATTAAATTAGATCCCTGTTGTTTTTGTGTGTTTTTTTGTTGTGAAATATGCAATCAAACAATACCTGTGAACAGCAGGGATAATTTGACTGTTACCAAATCCAATTGGCAATCATAAAATGCAGAATACTGCCTCCCAAAACAAACAATGTAATAGACATACAAGTGCTGGAAATGACTGCTGGCAATATCAGTCCAAAAATAATTCCCATTCCCCCAAAAAAGACATGCCTCAATGTTGGAATTTGGAACACCTTTCGCTTAATGTATAGTAGCATATACAGTATACAGGCCCTGTACACCCACACAGGTTTTCAGATGATTTTCAGTGTGACTAAAGCTCTGCTCAGGTTGAAGGTGGGCGAAGCTATGCTGGAATTACATAACGTCATCCAACTCCATGTGTAAATGAAGACGATAAAGGCAACAAAGCTAACAGGAGAGTTATAGAAATGTCTGTCAAGCACCATTCATACACACCCACATGCTCTAGAAGAAGACAAAAAATTACCTGTGCAGTAAACCCACAGAAGCCCTTGGGTGTGCTGGGTTTTTAACTGTTGTCTTACTTGGCTGCTTTCCATTAAATGGAACTACTAAGAGTTATGAACGGCTCTGCATGCTTGGTCGTTGTGATTATTTTATCAATGATGTTTCCCCAAAGGCTTTGTGAATGTAAATCTTAAGCATGATATTATCACATTAGAGGTATTTGTTTGAAATGTCTTTGAAGTACAGATCAGTAATGTTATATTAAGTGTAGGTGGCATTGTGCTCGTAACATGTCATTAAGGTTCAGCTAAATGGAATGGAGCCGCATTTAATGAGATTAGTTATAGTTGTGCTTTTCCTGCTATTGTATGGCACTTTTCATATTCTAATTTTAACAATATCAATTCTATCTTACTATTATTGATATGGCTAGAACTTTGCATGAATGGTTGTGATAGTGTTGGTTTAAAAAAAAAAGCACTTGAGAACGCTGAAAAACCCTGACATACAACACTGACAATTGAGGTCACGAAACCCCATAAAGAATCAGAAAAACAAATGCACAATACAACTAACAGGAGTCAATGACAATTCAATCAAGCAGGCTGCAAACACACAGTCCTGAGACGAGATCTGATAAGGTTAATTATTTCAGTGAACACAGCAGTGGAAGTGGAGCACTAAAGTGTGCTGTGTGCTTTTAAACCACATAAAAATAAAAAATTAAATTGAACCATAAAAGTATGCAATGTTTAATGATTCTCCTTGTAAACCTCCTGAAGCAGCTGGTATCACTCAGTACCATCACAACCATTGTTTTTTTATCTTTACAGCTGTTGTTGACAGCAGAAGGACAAGTTGTTGAAATACTAATAAGAAAGACTGATATGATCACAGGGAGCCAATTGTGAAAGATAAAAATAGATGTGTCCGAGAGAGTATTATGATATAATCAATTTTTATCAGATTTCAAAGAGGATTCAATTTCAGCTGTGTTCACCTCCCTTCACCTCACTCTAACAAACTTCATGCATCTCAAGCTTTCTTTCAGAATTGTACTGGTGGTGCTACAGTAGCACTGCTACCTGTGTCTGTCCACCAACCATGTAAGCCAAATTGGACATGTTATGTTTCCTCGCTATAGTCTTGCAAAAGTTTTTACCAATTTGATGAGCAGACACATGAGAATCTGGGGCTTTAATGACACACCTGTAGTCATAGTCAACCTGTCATTCAGTGTGGTGTTCGCTGTTCACTGTGCACTCCTTCCTTTCCTGTCAAAAATATACATATACATGTCTATGTGGGTGGAGAAATAACGAGTTTCTGCATGCAGAGGGGTCTTGTCGGTTTCAATTATACACACACATCTGTTCCCAGCTTTGGCAAACTTGTAAAGTTTCTTTAACAATGTTCAGTGGTTGGGTAGCACAAAGATTGTCAGAAAAGTTCTCAGAGATGTGTCTCTCTAAAGAGCATTGGCAAACAGAATCCACGGAGGAGTCATCAAGGAAAGAGTATGGTCAGACAGCAAAACCCAGGGGTATGACAGACACACACACACACACACACACACACAGATGTGATGGAGAGGAGAGGTTCTCGCTTGTTATAGATTTGGGCAAGGGGACTGGCATTGTGTGTGTGTGTGTGTGTGTGTGTGTGTGTGTGTGTGTGTGTGTGTGTGTGTGTGTGTGTGTGTGTGTGTGTGTGTGTGTGTGTGTGTGTGTTTGTTGGAGGAGGGCCCTTTCATCTACTCAGCCCCTCATCTGTCTTTGTACAGAAAAGAGTATGGAGCTGGAAATTACAGTAATGGAGCAGATATTAGAAAAATCTGTGACAAATGGCCAACGGAGGGATAGAGGTGACAGAGAGAGACAAGGTGAGAACGAGAGAGAGAGAGAGAGAGAAAGAGAGAGAGAGTGAGTGAGAGCGAGAGAGAGAGAGAGAGGGGAAGAATAAGAATAGAAACATCACTGTGGGAGCAGGTGTAAATAAATGCAGGGATCTTGCCACAGGAACTGTCACTTCCACACTGCATTCCACACCTCCAACGTCAATAGCATTCCGCCCTTGGCTCAGTTTTCATCTACTGTACACTAGTCGGAGCCATTTGGAAGAAAAATTCTATTTTAAAATTTGCATCATTCACATCCCATGGGCTTGTAATTTGTTAATAGGGCTGGGTATCGTCAAGGACTTCGCGATACGATACATATCACGATACACTGGTCACGGTACGATATATCACGATATATTGCGATATTCCATAAACAAGTTGCCTTGTCAAACATAACAGCACAATATATTGATAATTGCACAAACAAATGAAGTCAAAACTATTTCATTCACAACTTCCTTTACTATTTTCTTCCTTTTTTTTGGTTTTGGCAAATGATCAAACACTGCTGCATCTGCCCAGTGTTTCCCCTACCATTATACATGCCTGGCGGCCCCGCCAGGCCAACGGGACCCCCCGCCAGGACAACAGCTTTTTTTTGTCTGCGCGCAGCGGCGCGATGCGCGTGTGCATTCGGAGCGCACATGTCAAACAGGGAAACTGACGAGAAAGAACCTTCCTTTATAAGTCCATGGCATGCACTGGAGAAGATATTTAGGACTCAATAACAGGGAGTTAAACAGGAAAAAGTTCTGAGCAAAACTTAGAAAGTTAAAGTCGCTACGTCGCCGTGGCAACCAATCTGTATCAACAGCTGAGACAGCGCAGCAAGTTATCTTGAAAACAGCAGGCTATTGTAGCCCTAAAAGCTTTATTTTTTGGTATTTTCAATGCTACTTTATTTTTATGTTTTAAATTGAGAACTAGGCTACATGAAATATAATGGTCGGAATATGAAATTTGGCTAAGATTGCACACATTTTGATTGATAGGCTAATCATGATGTGTAGCCTAGGTTAATTCAATTATTTTAAATGAATATTTAAATAAATTAAAGAAAATGTTTCATGATCCAGATTATTCCAGAAATGAATACTAGACAGGACATACCTGTCTATATTAGGTCTTAGTGTTAATTGTATTTTATTTTCATATCCATGTGTTTTTCTTCAATAGTTTATATGGCTTGTGTCGCCAAATTATTCTAGAAAATTGTTTTAGGCAGGACATATGACAGCTGTTTACAGAGCAAAAAAAATAAAATCAGATTTAGCTTCTCAAAGTGCACCAGATTGATGCATTTAAGTTTAAAATGGTAAAGGTTTTCTTCCGCAGGGGCATGCCCCAAGACCCCACTAGAAGGTATATTCTCCCCCAGCAGTCTCAAAAAATCCTGAGGGAAACACAAAATGTACAAACGTACCGAATGTGAAGGCATAACTCTATGCCCTAATTTGTAGCGGGCTGTCAAAAGAGGCTCATCCATATTACGGTTAGTTTTGGTCAATTTCTACTAGAAATTTGGTACACAAGCCGCGCGCAGACTCTTTATCAGCTTTTACCACCGGGCCTAAAAAAAATTCTAGGGGAAACACTGCATCTGCCATAACATGAAAATAATAAATCCAATTCACTCTTGTACTAATTGTACAGGACACAATGCAAATGAAAACACATCAGTGTGCTTTTGTGACACAGTGAATCTTAAGTGTTTTAAACAAAACATATTTAACTTCAATAGTCAGTATCCTATAGGCTCAGGCCTGACAGCAGACATGGGTTTGAATCTGACCCGTGGTTGTTCTCTGCATTTCTTTCCCTTTCTGCCCCATTTCATATCTGTGTCTCTGCACCGTCAATAAAGCCTTGAAAAGCAAAAAAATAAAAAATAAATAAATAAATATATCGATTTTTCGTCATAAAAATCGATACTGATATCGCAAAACTAAGTATCGCGATATATCGATATTTTGATTTTTTGACACAGCCCTATTTGTTAACATATTTTTCTATGTGTTCTTAATTGTTTAAATGCTAAAATGAGAAATTATTCAATAGCAGTTCTATAGCATTTATACTGTATATGTTAAAGGTGCTATGAGGAAGTTTTAAATATGTTTGAAACAAATGATGATCTGATGATCATACATTACATGTAACAGCAAACAAGACTATCAGTGCAAATAATGCTATTTGTATATAGTTTTTCTTAATGCCTTTGTCATGGTAACACTCACCCAGGAACAACAGCTGGCATTGTAAAAACACTACCACTTTTGTCCAAAGGGGGTGCAAGAATTAACACAAACAGAAAGTTCCTCTGAGCGCCTTAAAGTGCTTGTTTAAAACATCTAGACCATCAACAACAGACCATTAAGGTTAAAGAGTCTACCGGAAACAATTAGTGGAATGCTTAACCATAAAAAAGTGGACATGATTTTCATTTTACACATGTTAAGGGGTACAAATGAAAAAAGCCAATTCAATCATGATGAAGAGATCGGATCATAAAGGTTGTTCCGACACTGGATAACCTTAACACTGAATACCACGTTGCAGTAAGAATCTCCTTCTAGGATCACCAAAAGACAAGTTTTGTGACGGATGACTTCAAACAACTGGTTATAATATACCACAAGAGTCTTTATGGTACAAGCAAAGGCTGGATGTAACATAAGAGACCAAACTAATACCTTCAGATATGATGAAATGAATTCACAGCAACAATTATGCAAGTATGTCTGCTTTGATTCATTTCATATTTATTTATTTATTTTAATGTTTATTTGACAGGGACAATACATACAACATTGCCACAAAAAAAATGGGAAAATGTGATGCATATAAGACGTCTAGCTTCAGCTAATTTGCAGTCTTTGTCCCTGGGTCAGGCTTTAAAATACAATCAAAGATACTAAATACAATAAATGCAGTGATAGAGATACAGTGAATAATACAATTAATAGGTACCATGAGTCAATACACACAGCTGTAGTTTTACATTTCAGATTAAAACACAATTAAATTTAGCATTAAACATTAGTAAAGTGCTCTATTAAAATAACTTGAGAAACGTTAATGTTCACATTTCTGCTGCTGCTTGAACCACTGTTTAACTTTCACACTAAAACTCTTTAGTTCTGTTTGGGATTTAATCTCTGATGGTAGAGAATTCCATAGGTGTGTACCTTGCACTGAGAGAGATAATTGGCCAAATGTTGTCCTGCATCTTCGAACTTTACAGTTTTGTTTGGTTATACTCCTTGTCATTGTCCGGCAGTTGTCAGTCTTTTTAAAGATCTGAGACATTGCTTGTGGGGCCAGTCCATTTAGGCACTTAAAAACAACTTTCAAGGAACAGAATTTTATAAAGTTGGAAAAAGTCAACAAATTGTATTTCTCAATAATTTTACAATGGTGCCATTTCTGTGGCTTCTGGTCTAAAATTTTTAAAGCTTGTTTATAGAGTGAGAATAGAGGTCTAGTAGCTGACTCAGTGGCCTGGCCCCAGGCAGTGATGCAATAGGATAGATGTGAAAAAACCATGGCATGCAGATACAAATGAGATGCCTTAAAGGAGAGGCATGACCTGATAAGTCTAAAGCAGTTCAGACTAGTTTTTACAGTTTTAGATAGCTTCTTTATATGTGAGTCAAACTTAAGTTGAGGATCTAGAGTTATACCTAGATATTTAAACTCATTTACCACCTCAATTGCTTTACTATCTATAGTGATGTCAAATTTCTCTAGGACTTTCTTTCTTATTGAGAAGCACATTGATACTGTTTTTGTGTGATTAAGTGTTAAGTGATTGCTTTGTAGCCATTCTGAAACCCTGAATCTGTCTTCAAACAAACAGAAAGAGGAGAACAGCTGTCTACTGACCAAATGTGTTAGTTTCTGTTCCTCCACACAATCCGTTAACGGTTAAGGGTTTAGTAGGGACATCAAGGAAAAAACAACGCAGTCTACAACAACCGTAATGGCATTTTTAAATGAATAAAGTTCTGTTTTTAGAGCGCTGATTCAACTTTAAAGGCATTTAAGAGGCTGTCATTTGTGGTGGCGTTGGATTGCATTGCGCTAAACTGAAAGCTGTGTCTAAAGCAGTATGTAGGCTTTCCTCATTGAAATGATGGGTTTGGACAAAATAGAGCATTAGAAATAGAATAGAACCATGATATGAGGTTGAAAACTAGAGAGTGGATTATGAGTTCAAATGACTTGGTCAAACTATTTAAAACTGCTTCAACAGAAACTGAAATTAAAACCATTATGACTGTAGGATTAAAAATGGCCTGTACTTATAAAGCGCTTTTCTAGTCATTCTTGACCACTCAAAGTACTTTACACTGCCGTCACATTCACCCATTCACACACGCATCGCAGAAAATCCAGCCCATCAGAAATCCTGAGGCTTTGATCTAATGACCTTGTTTGTCTTTCATTAACCCATTGACAGACACCAATGGCAGCAGCCATCGGGAGCAATTTGGGATTCCTAGTTTTACCATTTCTACATGAGGCAGCTGGTGGGGATTGAACCACCAACCCTGCGATCAGTGGATGACTGCCCTACCTGTCCTATTCTGAGGCAATCTATCCAATACTCGTTGAGACATTTTACTGTAAAAACGCAAATGTTAAAAACACTTGGCATGTTCCTTTAAGAAGAAATGGTGAAAAAGACACAGAGCGACTAACCGAAGAGATTTGATGCCCATGGAAGAGTAAAGAGATGGAGCTGGATGGATGACAGCAGGGACAGCGAGACATAATGAGCTGATCAAACGATTGTGGAGAATCAAATGCCAGAGTCGCTCAGAGCGCTGACAGACTTAGCTGTCAGGGAATGCCTGGTGTTGGTCTTATTGTCAGCTGCCTCTGCTCCCATTTGAAGATCACAGTTATTTCTGCCCACAGCAACTGCAGAGAATGCTGATTCACACTGTTCTGCCTTTTCTGTTACACCCACTTTTATCCTACTGCTAACCACAAATAGCTTTATTCGGTCCATCATTTCTTTACATAATTCTTCTTCTTTGTCGTCTGCCTAATCCTCCCGTTTTATATCCATCCATCCTACGTTATTCCTGTTCTTTTTTTAATAGACCTCTGGGATCTGAAAATGGAAATCTATTTATTTCGAACAGGTGAAGACAAAAAAATCAAAGAAGTGGACAGGCATCAAAAAAGTCTCTTTTACAAACAATGAAATTCGTAAAGCAAAATAAACTGTCCAACACTTGGTTTACGTGTTTAAAATAGGGGCAGAAGAACAACTTATTTCTCACCCCTTGTCCCTAACTAATTCATCCATAGTTATTAATTAATCAGCTTCCCTATTGAGTCAAATACTTTATTAATTCACCATGGTAACTAATTCAATTTGCCATACATATCCTCTTAAAATCCTCATACCTGTCGCACACTTTGCCATCCTTGTATTTTCACTAACGCTTTCCCCTGTACTTGTTGACTGAGCTTTCTTTTGTTTGGTTTAATTGCATGTCCCTGGATAGACTGGCACACTGGCGAAAACACTACTCCTTTAAGAGCTCACTAATTTGGGGTTACTTTAAAATAATCAAGTACAACAATGGGTATTATCTCCGGTCGAACATTTTTTCCACCTCCCTTCAGCCCTAGTCCAGTTGTCAAGCCTGCATTCTCAAATTGTTTTCTTCTTTCTCCGACAAAATGAGGGTTACGGATTGGATGACCTGCCATTCAGTGCCTCAGATGTTGGCCGCCAAAATTAAGAAATGCAGCAATAACCTTGCGAGCAGTGGAGGGTAAACGGAAGATAACTCGGGCTACAGATGTGTCACATCATGAGATTTGTGAGCACAATAGAGCGATTCCAGAATAAACTCAAGAGACAAATGTGTGTGTATAAGTGGAAGAAATTGCCTCACTAAGTGTCATAAACAGGGTGACATGGGTCTCCAATTGAAATCCTCTTTCATCCATGAAGATAATTCTAGAATTCAAGTGCATTTTTTTTGTTAAACAGCTTATGAGAGTGAAAAAACACTTTCTAAATGATATAGGTGCTGGACTTCCTTCATCAGCAAGTCTTTTTACTCCAGCTTTCTGCCATTACCCAATGCGACGCTATCGTAAAATCAGCTTGAGTGAGCTTGCTTGCTCTGGGATATTGCCCTTGGGAAGAGCCGTTTGGACTAAAACCGTATAGACCAGGGAAATAAAACAACAAGAGGTGAGAGCTTCGGAGCTGCGGGGGGGAGTGCCTATTGCCAGAGGAGGGATCCGAATCAGCATTATTAGCAACCCTTTCACATTACAGGAATTCATATAAAGTATCATTTGACAGAGCTATAGCAATAGTGGCACTTACACCTGTGGCCTTTGGCTGAACATGTTTTATCAGGAAATCTCTTTACTACACCCAATATTTTAATTGTTGTTCAATTTATCCACATTCGGTAATCATTCCTGGATATATCGTGGTTTTATATGTTGACAGGTTCCTGCAATGCATTTTGGATTGGACTACCTAAGTGTGCTCTCTTTACGTCCTGTCAGGCAGCGCAGTGTGAAGTAACTGCTTCACATTAAAAGCATTCACGCAAAAAAAAACAAAGGGTGGCTGTTATTGTGAAGCAGACGCAGAACATTTTTTTTATCGCTGTGGAAAGCGCTGACCACAATGCATATTTCAAAATGCACCAAACACAGAAGACAACAGTCAATATTAATTTTTCCCCCCAAAGTGGATCATTTAGAATTACAAGGGGGAAGCTAATGGCAGCCACCGTGAGCTGTCAGATGAAGAGCCCTCGGGCGACTGGCTGCACAACTCAGCAAGTTAACCAACGCCAATGTGCAGTGTGGTGTGGAAAAGTCATAACTGCTTTTGACTGACTTCTTTATCAAAACATCACAAATATGTTTGGCTGCACTATCAACAGATACATCTGTTTCTCATCTGTTGTAGTATTCCTGACAAAGTTACTGATCAACGAGTGAGCTAGTGCCTAAATAAGCCGTGATGGCTGTTGGGCTGGAATATTACAGATTGCAACTTCAAATTATTTATCAATAATCCATAATGTGAATAACCCTTACATTCTTCGGGATTAAAACACGTTTCAGTTTGTGTCAGCTACAGAGACAATGCACACTGATGACACTGCAACCGATCCTCTAAACAGAAAATGTCCCCTCAAAACCAGAGTGCAGGAGGCCCCCATGCGTAACATGCGAGTTAAACAATCCGCTTATTTTTTGAACAGTCAAAACGCCTGACAACAAAATACTCTTCCCCAAAGTCTCTTGAGGCTTTCTGAGAATTGAAAATGCTCTGGGCTGCATCCCAGGGCTGCTGGTAAGCCTTTCCGCTGAGAAGAGGGGATGACACGCAGTAAACGCTCAAATGCAAATGCACCACATTTCCCCCCCTCAATCTCCGCTATGCTCTGCAATACAATTCTGCTGTGGTCCAAATCGCTACCTGTGCAACAAGCAAGTGGGCCCTATTTTGTTGTACCATAAAAACTGCCCTCTTCTCCGGCCAATCACTCCCATCAGAAAGCTTTTAGATTGCACTGATTGTTCTCGGATTGGTTTTGCTGCCTCTTCAAATCGCAGTGCCACAGATCCTTATCGGTCTGGAATCTCAAAATCATCTCGAAGTCTTTTAAAACTCCATGTCCTCCATCTTATCTTGCACCTCTGTCTCTTTCTCTGCCCCTTCTTGCCTGGCGAAGCGGTTCTATACTGAGCCAATGCTGTGATGTTTACTGTATCTACCCATATATTCAAGTGCCCAACAAACACATACGGTAGCAATTTTAACTCAAAACTTTGCCTTGATTGATTGAGGACAAGGATTTCTGCCAAACAACCACTCAAGGAAGAAATAACTTCTGAGGTAGTTGCAATAGCTTGTGCTTGTTTTTGCACTGGATTAGTGAAATAGCACCAAATCTCATTATCCTCTCTTTGTATGTTGAAGGGCTAACTGCATAATTTTTTCTGATACAGTTTTCGGCTTGTTTTTTCTTCTTCTCCAGATCTGTTAAATGTCAAAGATCCATTTCCATTTAGATTTAACTTTTTGCTTTTTCACCCTGGGGAGATGTGTGACTCCTGGGGTGCTAACCAAGCGATGACGAATGCATGGCATTATTGGTTTTTGGATCGACCAAACGTCACTTTTGCCGGGCGCTAAGGTCAGCACACCTCCTGAGATCTGGCTGGAGCAGACAGGAAGCTTGGCGAGGAAGGGGCAAATCAATGGTATTATTCCCCATAAGATGACCTTCTTTGAGAAAACTTGGACGTGAAAAACGCAGGGAATTTGGGGATCTTTGGTGTAACCCCTCTCCCCCCCAGATGCAGAGATGTGGTTTACTGTGTGATGGAGAAAAACAAACAAAAAACAGCTTGTGTGGGTGACCAGTCGAGGAAAGACATTAAGTGCTGTGTATTTTGGTCTTAAAGTCAGCATTATTTAACCAAACACAAAAAGACTTGCATAGTGTGATCAGGCATTCAAGAAACCCTTGCTGATGCAATCATATCTGCACAGAAGCCCACAAGGATTCATTCATTCTTTTTCAGCATCATTGCTAAAATTGTGAATGAATATGTACAGAATGTTTCCTAGTAGATCAATGTAATACTGAGCTGAAGAGGTATGCAATTCCAAAGGGAGATGCAATGTTTTAACTGAGCCGTGATGAAGCAAGGGAATACATGACTGCCGAATTGAATTGTTATCCGTACTCATATAACGCTGCCATTTTCTCCCTAAGAAAAGGTGACAGCTTAAAAAAAAAATATTTTACACCTCCAGTGAAGAAAAACAATACATTAGGTGACCCCGATTATCCTGTGTTCATCTCGGGTTTGGAGGTGAAAAAATAAACGGTGAACTATTGCCCTATAGGTCCAGAGGGCATCTCTCTTTGAAGTGCGAGGTGAATAGGAAGTTCAACATAACAACAGATCAAGGCTCAGTCCTCTTCGCAGCGGACATGGGTTCGAATTTGGCCTGGATCGTTCTCTTCATCTCATTCCCCTCCCTGAATTCCCGCCAAAATGAAGAAGCCAATGTAGGCTTGCGAGTTGATCACATCCAAGTGTTCCCAAGTACACATGCCTCCCCTCTAAAATGATCATCTCAAGTACAATAGTTTGTATGGTGATGGTGGCGCTAAAGAACAGGTCAACTCACTGATAGGTTTCATTATCAAGGGGTTATTTATGTATTCAACAAATAAACACAAAAACTTGGTCAACAATTTTCCTGTAAATCATTTTCTGGAGGCAAATATCCCTGGTCAGATTGACCACATGGGTGGAATGTGTTAGTGATATTTGAGGATAACAGAAGGGTTAAAAACTGTATACAAAAATATTTATAACAAAATAATTGAATTAGGTACGGCTCCTTGTTACACCAATATTCACAATCTTAATTTCCAATGTGCTCATGCTAAAATAAATGAAGGTGTTTAATTAAGGATGTGGACATTTGCATTTAATGTGGTCTGCTGTTGCTAGTGCATGCTCACACAGAAGCAGTAAAGTTGTGTGACCGAATTCCTTTCATTTGAGTCTCACTTGAGGGGCAATGCTGCAACTACAAAGCGCCAGCGTCCCATAACTGTGAAGAGGGAATATGGTGAGTAAAACTCACTTCATTACATATCAAGGACTTGGCGACTAGGGCAGAAGCCGGCGGTAAGTTGATGATGATATTGGGTGAAATTGCCTTTGATGTGCACTGATAAACACTATGAAACCAGCCTCAAACGTGAATCCCTCAGGCTCTCTCACACACACACACACACACACACACACACACACACACACACACACACACATCTGGAGGCTTCAGCCAGATGCCTCCTCTCTGACACAGTTCATTCTCTTGTCCTATATCCCTCCAGTTGATTGTCTTTCTCCCATGTCAAACACTGTTGAGCATCAGGCTTTTTGTTGGCTGTACAATCCTCTTAGTGTGACATCACACATACTGATAGCCCAAGTAGATATATTAAAAGTAATATACACCAGCTATAAGAGCATTGTAGCTACACTGTCCTGATTTTTTCCTTTTTTTCTTTTCAATGGATTAAAATCTCAGTAAAGTCATTTGAGATAACAGGACCCCGGGGCTTTTCTCACATTACACACCGAGCAGCTGTCAACACATGACACAATCATGAAGCAAACCAGGCTTATTATGCTACAACCTCAAGGCTGGATAAACAATTAATTATTCATATGTAGCCTATATTAGTTGTGATGGCTGCGCCTGTGAGACGCAACCTCCTTGCAAAGTGCCACCATACTGTAGGCTACAGCATCACTGCGTTGGGGTATCACTGTCTTCATTGTAGTGAGGTGAAGCGGTCACAGTCTGACGAAGCTGCCTCTGTCTCTATCCGATCACCTACACTCTAATGAGAAATAGAGAAAATGCCCCTATAATTCCTAAAAGTTTTACGACAAGAATTGGTGACACCCTGGTTTATGCCACAACGCAATATGCTGCCGGATATTCAACTTGTTTTCTGCAACCTGTTAACGCAGCGGCTGTGTCTACAGTCCTAGAGGTTTAGCAGTGATCTGTCCACAAACTGCGGCTCTCTCTGCACGGGGAACTGTTCGTTCAGCACCACACCGCGGCAACTGTGCCCGAATTCAGCAGTTCAGTTCAGTCACCTAAAACACGCACATGGATAACCTCTGGATCTCATCACCACGGCACATGCTGCCAGCCTAGATCCCCCCTTTTTCTCTCAGAGAACAGCAAACTAAAACCCTGGTTTGAGCGAGACGTTACTTACACAAAAACTCCGAAAAGCAGAACTCGGATGCCAATCTCCAGGGCCAGTTCTCGCACGTTTTTCCTGCGGTCCGGGGGCGACACGTTCATGATTCCGAGCTAATCCGTCAAAGTGCAATGGACGAGGGGCGGTCACGGTCAATTCTGCAGGTTGCTCACTTTTGTAATCCACCATAAACAACGCGAGCGCATCCAGAAGCAGCGGTGCTCCGATCCTGTCCCTAGTCACACACGCCGTGCGCCTCTTTCGCTTCTCGGGCACCTGAAGCTGTGTGTGTGTCTGTGTGTCTTCCTTCTTTTCTTCCTCCCTTCTCCCGCTCTCCTTCGCCTGTCTCCGCTGGTCACCGTCTGTTTCAATCCCCTCGGGCAATTTTCTTTATTGCATCTCAGTTGCTGACAGCTGTATGCTCATATGCCGAGTGAAAGTCTCCCTCCTGCGCGTCATTACTTTAACTGGGATTGGAATTGTTCAGCACCAGAAGACACCGGCTAATATGGGAAACATAAAGAGGTGTGGGCTTAAGTAGTAGCCTACTGAGGGGGGAAAGTGATGGGAGAAAGCAAAGTAAAGAGGGAGACTGAGCTGGGGGATCACTCTGTGTCTCTCTCTAATGCTCTCTCTCCCTCTTTCTCCCTCTCTCGCTATCACACGCGCGCGCACACATTTTCAGGACTCGAGAATCAGTTGAAGTTTCTGGAACACCCCTCAGAACTTCACAGGAGGCTGAATGAATGTGTTCAGCGCCCTGCTCCATGTCTAGTAATGTGACACTGTGATGAACTGAATCTCTTCATGTCTATGTGGGAAGCCAAGAGAATTTGCTGAATCCTGTGTAAATATCACCTCATGAATAATTCAGATTTAGATTCAGCCAACTTTATTTATCCCAAATTCATGTGCAGCCTTTCCAACCTTCCATCCATCCATCCATAGAACATACATACCTGTCCTTACTGTGGTTGTGATGAAAAATAAATCCTGTGTTAATTCACAGCCAAGGCTCTGTAAACTGGTATGTATAAACACAAGAGGACCCACATTGCTGGCAACATACCAGTTTACAGAGCCTATAGGCTGTGTATTAACACTGGATTTATTTTCAGCGTAGACACAGTATGGACAGGTAGGAGATCATTACGAGATATTCACAGATTATTGACAACAGGCATTCTCCAGAACTGATGACTGCACCTTTAATAATTAATAGTAATTTAAAATGAGTAGTGTTCAGAAGCTTAGGGGTGTAGTCACGTTTTTTGGAGAACGCTTGTTGTCCCAAATCACTGTGTCAAAATCAGTGATCCTCACAAACGATACCTGTCCATACTGTCTGTGCACATGAAAAAAAAAATCCTCTAAGGCTCCAAGTAAATGTGACACAAACCGCTCCGGTGGCGCAATCGATGGTGCTCAAAAAAATTTAACACTTTAACAGCAATGGGATTAAGTCCTGAAACATGATATACCATTACTATGCCAAAAGAAGGCTGGTGCAGGGGGGCCCTGCTCACTGCTGGCACTTCCACCATACTACCCAATCGTACCACTATGAAGAATCTAGCACGTCGGGGTCTATTTGCAGCCAGACAGTGATAAAGGAGCACATGCAGCAGCAGACCTGCGGGCTAGGAAATCTGGCCAACACTTCATAGACACACATGAATATTTGATGCCTTCTAAAAATGGCCTCCCCGCATGACTGACCAGTCCACGGTGGGCCTTTGTGTATCCATGATTGTGTGACTGTGTGCGGAAGACAACGGGAGGTACCACCCTGGAAAAAGCCCCTGACCCAAAAACCTTCTCTGTCACAAGCAACACGAGCTGGAAACAGACTCAGTGTGAGAAATCTGTCAATTGACCATCCCCACTGGTTAACAAGGCATCCGGTTAGCAAAGTATGACAAAGACAAATAAATGTATACCCCGTACGCTCCCAAACAATCGGGTACACACAGAGGATGTGTTTGACCTATTCCTTTGTTCCATAGAGCAGAGTTCTATAGGTGAACTCTTTGCCAGCTCCTTAATAAGAACAGAACAAAACAAGAGGAGTTGTTTAATGGTGGTAGGTTAGGGGGTGAGGTCTGACTTCAAAGCGTTCTGGCAGCCATCAGCCTTTTTCAGCTTTTAGAGAGTATGGCTTGTTTATTACAAGCCATCAGCATGGTTTTAACTCACAGCATCACTGTACTCACAACGCAGATGCTTCACTCTGGTCTGAATGGCTTGCCAGGCCTTTTCAACAGGGCTACACAAACACTCAATAATAGAACAGGAACAATATTACTTCACTCTTTCCGCTCGATACCATGCCGACTTGTGTGCTTTTTTGTTAAAGAGCAAACAGGCAAGGGCTTTACAAAAAGGCAACATTTTCTTTGTCATTTCAATTCTTAATTTTTTTTTGCATTGAAAATAATTTTTTTAATACATTATCCTGGTTCCGGGACCTTCTGCTTGAGTGAATGTGTTCTTTCTCCGTAGTGTAGACCACTGAGTCACATCCCCTGAGGTTCTGGTTAAACTGCAAGGTTAGACATATTGAAAGATGTTTGCTTTGATAAATCATTGTTGAATGCATCGTTGCATCACGAGTGATCCTAATCACCTCCATGGCTGTAGGGGAACACGCTGTACCTTTTTTCAGAAGGTCTCTGTGACAGTGACTCATCATGATCCGGAGGGATTGGTACATCTTGTTCCCTGAGTTTCGAGGCTTTATTTGACATCCCTACTCATTACACTGTGGGCGAGGTTTTTTTGGAAAGCATCGCTCATTTGTGGTTTATGTACAGAGTTATATCGGTATGCAGGAATGTTTACATGCCTATAGGCGGTTCAATGTATACTGTTACTGTTATCCTACTATGTGATAACATACTCATACTCTGTTGCTGAGCACTGTCTCTGTATCACTGAAGAAAAGTCACCCCAAAAGATGTTATTGTGTGTTTGAATTTGGGGAAAGTTGCTGTTCTTTTTTTAAACCCAATGAAGTAAAAAATGGTAAATGTTTCAGTTTCATCCTCTGATTTATAATAAATCAATTAAAATTTTACTCTGCTATTAAGGTAAGCTAGAATTGCCTGTCTCACTGGATTCGAATGGTCAGGTATGGTGAAAGCGGGGTAGCAGAGATTGGACCCACAAGCAGGTAGTTGAGGCAGCAAGGTTGATTCCAGTGATTTATTGAGGACAAGTGGCTTCCTGGCAGGTCCAGATAGATAGACAGAAAAATAGGTAAGGGTTCCATTATATGGGTAGATATGTATACAGGATATCATAACACCAATGATAACGTAAAAGATCTGTCATGGAACTTGATGGAATCAGTTGTGTATGCTAATGTGTGGCGAATGATTGGATAAGATGCAGGGGAGAAGGTCAGGCAGGGCCGGCCAAGTGATTGCAGAGCTGATTAGTGGGAACAGGTGTGTAGAAATGAGGGAAAGCCTGAGGGCCTCTGGTGGATGGACCTAATATGGCAATGAAAAGGGACAGAGAATGTGAAATGTGGCCTGGAGTCAAGGGAGAGAGAGAGGAACTGTGACAAAATTAGCCAACTTTTTGCTAAAGTGAATAATTAAATTAAATATATAGTAGACGTTGTTTTTTTAATAAATCACAAATTAACAGTGTGAAGAATGTATCTGCATTTTTCAGAACAGACTTGGTAGAAATTGAATATGATATGTTTAGGTTTAATAAGCTTTTAGAATGAGCCTTTTATATCCTGTTGCACCCCGCCATGTTTCGACAGCAGCACAGAACAGACAAACCTAACCGCAAGAAATGCAGTCTTTAGAGTTTGCAGAATATGTACTTTAGAATAAATAACTAAATCCTTCTTCCCCTCATTACTTGATATTGTGGAAATACTTGAGGGAGTGGTGGATGATGCCATCTTTAGTAACTACCTTGTTGTCCTTGAAGGCCACCGTAGATCTGTAAAATCCCCGAAAGGGAAAAGTAGGTATAAGTGTAGGGCTGCAGCATCTAATTTTAGCCAGAGTAAATGTTGATTAAAATGTATTCCTGCATCAGGCTCTGTTTTATTCACTACAGCCGTGAGTGAAATGTGTTTTAACCACCCAAAGCAAAGAGTAGGGAGAGATCAACAGAGAATTTCACTGAAATTGCAATGCTTCATAACAACTTGAGTCCAAGTTTAACTCCTATTAAAAGTTTGGTTGTTGCAAGATTATAACTTTAAGGTGAATTATTTATTTTGGATCCTGATTAAGTCACTGTTAAGTGAGGTGTTGACTGGCATAGGCTACTAGGCTGTTTATTTAGGGACATTGGATCAATAATATTGTAAGATAATTAAGCATATTTAAATTTAAGAATTAGGTAGGCTAGTGACCTGTTCTGCAAAACCATAATCTTCCTCCCCCTTTGTATGACCAATGTGATGGCCTGCAGTGAGACCAAGTGGTTCAAGACGAGCGACAGCTTCAGTGGACCGGATACCATGTGGAGATTAAAATGTCGGCTTTCAAAAATTCAAACTGAGCTCTCGTAAATTGTGGAGGAAGCCATGGCCAGATTTTTCTCTGGGTCCAACACTCAAGTTAATTGACTGGCAGCAATAAGACAAAAAATAAAAACCTGTAGAGGTCTTGACATATAAGTCATCTTGGCCCTGATTGCCTCCTTCTCAGTGTGTGCTGGACCATATATTAGGCAGGTTAGCTGTAAAAAGAGAAGGTATACCATATAGGAGTTTTCTGGATTATTTACCAGTCTGCTATTTGTCCTACTTTGTACCCTTACCAAATGTTCCGTATAACCTGGATACATAAGACAAAAACTTTGGTGGTAATCTAAGTGTCAGTTATCATCAAGGCAAACTCAGTAGATGGTTAATCACACTAAGGATACATGAATATATTTTTAAAGTACTGTGTGTGAGATTGCAGAAATACAGAGATGATGTTGACATTTTTAAATTACTTCAGAAAGTCAGTTTTCCCTGAGTTCCCAAGTTTTACATGGTCAAACACTCAACCCACTGCATTCCACTACCATACACTTCTTGCATCTAGTGAACAAAGCCTGTTCAAACCATAGCTGAGGAGTTATGTGTTATGTTTTTTAAATGCATTGAAATGGTACAGCATGAGTTTGTAAGCTCTTTCTTGCTTGATCCAAATTCTACCATCTTTGTTGCACAACATAGCAATCATGTTTCAGTGGCTGGAGAGGGTGACAACATGTAGAGTTGTGCATTACAACATCAAAGCTCTGATCGCCCAAAACAAAACAAAAAAACCTTCTCACTTACCCATTGTTGATTCGCGCAGCCAGCTTCTGTCTCTAATGCTATGAAGCAAATATAGGAGCGTGAGTCACACAACTATGATGAGTCAGAGAGGAAACAATGAAAAGATACATTTTGTTCTTGTGGTTTGCGGTTTCTTTCGACAAACGAGGCCCTGGATCAGTGTTGCTGAGACTGCATGAGATTCTGGAAGACCAGGCCTAAAGTTGTACCCGCATTTGTCAAAGCATGCGTTTGTTCAGTAATACACTATGCAATCGGTAAAGATTAATTTTATTTCAGAAGATATAGAATTTAGAAGCCGACTTTGAAATGAGACTTTCCTATTAAAGTCTTCATCAAGATTAAATATATCACGGTGAAAAAATCTTTATGATGTCAAACTTCAGGGCAGCAAAATATAAGTGAATGTTCTGAAGCTGTAAAAGTCTATGGTTCTACGTTTGTATTGAGCCTGTAAATTCAGTAGAGCCGGGATGCGTGTGAGAAGGTAATTTGGTGAAAATACTTAGCCATCAATGTCCCCCATTTCTCACAAACTCGCTCTGGTTCTTTAAGCATAATGCAGCTCGACTAATCCGATGGTTATCACACTTATCAGTGCTAATGCTGTCAGTGAAAGTTGTAATGAATGTCAGCAATTAGTTCTGCCTTTGAAAAAGACACAGAGTGATTAAATATTAAACTGCGACCAGAATAGGAATAATCAAGCAGCCCTTTTTGTCTGGTTCCATGTTTATACTGACTTGATTTAAGGAACTCTGTCACAGTGTCATCCATTTGCCTCATTGTAATGCAAGTGAATAGCTACTGCAGAGGGAGCTTTTCTCCTGTGTCTATACATTGCTGGTCTTAGATGGAAAGAGAGAAAATGATTCAGAGATAAAAATGAATCTACCTTTTCGAGTGCTAGCTGATGCCTGCTCTCACAGCATGTGCATGATGGTGTTTGTGGAAAATCCCAATATACACCTACAGTGTTCCGTTCAGTTTTACTGACTGCATTCATATGCAGCGTGCATACTGTACGCACAAATACAGAGCGTGACTGTGACTACTTTATCATCTCTGCTTATAATTCAATCAGATACTACAGCTTAATAGACAAGCCACACACTGCTTGGAATGAAAATTCTGTTCCATGATTAATTTATTTGAAATGTTCTTGTGCACTAGAACACATTATAATAATACGAAATATCGAGCCCAATGCTCTGTCACTTAAGAAAACAAGCAAATAGTGCAAATAGACAAATCAAGGGCAAATTAAAAAAACAAGTTTGTCGATTTGAAAATACATGTGATGCATTGAGAAACACATTAAGCAATAGCACTGCAAAGACCATACTGTTACACTGTACTGTTACACTGTATGTAACAGTCACACAGAAAAAATACAACAATCAACAATAGGCTAAAATGATAATAGAATAGTACTAAAAACAGATAACTCAAAAACATAAGCTGATACAACATGAAAGTGGAAGAGCAGCCCGAGCACAGTATGTTTAAGTGCTTAGGAAAGTGCAATCGTAGATCAATCTCACAAAACACCTGAAGTAAAACATCTCTGGGATTTTAGAGCAGTTCCAAAACTTTCTCATTAAACAAGGGTACGAGAAAATGTATTGATTTACCGACAAGATGAACTTTCTTGTTGAGTAAGAAAATCTATTGATTTACCCAAAGCTGTACACTGTTATTGAGAACACAGCCTCTTATTTGCTGGTGATTGTGCGCCTGCTCTCCACAACTGGCCATTTCACCCAGCTGCTACTCTCTATGGGACTTGTTTCAACCCCATGTCTTATCCAGTGAACAGAGCCTGGTTCTACCAGACCACCGTACTTCATTTCATTTGTACAGAAGGTCTGGAATCACTCAGTTTACAAACGTTAACTCACTTGAAGGCGGGTGTCAGTTGAAGTTTAAAACTTTTGGATCTGCCCAGTGCCACTCTGGATCTGCCAACCAACCATGTCATGCACCGGCTTCTGAGCCACTCCTTCTGTTCGCTGATTGGACCGGCGACTGGCTGTCCCGAGAAAACCTAAGAATATACCACGCACCCAGACTGACTACTGAGGGGAAATTAAAATTGAGCGGAAGTAGTAGGCGGGCGGTGCCAGGCTAGTGAACAGCCATATTCAGTATAAAATCAATAGTGCACTTTTGAAGCAGGAGGACAAAAAAAATGCCTTATTGTCAAACAAAATGACCCCTACATGTTACTTTTATCAAACGTGACAAATGCACCACATAAAATACACCAATAAGAAACTATTGAAACAATCAGCAGTGTACACTCACAGTCACTTTATTAGGTACACCTTGTTAGTACTGAATTGGACCTCCTTTGGCCTTTCGAACTGCCTTAATTCTTTGTGGCATTCTTTCAACAAGGTGTTGGAAACATTCCTCAGAAGTATTGACATGATAGCATCACGCAGTTTATGCAGATTTGACAGCTGCACATCCATGATGCGAATTTCTGGTTCCACCACATCCCAAGGGGGCTGTAGTGGGTTGTGATCCAGTGACTGTGCAGCCCATTATAGTACATTGAACTAATTGTCATGTTTAAGAAACCAGTTTGAGATGATTTGAGTTTGTGACATGGTGCATTATCCTGCTGGAAGTAGCTATAAAAATATCAGTACACTGTGGTCATAAATGGATGGACATGGTAAGCAACAATACTCAGGTAGGCTGTGGCGTTTAAACAATGCTCAATTGGTACTAAGAGGCCCAAAGTGTGCCAAGAAAATAGCCCCCACAGCATTACAATATTGGATCTGCCCAGTGCCACTCTGGATCTGCCAACCAATCGCATAATGTTTGGTCATGACTTATGTCATGTGCCGGCTCCTGACTACAACTGAAACTCAACGTCATAGGTCTAAGCCACTCCCTCTGTTTGCTGATTGGACAGCCAAAAATCTGTCTGAGAAAAACCCGTGAATATACCGCGGACTACTGAAGGGAAATGAAAATTGAGTGGAAGTAGGTAGGCGGGCGGTGCCAGGCTAGAGATGGGATGGTTGTGCGTGAAAATCTCATTAGATCAGCATTTTCTGAAATACTCAGATCAACCCGTCTGGTAACATCAACCATGCCACGTTTAAAGTCACTTAAAACTCCTTTCTTCCCCTAAGATGCTCGGTTTGAACTTTGACAAGTTGTCCTGTCCAGGTCTTCATGCCTAAATGCATTGAGTTGCTGCCATGTGATTGGCTGATAAGTTATTTGTGTTAACAAGAAATTGAACTGGAGTACCTAATAAAGTGGCTGGTGAGTATATATTGTTCACATGAATGCAAGAGCTTAACTTAAGTCAGACTTGAATAAGTCAATTTGGTATCAGCTACTTCATGCTTTAACATCACTGGCTCATTCACCAGTTAATTAATTGGTAATGGGCAATCATATTCAACCAGTTGTAAAGCAGGTATATTTTTTACTTGACTTTTTTCATTCTTATTCAATTTCATTTCACTTTTCAGGGGTAAAGAATACACCTAAGGTAGATATACAAAGTTAAAACGGCCCCTAGGGTGGAGAAAATGTTTCTATTTGAAAGTGTCTTGGATTGAACTATTATTACAACTATATTATTTGCTTGTAGTATAATGTCTGACATTTCATGCTACAGGCTAACTAATGACACAACTTTATCAAGAAGGTTAAATAAGCTTACTCATTTCCACATGTTGAGATAGGAATAAACAGGGTTGTGCTTACCTTTACAGTGTTCTAGTGCTCATATGGTGCATGCCCTGCGATTTATGCTGCATCACATCCGCTGTCTTTCCACATATTTCTTCTTAGTGTTCTGCTTTTGACTGTAAAAAACACATCAAAGAATCCACTCAGACATATAAACAAAAAAGTGAACAAAAGGGACATATTAAGAAAGATAAAGAAAAACATCAAGCATATTAAATATAAACACTATGTTGTTTGTCAGGATTTTCAATTAAAGTTGTTAGAGAACTGTCACTAAAAAGGGCTCCTCTGAGCATGTGTAATTACGTACAAGAAAAAGAGGAGCCAGGTGAGTATCGAACACAGACAGCTATCATGCCTGTGCATCTTCTCTCCTCTGTGCAAATAATTACGCCTTCACCTTTTATGCTAAACTGCCTCCGGTAATTTGATTTTAATGGACTCTTTTGTTCAAAGAGATACAAGCAAGGTCCACTGGTCTCCTTGATATTCATGAGAACTGAACCTGTCATCTGTTATTGCAACTAAGTCTGCCAAAAGCCAACCTAAATTGCAAGATGCATTACTCTCCCTGCTGTAGGCACCTTTGTTCTTTTTAAAAGTTGTTTATGTTGTTTATGCAATTACACGTATTATAGCTATACTTTAAAACTGACACCCAAAAGCACAACACTCCTTGAAATGCAGGTCCTAAAAGGTGCTTGCTCTAGCACTGCAGCTCGGTAATATTAGCAAGAGGCTTTTCGATTGTTTCAGTTATATTATAAGCTAATAAGTTAAAGGGATACATGTTTGCATGCCACATCATACCATACTGTTAGTGTTCAATGTTTTATGCCAAAAAAAGTGGTTTATTAAAATCAGGGTTAAGAGTGTTTGAAATACGTTTTATCATTAAAGGTGAAGTAAGCGGTTTATTTATGTTAATATAAGTGTTCATTCGCTCTTTATTCATACAGTGATCACTTACATAATGTGCGCGTTTCATAAAGCCGATCTCTCGGTCAGCTGCTCTGCATGTAATCGGCTAGTAAACTTATTGGAGGATCCCGTAATTTTTATCCAATCACAAGAGAGAACGCTACAAACGGACACCCGTCTCACTCATGGTCTCACTGCCGATGCACGCCAGAGCAACAGATGGGTGGATGTTTATGCGCCTACAATGGCGGAGCAGGTAAAAATCCTTCCCAATGTCTCTTTTGATGGTTTTTATCATGTTTTATCACACTTATGGATCTGAGAGGATGCTAGATAACTTGCTGCTTGAAGACCACAGTGCATTAATGTGGTGACGTAGGGACGAGCGAGGGGACTGCTAACTGCAGTAACTGACAGGAAGTTAGCTAAAAGAACCATTCCGCTTACAGTACCTTTAAGGCGGCTTTGCTCACCCGCAAGGTTGTCATAGCAAAGAGGGCTTTTGAATTTTGCACATAATATATATAAAATAAATCTCCTCATTATTGAACAAGGTTTTTATTATTTATGTCTGTTTCAAAAAAGGGAAGACTTGAAACCTTGTGAAGGGCTTAAGAGACTGTCAGTGACAGGTATTAAGTTACGTATAACTTTGTAAAAACCCCAGTCTCCTCGCCTCTGCCTGAGTCGTGCCACATGACACACTTCCATTGTGTCATTGCGTACCAGTCTGCTTTGCAAGAGTCATTCCCACAGTTCAGCTTGAGACCATACGTTTTCCAGCTCCATCCGACTGTGCAGCCCTGTGTGCCCTGCCACTGACTGTGGATCCCTGAGGCAACTACTCTTCTTTATTCTCCCCTCCTTTAACAATCTCTCTCTATCTCTCTCCTTCTACAAAAATGTTTTTTTTTATCAGATGGAATCAAACATTGTACAACTATTTAGAAATAAACCATTCAAAACGTCGACATTTTACCCAAAAATACAACAACGCTGGGTGGTATTAGTATTTACACCTTTTCTGTTCCTGCCATGAGATGTCAAAATGTCTTCAAAGAAAATGGCATATTTTCTGAAATCATTATTATTCTAACAATGTAAATACTCATTGAACACAGTTGGTTGTTATTCACTTTCTCTCAATATATTTGATTACATGTGCCAATTTTGGATGTAAATGAAATCTAACACGAGACTGCTCTCACTGCCAACATGCAAGTTGTCACTCCATTTCTTTGCTGCTAGTATACTTTACACACTCTGTATAATCTCTCGCCCAGGGCCGGATCTAGGCATAGGCATTTTAGGCACGTGCCTAGGGCCCATTTCCACAAGGGGGCCCAGTGAGAAGGAAAAAAAAGCGGTACGGTACGGTTTTAGTACGGTATGTGTTTGATATTAACATCATATTATGCAAATGTAAGTTATCATACAAAAAAATTAATACAATTTTTTGGTCTGGATAGTTAATAGCCTATTAATTTAATCAGTTCATCCGAGGTTAACTTATCACTCGGTATTGAGTTTATTTAAAAAAATTGGAAATTGGGCTGCCCTCAGTTGCCCATGCACTGTGTATACTGTAGTGAATAGCCTATTTCAGCCTCATCTGTGGAAAAAAAGATAGCTGGACAACAGAGTTCTTCTGCTTCGTTCCTCTCACTGCATTTAAATGCATTCATAATATTAAAGAGAAATATGTCCAATAAAAGAAAAAAAGCACCATCCCAGAGGACACTGAATTATATTTTTTATTTTATTTATATATTATATTTTTTCTATATTAATATTTTTATGGAAAATCCATGTCTTTCTTCAATAGCTTTTAATTCTACTTCATTCGAGCCAGTATCTCCAAATTATTTGTTCACACAAAATTCCTCAGATTTAGCCTCTTAATTTCCCTCTCAAAGTGCACCAAATTCATGCATTTCACTTTAAAAAGGTAACAAAAATCTCCCGGGGGGGCATACCCCCGGATCCCCTAGGAGAGTCAGGATCTCGGCTGGCTATATACTATTTTTACTAAGCTGGACATTGGAGGCAGTAGCGATGAACTGGGTGTGTGAATGACATTTAACAATAGTCAATCATTTGGCCACGATAACATTGGAGAGGGGGGCCATAATCAAATTCGGTTTAGGGCCCCATGAAGGCTTGGGCCGGCTCTGCTCCCCGGTTATAATTTTAGTCGTCAAACCATAGTTTTTCTGTGCGGCGTCTCACACCGGCGATGTCCCACTCATAGGTCTCAATGTGAATTTCGCCGTTACCCACCACAGAGTTCCACGCCAGGTTTCACCAGGTGAATCGCTGCTTCGCTCACGCAAGGCTTTTGTGTTAGATCAGGCTTGCACGAGCGTTTTAACTTTATGCTGAATAAAGCATTGCACTGCACTGTTTTTCATCCAGTTTGAAAAATTGCTCCCACACTGGACTCTGCACGCACCTTACAGAAATGCTCCTGCAGTGAGCTCACGAACAGACGTGAACTCGCACACTCGGTTACGTTTCTCTTTACTCCCGTTTACAAACGCGCAACTCTTAAACAAATGAATGAGCATAATACTCTTGTTGCAGTTCAAATGTACGTAGTTTTTTCACCAAATCGTTAAGTATCCGTTTGGAGGGGGCCCGAAAAAATGCGGTATGCCTATTGTAATCTTTCCTCTTAATCCGGGCCTGCTCTCGCCATCAGAAAATACTTTGATGGTCTCTCATCAATAACCCTTCATGGTAGCCATAACAGTGGTCTGTAAAGCGGTGCCTTATAAATGGGTAGCCTACCAGCAGTTCTGTGGAGCAGACAGGCCACATGCCTTCAGCAGAGAAGATTAATGGGACACCGGAAGCAATACTGGAACCCCAGTGGTGCTTGGCAAGGTTTTTTTGGTGAGTCCTTCCAAAGGTGTTAGGTAACTGTCACTAATAGGGGTGCACATTAACCTAGGCCAGCAATTGTCTAGGTATTCACGTCTGCCAAGGGAAGCGGCCGAGGCAGCAGTGCCAGTGTAATAGGCTGAGCTTTCTTCGTCCTCCTGTCCATTTTGGCACCAGCTTCTCCCAGATGACAGCTGGGAAGTCATTAGCAAAACTACCACATTGCTCAAAACACATAAGGACTTATGGCACTGGGTGTGTAGAGTAGCAACTACTTTACATCTGAATGGGGGTCGAGTGACAAATACTGCCCTTTAAACAAAATGTGAAAAAGCAGGTATCTGCATGTCCAGACTGGACATGCAGAAGGGGAATCTACATTGTTATTTGCACTGAATTGCAAATTATGATTTTTAGAAGAAATACAATGAATTACAAGGGTGTGTAGAGAATGGGTGTGAAAAGAGCATTAACATGAGAAAAAATAATGGGACAAAAAGAAATCAAGGGATTCAGGCTAGAATAGATAAAAATGCAATTAATCGCGAGTTAACTATGACATTAATGCGATTAATCGCGATTAAATATTTTAATCGTTTGACAGCACTACAAAAATAGCATTCTTTGCACTGATGGTCTTGTTTGCTGTAACATGTATGCTAGCCTAATTTATGATCATCAGAGGAAAAATGACTGTTGTCATAATCGTATCTTCTTTAGAGTCAAAACACCTATCACAGTCCCCCAAAAAATGTTCACTGTTGCGATTTGTGTGGTTACTGCCAAGTGGTAGTCTATTTTACAAGGATTCTAGCATTGACATTGAGTTTCAAAGGTATTGACATATCCACAATACGGGTGCATGCTGACAGTCCGACAGGCCCCCACTCCGACAGCCCCTCTTTCCTCCATCCCTCCACTCCGACGTACTTCCATTCCTCCAGCCCCCCACTACGACACACTTTCGTACCGCCATTCCGACAGAATAATTTTTCCTGTAGCCTATTTCCCCAACTATGTAGATAGCCGCCTCGTTTTTTTAAGCGACTGGAAAACCATTTTGCTGAATAAGCGCCCAGCGCAAATAACGGCAGGCGATTGTTTAGGCCTACACTATTTTACAATGACGGTTTTCTGCGCCAATTTCCCGCCAAACATGAATATTTTCAACAAAATAATATACGAAATACTGTAGAGCAACGAAAATTAAATCACAAGGCGTGAAATGATGGTTCTAGGCCCAGGGAACCATCACTGAAATAACGTCGGTAGTAGGCTATGCATCCGTCTGTCTTGTCTTTGTCTTGAGACTGCTATCTATCTATCTATCTATCTATCTATCTATCTATCTATCTATCTATCTATCTATCTATCTATCTATCTATCTATCTATCTATCTATCTATCTATCTATCTATCTAATTATTTGGTCAGAAAAACGCACGGAGACTATTTCATCCCGATGCTTGTGGGACAGTCAGTTTTTTGACAGACGCACTTCGGCATTAATATAAACCGTTTGAGCCCCTGGTTGTTTCTTAGAAAATCAAAGCGAGTCCTGTTTGGTTTTAATCAAATGCAAATAGGCTAGCCTATGAGTTGTATTTTAGGATATAAATATTTGAAGGGGGGGGAAAAAGCACAGTGTCCATTAGACCTACGTTTGCTTCTTTCATTAGTAGGCCTAGGATGAACTGAACAGCGAAACAGACGCATTTATGAAGCACCCAAAAGCTACACCTGCACCTTGAAATCAGCACCTTTAATTGAACAGCGACACAGAGGCAGAGGCGATATGACCGGCGACAAAGAAGGAATCGCTTGTCGGAATGATGGGCCGTTTCTTATCGACAAAGGAAACTTAAAATGTCGGAGTCGCGACCCCTTTTTAATTAAATAAAGTGCCGCCTTTGCGACAACAAGAAGTCAATTGTCGGAGTGGCAGCATGTCGGAATGAACGTCCGCTCCCCCACAATACAAGGATGTACAACAATCATTAGACATAGCTTATATAGGCTACAAGCACAATCATCACAATGTTGCCATTTGTATTTCCATGGACATACTTGTAACTTGTTGGAATAGGCCGCTTTTCACGTAATGATGATGGCGTGGAAGCTAATCCACATGTGTAGCTAATTTAACATTAGCTGCATTCCATTTTTGGCAGTTAGTTCCGGGGCTTTGGTGTTGTGAATGAGGGCTCACTGGCGATAGGCTAACCTACTCCTAATAAATCGAACACAGCCGTAATGATGAGGCTACTGATTATTTACACCTGTGCTTTACCTGCTATGACTAGACAAAATGGCTCAAATGAAAACGCTATTGTAGTCTACTGCGGCTCCCAAAACCGTCACATTCTCAAAGGAAGGTAGAGCGACCAACTGCAGAACAAAGGGTACTATTTTATCATGTTAAATGTACCTTTACTTAGGCCTACTTTAGGTTAGGCCTATAGAAAGGATGTCGCGTGCATATAAAGCAAAGCAGTAGCCTAGCCTAAGTTAACAGCTGTAAGTAGCCTAACGACGGGATCATCCCTATGTTCCCCGGGATCTATGTTCCCCGCTTTGAATGTGACCGGGTAACATAGGACCCTAACGACTAGCTAGGTTAGCCTACATGTATGATTTAGTTTTGCTCACCACAGTTTGCTGATATTCTTTCGCCTACTTGATAAATTAATATTGAGGCTTTTCAACCCTGCAGTTTTCAGGTCTAGGCCTATGCATCCTACACCTTTTACTACAACTGTAGTGATTAGCCTACTAGGCGGCCGATGCATGCAGCATGAATTTGTCACCTTCAGACCATTTACTATCTATGCTTCAGACACTTCAGCGATAAAGCTGATACATTGAATCAATAGACTAGGCAAATGGTCACGATGGAGTTCTGGTTATCACACTATGCTTTAAAGGTCACATATTATGCTAAATGCACTTTTTAAATGTGTTCTAACATAACCATGGGTCCACGGTGTGCCTAGAGACTGCCAAAATATTTAAAAAAATAACAATCTCTCCTGTTCTCACTGTCCCCCTTTCTGAAACCCCCACCCCTCCCCCCCAATATACTCCAGTCAGAATTTTCCCCTTTTCTGACCTCACAAACTGGAAAGCCAGAAGCTTCCACTGTGCAGCCCACACCCCTATTTCTTATTGATCCACGGCCCTGACAGACAGAGGGCGAGGCGTATCTGGCTTCGCTTCCGGACAGGGGGCGGGGGCAGCTCAAAGATTGTATATTTACGAGGGGAGCTGCAGCTCTTTTTAAAAAACAGGCCATTGTGAGATTAGCTGAACATCAGCATAGTACAATAAATTATCTGAAAGTTTTTTTCAGCAAACAATTAAAGAAAAACGTATTAGGGACCACTAAGACCATATAATATGGTATATAATAGTACCGAAAAGTGTATAATATGGGAGCTTTAATGCACACGTTTGTCATACTTTTACCTGCAGTACGACACAATAGCTGGCTTAATATTGTTCTTGATTTTATTTTTTATTTTTTATTAGCCTATGTGCAAAGTTGTTTTTAATACAAATATATAAATTATATAGAGTCCACAAAGTGGCAACTAAACCATTAAATAGTTATCCACTGTATAAATAACTATGCTTGGAAGGGTAGGCCTATCTTTGCTACAGTAACACACATCTACAGGCACACAAACAAAAACATGTTCACCAATATCGGTGTCTAAGTGATTATTAAGTAGCCCTGGGGCTCTTGTCTTTTAGAACTCAGGACAGTCTTTTAACAAGTGTTTTGGCCTTGCACCAGAAATATGTGAAGACCTAGGGGCAGAAAAACGATAGGCTATAAATAATAAAATCATAATAGTGCATTACCTACTGGCTTCCAAGTGAGAAGAAAATCCAAGCCGAAGTTGACTAGCATATCATAGACATAGAGGCTTCAAAATCTAAAAAAACACTTTTTTGTCATCAACACTTGGTATTAAAAATATGTAGTTATTCAGATGTTGGTGCTTCACACATATAAGTAAAATAAACTGATCCTCTTGGCTACTACTGTATATGCCATTCTTTGCATTCACTCTCATAATTCTTGGCAATAAAAAATGTAAACTATATGCCTCTGTAAACCTGTCTTGGGTCTTGTAACAAACCAGCCTAAACAAATACTATTTCAGAGGCACTTCAGTGCAAAGCATGTTTTAGCTGCAGGTGAGTAAAATATCCACCAGAGAGCAGCAAAATATCATTTTGAATCAACATCGTTAATTCAAGGCAGAGGTTGGTCTGTTATTCCAATCAATTTAAGGGACTAAAATTAACCAGATTTTTTGCCAATGAATACACATTGCATAATATATGATACATTATATTCTGCATTAAACACAATACATTGTTGTTTCTTACAGTTGTAAAAGAATGACAAAAGACTACCACTAATCTTTATGTAACAAAGCGGCACAGAGAATTTCTGAAAATCTCTTCTGTAGCCATGACACATATCTGTTTGTGTTTTTATGCTTTTAGCTGATTCACCTGGAAGATGAAAGTAATTGAACAGCAGAATTGTGAGTAAAATATGTTTTGTCTTTATTTACATGTAAAGAGAATAACATCCAAGAGCATCATTGTTCAAACTGATATATTTGACAACAAGTGTGCTCCATCACTCCACCACAGAGCTGCATGCCTTCGGTTCTACGTTAGCATGTTGAGTTTCTTTAATGTTCGCTTCTGTCTTGTGAAATTTGTAACGCACAAGAAATGATGCATCTCCTCCCGAGCAAGGCATCACTGGCAACTGATCAATTAGCAGAAGTTGAATGAAGGCCTACTGCACAACCAAAAACAATCCTTTCCTGATTAAAATGATAAAACTGCTAAAGGTGCTTTGACCACAATCTAGCTGCAATGTAGCATTGTATGTGACATAAAAATGTTACTGGAAAACCTGATCTTTAGCTTTTTTTTCTAATCCCATTTAGTTTTTTTTTACTAAGATAAGTGTAGAGTTTCCTGGATGCAGTGAATTAAAGGATAATTGAGTTATGCTGCAATCAAGCATTTTTTATTCTTTGCAATGACAGAAAAATGTCACTAAGAGGATATTACTGCCCCTTCCTGCTGTAAATTAGAACCAAATGTCACTTTGTTTCACACCCTTCTGTCATATATAAATTAAATTTATTATTATTATTATTATTATTATTATTATTATTATTATTATTATTATTATTATTATTATTATTATTATTATCTAGGCATAACTGATACAATGAAGCTTCAATTTCAGTTATTGAGTGCTTCAAGGAAGACGTAGGCATTTTAAAGAGCAAGCACATTGTTCCTCAGAAATGGGTTGTTTTCTAAAAGCTCTAAATGGTGGAAGTGCATTTCAGACCACTGACAAAGTAAGGAATGCCCTTAAAATGCAAGAATGTAAGCCGAAGACAAGTGATATCAGCAGTATTAAAGCTTGTTGGTGAATGTGGATGCAAGGCCTTAAAGCTAGGATTTGTGTGGATAGAACCTTTTTGCAGCAAATCAGTTTTGCCGCACTGGAAAAATCGACCCAACAGAATAAAAAACAAAATCTTAGAATTATACAAATCAATGGTCCAAAACCATGTTTCAGGCATCTCGAATAATTTGTTTTTGTTTTTACAAAATCTTCAGCTATAGGTACCCTGTGGCCACTATGTAGCCCCACAAACAGATGTAGTGGTTTCCTGCACCTATTTGCTCTTTAGTGACATCTTGGTGTCTCTAAGCTGTAGGCCATAATAAAATACAGTTCTATATTTTGGAGAAACATGTAACCTGCTTAACACCAAATAGATTTTAGAAATAAACATTATTCTTAGACCAAGGGTTTAGATCACATGGTTTTATCTTTCTAAATATACCTGCAGATGAAAAGTTGTCTGACTGTATAACATTTAACAATAACCTCAAATCTGGTCACATTTGGATAGTTTGGCTTTTGATTTTATTTGTAATTCCTATTTTAGACACTAAGTGGTGCTATCACACTGGCTATTGCTCTTCAAAGCCATGATCCCTGTGTTAAATAATTGGATTTTGAATTGAATCTGTGTAATATAGTAGCTCATAAGCTTATTTAGGAGGCTCATAAATAGATCTCTTTAATCTCAGTGAATTCATCCCTCTTCAGTGAAGCTTGCAAATGATTTGCGAACACATCTGAGATTAATTGTTTTATGTTCATCACTCACATAAATGCAGCAGAGCCATGCCTTATTTTTGCTGTCTTCAAAAAGACTTGGAATTAATTTAGCAATTCTAATGCAAAAATGTTTTTTAGTTTGTATGCATGGATATGATATGTTTATGCTTTTTTAATTGAGAAAACACGAATCATACTGCTAAGGAACAACATTTAAAACCTATGCTGTACCTGCGAGTGCTGGAATGTCTTGAGTGTAACCCTGGTTTAAGAGGTTTGGGTAATACGAGACATTATTGTGTTCCACACAAATAGAGGGTTTGTGGGTCGGTTGATGGGTTTTGGAGTAGTTGTTCTAAACACTAGAAAGTAAAATTTGCAATGACCAGGGCGTTGGTGGTGATAGAGTAAAGCTAACGGGAGAAACCCAAAGAGAGAGAGAGGAGAAGGGAGGGAGGGAGGTAGAGAGAGGGGGTAGCATATTCTTTGTAACGCATCACAGCAGGACAGGCAATCGAATCTAAAGGCGCTCAGCCAGCGACGGACACGGACGAGGAAGGTAGGACAATATGATAATGACATGATCACCCTGCTAAGCGTGATAGATCCGATGCAGTGTTAGAGGGATGGGACTGCCGCAAAGAAGATGTTTTCACTTTATCAATAATGTTTTTGATTATGTAGCTTACCATTTCCTCACCATAACGCCTATAACTATCGTGCGTAATTCGCGACTTTTACGCAAACTAATACTTTGATGTGGTTGCGCAGGGTCTATTAAATTAGAACACCAAAGAAGAGTTTTAGAAGTAGGTGATCGATATTGTAAGTAATGTTTGGATGAGCTATCAGCTATCAGTGGGACCAGTTAAGATTATGAGCAGTTCAATCCCGCATCTGCGAACACTTAATTCAAGTTATGTTGTCTAATGTTCCACTCCAACTGTTGCTATTATTCAATCTCCTCTTATTCTATCAGACTAATTTGGCAGTCAGCCAATGTGAGATAGTGTGCATGCTTGTGCAGAGGTGTCAGGTATACAATGTTATCTCAGGTAGCCCTGGCGACTTCATAGGTGCCTGCTGGGAAGCGCCTTGGTGCCCACTTATTTATTCATGTGTCACCTGAACGAGGCAGCGACGTAACGCGAGGTTAAAGTGAAACGCCGCTCAATTTGAGAATCTAACTGTTAATCTTGCGTCCTTGCTCAGGTAATTTATTTTCAATTTGTATAGCTTTTCTTTCATATGTACACACAACAATACCAGTTGCAAGATGTACTGGCACTTTAGTGTTCGTGCAGGATTCGTTTCTAAGATAGCTGATGCAACAATGACTTTGCTGAGTAGATCAATGCAATTTTGTAATTTGAGGTATTTTGTTTAATCTTGTGGCCTGGGTGCTAATGCTTTTCAACCAGTAATCATCTAATGGAATCATGATTGAATTCAAAATAGGTCTTCTAGGTAATCTTTTTTCAATCACTCGGTCTGGATATGTGGATCATAATGTTTGTGATACCATTCAAAGGCAGACACTGCACATTGAGCACTGTTGCCTGATTTATCAGAAGATTTAAAATTTATCAAAACTTTAACATGCAAATAATGAACATTAAAATACCATAGTAATTATATCAATCAAAAATGTTTTCACTCACTTTTGCAATGAGCAATCGGTGTTATGCTGAACTGTGCATTCAAATGTCAAATTATATGTTTAATTTGCCATTGTCATGTTCAAGTAGAGCTAAGAAATGTGCATATTCTGCACAAAGGTACTCAAAAAGGATCGTTACAATAGACTCAAATATTCAGATATGTTACATTATGTATGTGATATGGTGGAGAGAAACTGCTGTTTTTCATGCATTTCCTGAGTAAAAGTATGCCAATGACAGTTTCCCATTCCAAGTGTCTATCACTCTCTCTGAATTCATACAGAATATGAGGAGGAAGAGAAAATAGTTAACTGGACAGTCTATTTTTGACAGACACCTTGACTGACAGGCTCAAATGAAACCCAATATGAGGGATAGAGGAATAAATTGCAGATACAGTGACTGTACTGGACTATGAGGTATCAGACAGGGAGCAGAGCAAGTATGAGGACAAGAATGGATTGAAGTGTTGTACAATTGAAGAATGGTAAACTTGTGGAAGAGGGAAGGGAGAGTAGAAAATGTGGAGTATAGAAAAATGTTCAAATGAAGCATATATATTGTTTTAACTGTTGATTTGAATCATGCACCGAGAACGTTGGGAAAGGTTCGGCTTTGATCACCTGTTGTGAAAGCTTGTGCATAGATATATATACAGGAGCTTCGGAAAGTAGTCAGAACCCTTCACCTGTTATACACATTGTTGTAGATGTAATTTTTAAATTGATGAAATTGCCATTCAGCCCATCAATATTATATCTTATAACTAACTAACTAAGACAAAGTGTAAATATGTTGAGAAAGTTTTTGAACATACGAAAAAATTTAATATATAATTTACATAAGTATTCAGATTCTGTATTTTGTCGAAGCCCCCTCGGCAGCTATTACAGCTTCAATTCTTTTTGTGTAAATATCTAGCAGCATTGCATGGCTATATTTTGGAAGTTTATCCCAATCTTTATGGCAGATCTTCTCAAGCTCCATCAGAATGTGAACTGCCATGTTTAGGTCTCTGCACATATATTCTATGGGGCTCATGTCTGGGGGTTTGGCTGGGTTACTCAATGACAGTCAATATGACTTGTCCCAATACCACTCCAACACCATCTTGGACCTCTCTGTATTAGACTGCAATCACCCTTCACACAATTCTGTCTAGATTTCCTGTTTCTTGTTACTGAGAAACACCCCCTTAGCATGATGTTGCCAGCACAATCACCAACCTAAAATTATAGTATTACCAGCAGTGCCTGGTGTTTGCCAGACATAGTGCCTTAAGTCCTGCTGAATGAGTTCAAGTGCCTCATCAGACCAGATAATCTGTTTCCTTGTGGTATCAGAGTCCTTTAAATGCAGTTTGGCAAACTCCAACTGGGATGTCATATTCCTAACTCAAGACTGGTTTGCCACTCTATAAATACTTGATTCATGGATTGCTGCTGAGATGCTGCAGGCTCTTCCATCCCTGCAAAAGACTGCTTAAGCTCTCTTAAGAAGGACCATTGGGTTCCTGGTCAGCTTTCTAACCAAGGCTGTGTTTGCATTGCATTGTCACTCAGTAAGGCTTTAACCATAGGGCAACACTGAAAATAAGTTTTCAGTTTTTGATTTCTTATACATTTTCAAAAATGTCTAAAAACATAATTGACATAAACAACACAATTGACATAAAGGCTTAGTGTGTTTAGATTGATGGACAATTATATCCATTTCAATTAATTAAGGGGTCTGAAAACGTTCTGGAGCCAATGTACCTGCTCTTGAGTAACTATTAGGAATACCTAATGGCTCATGAATGTAATTTTCTGTGGTTTATTTGTGAGTAAATATTTTTTTTATATGGTTACATATTCACGATGACAGCTTACTTTGGTACAATGAGTTAATTGGCTTGCAGTTCACAGCTTTTTATTTATTTATTGAAAGCATATTTATGCAGTAGTGTGTTTTTTGCTGGCAGAATAATGCACTGTTGTGGTTTGAGCAGACTGGTCTTTATGAGAGTTCTCACACATTTCTAAGTTTTCTGCATTTTCACAGCTGCTTCTGGTGTCTACACAGCCTTCCTGTTACTTTCCATTATGATAATTGTAAATTTACCACTCAAACTCTCTCCCAGTCAAGCTGTGTGTGGTCTTTAATTTAGAAATAAAACCATGTTTTGCTACATTTGTAATGGTGGACAAAAGGCTCACAGTAGATTTGATCTCATGGCCCGTTTTTAGTGAAGATGATTGCTTGAATAGTTGGTTATAAATCCAAGCATCCACAATAATCAAGTTGTATTATATTGCTACTAATCTCCGTGTCCCTGTATTGGTCTTTATTGTGCAAGTCTGACACCATGATGAAGGTATTTGTAAATGGAACTTTCCTGTAGGAAGAGATGGAGGCCATTCATTAGTCACAGTTAAAACACTGGGGATTCATATCTTAGCCGGTAGCATTTACCATATCGAGTCACATTCTCCCCTGACAATAAACTATGCCATGTAAAACAATCAAAACAGCAATTTAATGGCAGCTTTGTTGTGTGACAAATCCTTGTTGGTGTTTACGCATGAAACGCTGCCCTGCAGTGGGGTTGTAACAGCACCGAGAGAGCCTGGATTGAAGGAGAGACAATGAGAGTGAAGAAAGGAGAGAGGCAGGGCTGGATGAGGAGAGGTGAATTGTTGAGATGCAAAGGTCATCTGCACTGGAGAGGAGCCACTAAATGGTGTGTTTTGATCTTTCAACCAGGATTGAAACAGTCAGCTGTTGGCGGCACGGAATGACTGCGCTCTTACAAAGAGAGACAAAAGGAGATAAATGAGTCTCTACAGGCTATCGGCTGCCCTCTGACATAACTGTCTGTGTTTATGTTGTCTGATATACACACAGGCCTCTGCTGGGACAACTTTTCAAAGCTCATTGTAGCAGATAATGGCCGAACGAATAGGAAGCCTGGCTAAGAAGCACGAATTTTAAGAATCAAAATTTTAGGGAACACGCAATCGGTTAACGTTATGGTTGCTTTGTATTTGTTTACTGGGAAATTGTTTGAGTAAGAAAGACATGGAGAAAAACCACAATTTAGCAAAACGTTGAGGCAAATATACATTGAGATGAATAGCGTGCTAATGCTGTGATGAGCATATAAAACAAGTAAAACTCATTTACAACTCAACTTGTTGTCTCATTAAAGCTGTTATAGCTGTCGCAGTCTTGAAACAGGAGTGAAGCTGAAAACAATGTGATTCAGCAAAATAAAAGTAAAGCAGAGGACAATAGGGGCATGACAGATTATTGGTCTGTGCCGTGTTTATCAGTAGATGGATGAGTGGAAAAAGTCATGGAGTGTATCATTAAGTTTTCACTACAATTTGTTCCCAGAAAGACTAAAAGCCTAAAATCGGAGAGCTAAGATTGTTATGTCAGTCTGCACTCAGGCTAAATGGAGGTGGCAGCAGCACACATGGTTGTCTGCTTCCTACACACCTTTTTGTTGCTTATGTCTATGGTTTTTGATATTTCTTCTCACTATCTCAGCTGCACTATCATAATCTTGAATTGAGCTGGACAAAAAGACAGAATTTGGACCTTCACACAATCAGTGTTGTCTGTGCAGGACAGGTATGATTACACTTAAAATGGATGAGGCAGAGAGATGCAAAGGGCCACTGGCCAAGATGTAAACCGTTGTAAAAACAGAAGAAATGGAGCCATGCTTGTTTTAAACAGTAATTTATTACTATCACTTTATGTGTCTCCATCTTAATTTCATTCCTGAAAAGGAGATTTGATGACACACAATTCTCGTCTCTGAAAGAATACCGACATATGTCACATAATGAGATATTGAAACATCATATTAAACCATATTTATCTTTTATCTTTGATTATTCATTTCTAAAAACACATTTTGGTTTTATAATGTTATTGTGTGCTTCCGTGAATATTGCATTATTGATTATAAAGACAATTCAGTAGGTGTACCCTGTCTGAATAGGAATGTATCAGTTTAATTTATACTCTCTTTTCACTATGTCACCTCAGCTGTAAACACTGCAGTTGAGTAGAGTAGCTGACTTTTCTATAAGATGGATTGTCATAAACATGTGACCTCCATCACTGCACCAATCGTTTTTTTAATCAGTTTTTAATGTTTGTATTTCAAATACAGCTCCTCAGCATTCACTGAGTGTGTGCCGCAGAAAGAGGCTTTCCCACACTCTTGAACACTAATCATCTCCTCCCTTGGGTGCCATGTCTCTCACTCACACACACACATGTCATGGTGTTGGTCAACACAGGACAGGGTGTGTATGAGTTGTGACTGGTCAAGCCTTTTGTGACAGGGTGCTGTGATGCAAAGCCTTGCAGCGCTCCCATCCTGTTCCTGATAATTACCGTCTCCCTAGGTCCTGTATAAGCAGCTCCCGTCTCCCCCACAGTGTTTAGCTTTAGTCTCAATTGCAGTGTGTCTGGTGGAAGAACAGAGTTTGGTTTGGTGTTTGTCCTGTAATGTTTGCCTGGCAGGGAGTTAATGATCGTTTATTGATAGGAGGCTCCAGTCAAATCAAGTCAGTTTTATTTATACAGTCTCATCACAAATTTGCCTCAAGAAGCTTAACATATCTGTTACATGTGACACCCTTTATCTTTAAGCCCTTAATGAGGGAAAACTCCCCCCAAAAATATTTTTAACTAGGGGAAGGAATGTTGGAAACCTCAGGAAGAGCAACAGTGCTGTCAATGATGTTTGAATGGAATCTGTTCATTTCATGTTTTGCCATTCATGAACATCTCACTCATTAAGTGATATTGGATATGTTTATTAAAAAAAACTGTTGAGATGGAGAATGATGCTTAGTCACTGAAGTGGAAATAAACCTCAACTGGTGCTTATACTTAATCTCTCGTCCCATTTTGGCTGATTCTGCAACTTTCCAATTCAACTCCCGTATCTTCAGCAATAGCTGACACAACCACACACAGATGTCTTACTTCATGGTAAGATACAATATGTCGTCAAAATATTATGTGCCCAAAATGGTTATTGACTATTGCATTGTTGTCCAGCATATCATTGTCTGCCTGATGCCCTAGAACTTCTTTTTCAAAGGCCGTGGCTATTTTTTACTCATTTGTTAAGAAATCGCAACATCGACACCAATTATTATATGACCCAAACCGAAGTTAAGAGTTAAGTCAGAATCAATGTGCTGTGCAAGTTTGATTATCATTTCTACTGAGGAAGCGCTAAACTCTCCCGTCCAAATGCTATCCCGTTTGAATTGCGCTTTTGTCATGTGCATGAGGTTTGCTGAGTAAGGCTTTCAGAAAATCATGTCATGTTTGAGATGAAGAGATCAGGAGGGCGGGAAAGAAGACATTAGTCAGCTCACCGGAGCACCGCTCTCCCTCCCTCCTCCCTGACAAGGCCAAATGTCTGTTAATCTCTATGTGATCACTGCTAATGAGTGATGGCTTTTTTATGAGGAAAGAGGGCGTGCTGAAATCTGCCATTGATTTGCTGTGATAATACAGATTTGGCTGCCGGCTGAGGCCCACTACTTCATATGAGAAGGGTCCCTTTGAGGTTAAGGCAAGTCAGGCACAATTGCCATGTAATCAATAATATCGAGTGCTGTACGGCAGGAGATACAGCCATTCGGGCAGGCAGGCCTCTCTGGAGAGAGCACAGAGGGTCCAGATATTACTCTTCACTTTACACTGCCTTAATCACTTATTACTGTCAGATAAGCTATACCACCACAACTCATTAAATGGACCGGGATCCCAGCCATTCTAAGCTTTGCCCAGTGGGAGCCTTATGTGTGCCCTAAAAGTCATCCTCGGCTTAACATAGTCTGCCTGTAAATCAGGATTAAGGGCAGGTTCTCGGTTATGTTGGTACACATATGGTACAACCTCAATTGATCTTTCGAGGTTAAATAAAGGAAAATGAATGAAATGTATTACAGGTGTTAACATTCGACTTTAATTGACTAACAATAGTTTCACTTTTCAAATGTCAGTTGCATAACTGTAATGAACTGTTGATTCATGAATCACATGTGTATCATTTCTTTAACCAACACAAAAAAAGCCTTGAGAGAAGTCAAAGGTTGTCCTACTCTTTTTATAGAAAAAATACTTTAGCTGGTAAATATACTTTATTGCTCTTTGTGTAGAGGAAACTGTCATTTTGGACTTATACTTACTGACTAAAACAAAGAAAAGTGGACAGAAAAAGGCGAGCTTAAGGAGATTGAGAGGCTAATATGAGATGTTGCGATGGGTGAGGAGGGTAGCAGAAGATGAGCAGTGACTCTGACAGAGTTAAGGAAGGGGTGAAGCAAGTGAGGGATTGATAGATGGTGACAGTACAGCCAATGGAGTGGGATAGTGCAGCAATGAGGCCTAACTTGTATCAGGGATCATATCCCTGCTTAACTCTGTCCTTTGCACATTATTTATCCCATTGATAATTAACTAATGGGTGCATTTCATTATGTATTACTGGTTCTCGGCTAAAGCTAACACTAGATCATACTTTTGCAATAATTACTAACTTACATCTACCATAAAAAAGGCCCCTGCGTTCATTTAGTTCCATTCAATGTTCTGGGCTCAATGGATTTCCTACGTCATTTCTTATTCAGATTTATAAACTCACATTTATTTAATGTTGGACAAAACTTAAAAATAACTCTTTTATTGTTTTGATGGTTTGCTTGAATTTCTTGAGCAAAACATAAAATGCTCAAATGTATTATATTTAATTGCATGTGATCTGGAATGTATGTGCTCAAGGATAACTTGAATATCCTGTGATATGTTGTAGTTTAGGTATGGTTTATAATATCTAATATAAACAATTCGTTAGAATTTTTGAGCATGGAGAATGGGGCCATACCCACCTGTTCCTCCCACTCTTCCTTTGCTACAATGTTTCTGAAGTGATTGCAGTGTATACCCCATACCAAATTCTACTAGGGCTTGGTATTGGCAAGGACTTTACGGAACAATACATGGGTCACAATATAATACTGTATATCACCATACAATGCGATATGTTGCGATATTCGGCTTTGTATTTGGAAAGGGCTACTTTAATTTAGTCATCCGTGTCAGCCATGCTGCTTCCAGCTTTCAATCCGCCACAACACCAGGAATGGCACCCGCCGATTCATGGCAACTAGCCACACTGCGACATCTACACAAGTGGAGGTTGTAGCCTAGTTCACACCCCGTTTTAAAATGCATATTTTCTTGGTATTTGCTCTGGAAATCAGTTAGCCAAATTGTATTGGAAAGCTCTGCAGCGACTATCCCAAAACCTCTGGAAAACAACTGCATTCATCTGCATGCTATAATACCGAGGGGTAAGCTGGATAATTACTGTTTGTGATTTGAATGAACTGACCCTTAAAATTAAGTAAACACTTTAGTGTTTCTCCCCCAAAAAAACAAATGGTCAGCAGTTTTAAAATTAACTTTGTGATTATCATGTGTGCAGACTGACAAAGAGAGATCAAAACACACAATTCATTTGTTTTTTCAACTTAAAATACACATGCAACACAGTTTCTTAGGGGTGAGTAAAAAACAATCATAAAACATACAAAGTTTATACTTAAGTGATTATCAGTAACCTCAGAACAGGGTCATTAGCAGCTGTCTACTAATGTTCCTCAAAGATTCAATACCTGGAGCATAGAGTAATGTGCTCTATTTAGTTTGCACATGATGACAAGAAGACTAAAAAGATAGGTTTGTCAATGTGACCATCTTGCACTGCAGTTACATTACAGTACATCTGTAACTTTGTGGAGATGCTCTTTTTGTGGGGATGTTAAATATGGTATCCTCCCGCATACTGGTGGGAGCAGAGAGCTGGATGCTGCTGCAGGAGGAATGCTTGTGTTTCCCATTGCCGCCTCAGCTTTCTCAAACCCAACAGGTCTGTCTCAGCCTGTATCCATCACTCATATTTAGCCATTCATCATCTCAGGAATGTCCACTAGCATTTGGAGAAAGGATTCGTGAAGAGACTGGATAAGGTGTCAAGGGTGAATGTAGTATAGAGACAGAGATAGAGGAGAGCATGGGGGAGTATGTATGGGGGACATCAAAGTAAAGATGAAAATAATAATAATAAATTTTATTTAAAGAGATCCTATTATACTACTTTTCTGGTCTTCATTTCTTGTTAAAAACTGCTATCGAGCAACCTGACACGAATCACATTACAAAAAACTATGTAGATTTTCGGGACACTCTTCCTCTTACCCTAGCAAGTACAGCAGTCTCTCTCTACACACTGCTTTGAGCTTCTCCGCCCCTCCCCCCCTGCTGCAAACCCCACTCCATTGTGATTGGTTACCTTCCTTCCAGCAGCGGGAAATTTTCAGGAAGCTGGGGGCATGCAGCCGGAGCTTGCCTGAGCGGCAGCATTACCATGCTTGGAAACATGATAGAAACGACCCGAGCGTGACAGAAACAATCCGGAAATTTGAACGAGTTCGGCTCGACCGGCTGCCATAGTGTTTAGTGCTCTGCATAGCCACCCCAGACGGTCAGCAGGGAATACGTCAAAATGCATGTACATAATTATTTGATACTCTAGTATGGTTAAACATGACTATAAATCATTATACCAACGTTTATAGGTCATAAAAGTCGAAAAGTATCATAGGTCCTCTTTAAGGGCGCCTTTCACGGCTCTCAAGGACACCGAATGATGCATGCATTAGCCACTCTCCAACTAAAACTAAAACAGGGAAATGAGAAATTAGTGTAGAATGACCAGATTTTAAAAAATACATTCAACATCTTTCACTTATTCATTCACAATGATGGATTATTTTGTATAGACATTTCTGTTTCTACTAAGAAATTCAAGAGCCCATGGTTTCTATTTAGGAAAGCAGATAACATGTAGAAATGATACAGAGAGATAAATGCATGTGAAAAAGCCAAAATGGAGAGACAAGGAAATGAGAAACACATTTATAGAAGTAGCAGCCATAGCCATGTGGGTTGCATTATGTCCGAAAGTGAAATGCAATAATGTAGAGGAAACAAGAATCCAAATGAAAACAAATGTGCCTATTCAATCTCACACACATGTTCAACTAATATAAACACACATGCACACACATACACAATATGCAGTGACAGCCTATTCTTTACCTTCTTCCGTTTACAGGTGAGTGAGAAAGAGTCTCACTCACCTGTAAATGGAAGTGGCTTGGTCTGAATTGATTCCACGGTATATCCCTAACAGCACTACAGTGACAAAACAGCATGGCAGCCATACAAAGCAGTGTGTGTATTGTATTGTATTGCTTCTCACACTGGTTTCTGTTGTTTATTTAGCTTTTATGCCATCATATACCTGAAGGACAACCAGTGTTGTGTGTTTTACTGTGAGCTGTAACACAGTGGGCTTTGGGGAGAAGGAGAATTTAGAAAAGAAAACCCTTCAAATTAAATTGTCACTGAATGTCTTTGCAGACCAGGGAGGCTGGGACATTTGTTGACAGTATAAAGAGGGTTAACAATTGTGAGAGAGGGAAAGAGGGAGATGAAGGTAGGGACGGAAAAACAGGAATATGGGGAAAATGAGTGCTTCTATAGTGCGCTGACCAATACAGAGGACCATTATGTGATAACAACATGTCAGACAATTGATGGTGCAATGTTTTAATTATTGCTATTGAATACTATTGTAGGTGAAGTTTCTGTCATCAAGCATGCTACACACACACACACAAAAGAAAATACCCGCTTGCGACTATCTTTTTTCTGGAACCTATTCTTACTTATTACCTCGTCTTCTCACGTACATGGTAATCACCTAATATATAGGAGCTGAAATGTCGCTGGACATTATGTGGCTGGCCTTAAACTGCAATGTAGATAATTAGCTTATAATATATAACCAGTTTGACTATAGTATTCTGTGTTCTATGTCTGCTTCATCAGGTGCAGGTGATGTCGTGGAGTGTGGGTTCAGGCGGCAGGATGACATTTGCCAAGCTCCTCCTTCCCTTCCTCATTATCCACTCTTTCTGTGAAGGTGAGTCCTCTTGTCTACATAGAATTAATTCACACAAAGACTAGGCAGTTGTGAGTGATCGTAAGAGAGGCCTTTATGTTTCATAATATATACTGTATAAGGAACATTAATTCCTGGTCTAGTGCATACATTTCAGTTTAATGTACTGGATTGTCTGGATTGTCTGTCAGTCTCATAATGTATTTAACCCTTATCTTTACTTGACTTTTAAAGCTTTTCCAGGTATTTTTTTTTTCGATTTTGGTATCACCATCCTTACTTCACTCTTGCTTTCCTTTTTTCTGCTCAGCTCCCTCTTGTCCGTCTTGCATAATGTTTCACAGTATTGTTCAGCCTAAGACCTACTTTGAAATATATGCCTTCTTGCTGAGTTTGTCACTGTAAGGGCACAAGCGTGAGACAGATATAGTGAGAAAGAACTTCAATGGTGTGGAAAGCCACAGTAACTGTCTCAGAATGACAGGCAGGAGACACCTTCAATAACACAAAGAGATGAAGCAACGGGGAAAGTTAATAACTGAATGACACAACCTCTTTCCATCAAACACAATGAGATTATTAAGGATCTTATATATATATATATATATATATATATATATATATATATATATATATATATATATATATATATATATATATATATATATATATATATATATATATAAGCATCTCACACTCACCTGACGCCATGCACTTGCTTTCTATGTTTCCTCTTTCCTCTCTCTCCCTTTCTTTCTCTAACTAACCCATTAGCACACTGACCCTGTGCTTCTCTTGAGCATTACCTCCCTGATCCGGCAAATTGGATTGATGATCATTGCTGTGACTATTTTGTGCCTGTAATCTATCTGCATTCCACTATCCAAGCCTGACGCAGTGTCTCGTAGTAATTAAGCCACAGGTGTGGACGGTAGCTTGTTACTCCCCCCCCATCACCACAACCAAGCTCCATGTTCTTAGCACCCACTGAAAGCCAAGCCATGATGCCAGAGATAAGCATCATTCTTCGGCACATGACTCAACGCGAAGCTCCCACTTTCAAAGCAGCGATTCACTCTATCAAGGGCACTCACTTCAAACAGGCTGGCCTCTCCTTCTCTCGCTCCGGTGTCCCTGTGGTCCGCCGCACAGCTCAACTGATCAAAGACCATCAGCTTTGCTCCTTGATCTTCTCAACAAAACAGCTTGTATCGCACTGCCTTCTGACACCACATAACCCTGCCGAACATGGCACACCATTAACCCTTTAACAGGCCCCTCAAAATGTGGTCTTGTAATGAATGAATACCCCCTCCTATATAGGTAAATAAGAAAAATAAGTGAATGTAATTTTGGAATGTTCTGTGTACATAGATGTTTGTTGATGGTTATTAAATAAACATGTTTCAAACGTATGCAGGTACTGTTTTATCAACAATTTGCAAAAAGTGGGCTTGCTATCAAATAAAACATAGATTCAGCGTCAGATTGGATGGAGAGCGTCTGTGAACAGCAATTTCCAAGTCTTTCCAGAGATTCTCAATTGGACTTAGGTCTGAACTTTGACTGGGCCATTCTAACACATGAATACACTTTGATCTAAACTATTCCATCGTAGATCTGGCTCTATGTTTAGGGTTGGTGTCCTGCTTGAAGATGAACCCCAATTGAGAATATCTGGAAATACTTGGAAATTGCTGTTAACAGATGCTCTCCATCCAATCTGATGCTGAATCTGAAGCTCGAGCTATTTTGCAAAGAAGAATGGGCAAAAATGTAAATATCTAGATATGTGCGAAGCTGGTAGATACATACCCCAGAAGACTTGCAGCTGTAATTGAAGCGATAGGTGGTTCTACAAAGTATTGACTCAGGGGGTCTTAATACTTTTACACGCCACACTTTTCAGTTTTATATTTATAAAAAAAAAAACATGTTTCATTTTCATTCAACTTCACAATTATGCACCACTTTGTGTTGGTCTGTCACGCATACCGTATTTCCCGCACTATAAGCCGCACTGGACTATAAGCCGCAGGTGTTTTAATGTTTAATTACCATATGTAAGAGTTTGTACACAGAGGGGATTGTCGGGAAAGAGATGGCTGCTTGAGGAAGCTCCCATTTATTAACATTTCAACAAACAAGTTGCATATTTGCATAACGTATTGTGTAACCATTTAGTGCAATAGTAGCTACAGAACATATACTGTGCTGTGTAATTATTATATTAGCCGCACCGTTAAATAAACCGCAGGGTCGAAAAATGGGGAAAAAGGTGCGGTTTATAGTCCGAAAATTACGGTAATCCCAATAAAATAAATGTACGTGCGTGGTTGTAACATGACAAAATGTGGAAAAGTTCAAGGGGTACGAATGTTTTTGCAAGCCACTGTACCTCCAGACAGACTGTGTAAACATTTTATTCAAGTTAAAGCATGAAAATAATTACCTAAACTGACAGTAGAACTATGCTCTGTGTGTAATTTATCTTCTCTGCTTATACTGTTCCATGTTGACTGCTAAGTGTGTTTTCAAATGTATAAAGAAAAGGCACTATGCAAGTTGTTTACTGCATGATTCAAGCAAAACGCGTATAAAGGTAGAAGTTTAACCTTGAGGGGAAGGAGGTGATAGCTGTCATGAACTCCTGATGTGAGTAGGCTTATATTGGACAGACTGCTCTGCTTCATCCTATAATCTTAATACTCCTGTCTTGTTCATGATTTTCCCTTTTTAATTCATTTTTGTATTTGACACTAAGGGTGTATTCACACATGGAAAGTCTGTTAGTTCACTTGCTTTGGTCCAGACCAAATAGAATTTAGATTTGTTTTGTTTGGTGTGGTCCACTTTCATATTGCCCCTTTTGCAAGTGAACCAGCATTACGAAGCAAAACCACACGTGATCTGAGGTCATTCATTCATTGGACAGACATTCTGGGGTGGAGAGAAGCAGGAAGAACGAAGTGCGAATTTATCATTGATATAATATGGGGTTAAAAATAATAAAAAGGCCTACATCTACCCTATAAATAAAGAAGAAAAACATCAAATTATTGTTGTTTCATATGGTTATACTAATATGTAGCCCCATGTCAATGTCACGTTATGTGGCTTATAGCCAACGATGTGATAATTTTTACTGTATTTTGGCTGCTGGACGCGCGGCTCGCGAGGAATAGGCTCAAACTGACACACAGCTGATTAAGCTGTATCGGCTGGGTGTCGGCGCAGTTCAGCTCCAAACTGACACGGGGACAGTATTGACAGTCCCGTAGGGAAGACAAATAAAAACACACTTCATGCAAAGCGCAGCGTGAACCTGTTGGCACTGTAGGCTACGGGAGACGCTCCTCTCCATCTGATCGCTGAACACATCAGCATGTGTACGCGTCATTATCAACTGTAATATTTTCGCTCGGGGCTCCCGGTCAAACCACAACTAATCTTCCTAACAATGGCGACAACAACACTTTCCCAAAATGTGAAGCTGATGGCGATTTATTAAAAAAGAAAATAAAGAAAAGGCGCAGTGCTTCCCGCAATTGGGTCGGATCGAGTCCGGCCAAATTCACACCACATACGAACTGCAGCAGAGTGCGTTTTGAAGCGCATCGAGACCACCTCTTCAGCTGGGTCTCGGACCGCTTGTTTGGTCCGCCCCCGAGTGCGATTGCTGTATTCACACATGTCTGAAAGATGCGCACCGAAGGCGGAAGTGCATCTGAGTTCGTTTCAACCGAACTAAACACGGCATGTGTGAATACACCCTAAGTCTCCCAAACCAACAGAATTAAGAGAATGTTAGGAGGATGCACTTTATAAAGGACTAACAGATATGAACAAATGGCTTCTTCTTAACCTTGGATGTAGCCAATTTCACACGACAAAGATAGAGCCATTGACCCATATTAAATTGAAAGACCAGCATTACATTGAGAGGTACGTACACTACTAGCCTGAATAATTGACAGTTTTAGCATTTTTGAGTTGCCTGTGTTTCCAAAAAGCTAAGACCAATGGTATGAAGTGGGAAATGTTTACACATTAGGTTTTGTGATCCAAAGTCCAGCTGCCCAGCTTACAACTCTGGGCATGAATCGTCTAGCCTAATGTTTTCTGCTGATCAGATATACAACTCGCGATCAGTTCAATTTGGAGGCTGGGTGTATATTCTTGATTTACCTGTAAATACTTGGAAGGATGAGTAAGCTATGAAATGCATTCTGGGAAATATTCCAAACATGTTGCTGGCTCTCTCTTTCTTTGAACAAAAACAACTATGGTCTACTCAAGTCCCCAGATGTCATACACTGTATAACTCTGAATACTAATAATAATTTTAGCCACACAGACAATGTCATAAACTGAAACTGTTTGCTACAGCTCCCCTGTGGATGGTGGGCCATTCTTTGTTTGGGAAGTAGTGTGAAAACAGTTTGTATGAATTAAACAGTAGAACAATGGTGTGTGTCCTCTGTGCACTGGCACCAATTGCACTGATTTGACACCCTTGTTTCCGTTTTTAGATCAAGTGGCCATTGCAGGTGTCCTTCTCTTACCTATACATCTTGAAGACCACTTAAAACAAATACTGCTCAAGTACAGTACACAACTGTAATTTTAACTGCTGCTACTGCCGCTGATATTAAATGCATCACTCCCTGTGCACATTACATTTTTGAATAGAGTGGAGATGAGCACATTATGTGACCTTAAAATCACTATACATAAATTGGCAGATTATTTATATCGACATCTAACAGCTTCTCACTTACAGTAACAAAATCAAAACACTATTTTCAAGTGTTTTGGACAAAATTAATTACCATGAGCCATGACCATTCTTCCTCCTCTCTTTATTACAGGCTCCAACCAACCACCAAGATTCCTGAACTACTTCTTCGATACTTACCTTCTCATCTATGAAGATCTGCCTGTCGGTAAGTCTTTGTTGAGTGCAAACATGTTGTACGTTAAGTCTCTACATTGTCCAACTAAAGTATAGCAAAGCTATCTTTGCGAATTGCTTTGTGAACTTGTTAACTGCACTAAAATCGTCTATCATATAAACTGAAAAAAGAGTAAACAACAAGGAAAGAGATTACCCTGACAGTAATAACAATGGATGTCCTCTATCAGGAGGGATCCATGCGTTTCTATTTGTGTGGTTTATTTGTTTGTATGATTAGAGGGAAACTCCAGAGCCTTGTCATCTGAGCGCATGCTATAACATATGTATTGCACAAAACAAACCTGGAATGCTTTGGATATTACACACACTGCTGTTGATGTAAAGATTGTTTCTACAGATTTGATATCATTATAAGCTTCTTTTTAAATTGTGTCCCACTGCCGTTTCGGGCGATTCGGTGTTACAGTGTGAACACCAGACCCTGTTGAGTCCAATTCTTCCTGGATCTATTATTCCACCTCTTATTTATTTCTTGTCATTTGTGTTGAATACAAGTGATTGACAGGGCAATTTGGAGATGTCTTGCTTTTCATCATCCCCGAGGGTGTCAGTGGCTTTGAATTAAAATCTTTTATATTGGATTGATTTTCTTGATTTTTTATTTTATTTTATCGCCTGACCTTTACCTCACACACACACACGGCAGTCTGTCAACACACTTCTGTGACGTGGAGTGTTCGTTTATCCACATCCACACCCTCAGGTTGATTTTTTTTAAAACCTTTTCCTCTTAGTGTCATAAAAGTTCAGATGGACCACCAAGCATCATCATGACTGTCCCATCATGACTGTCCCATCACTAGGCGCCATCTCCATCATTTTAGTTGCGTGTTTTGTATTGCAGCCATCTTACAGTATCCCACTGAGCCTACGGTAAATCACCATCACCATGACCCCAAACACCATTGCCCTCATAGTTGCCTGGTTTGGTATCTTGGTCTAACGGTACTAAGCAGTTTCTGGCAAGAGGCCATCTCTTCGTTCAGTCAGCTTGTGTTCTAACCATGAAGGGCATGGATGTGTTGGTGGGTGGCGTTGCTAATTTCCCTAACCAATCTGTCCAGGTTGCCCTCCGGCCATGAATCATTGTGTCCTTTCCTCAGGCAACTGGGCTACGATCCAGCAACACTTTTCACTGGTCCAGAGAGCTGTCAGTCATTGCTCTGGCTCGGCCTTTGATGGCTTCTTCGGTGGTGTGATTATGAGGGCGGGCTGAGTGATCGGACAGTGATAATTTGTCAAGATTATTGTTTATTAGCTCAGCAGATGTCCTCATCTAGGAGGCCCTCCAATTCAAACACATGGTTTGTGTGTTTGTGTGTGTGTATGTGTGTGTGTGTGTGCGTGTGCTTGTGTGCGTGCATTTGTAACATAATGCAGAATAGAATAAGATCCTTTTCACCACAAACGCCTACATTTCCTTGCACACAAGCTCTAGATACTTATCATCCAGCACACTGGCTTAATCGAGTAGCCTGGCAGCAATTTCAATGCTGACATTGCTCTTATTCTTGATTTGAATAACGAGTTGATTGAAAATACATATTTTCTCATCTCAAGGTTCAGTGCAAAGATTGTGCAAAGAATAAAGCATTTTTAAATTGGGCTTTCAAGGCACAATGGAGGCAGTTTAATCATATTCAAAACTTCATGCATTCCTCTGTACTTTATTAGGCTATTAGTTTACCACTAATTTGAACATAAATGAGCACCTGTCTGACTGAAGCCAAACGGCATGACTTGAGCCCAGTGATCGGGTTTCCACAGCCAATCTGATTGGTTGCATTCAGTTACCATGGAGGTTTCTAGGCTTAATCTTGCTGATGATGTTACAGCATATGTTTCATGTGAGCAGGTTGTGTGAGGTGAGAGCCAGTTTGAGTAGGAACCAAGAGACTGGCAAATTCACAATATAACCATAATTATCATTCATACCATTATAAAGAGAAGAGCAAAGAAAACCTTCATTTAAAACCAACCTGCGTGCATATGCACACACTCACAACACTCTCTGACCTTGTCCAAAGGCAGTAGATCAGTGACTTTGGCTCATGGCCTCTGAGTCGGTAGCCTTAGCTCTGTAATGCAGGCTCCCACGTTATTATTTATCAGAGAGATGGGGAACACATCCAAACGCCATGGATATTTGATCTGAGACTACACCGTTACTCTCCACTGCATTCCAGAAAGGGGTTTGGTTGAGGCAATAGCAGACGGTGTTTGAAAGATGTTACACATGTGTTTGCTGTAGAGCCTTGGACAACACCATGGTGAGAGGGTTCTCACTTGGTGTGCACACATCTGACATTTCTACTGCCCTTTACCGCTGGGCCCAGTACAGTTTTAATTGTCCCCTTTAGCTTGATGCATGGGTGAGACTGAACCCATAGTCCCTTTTTAGGACAAAATCTTCACTATTCATGTCCGTTATCATGTCTGGTGTCTGTGTATATGTTTGTGTCCATTTTGAGTAAGGATCCATGGATTTTCTGGGTAGGGAGCGAGAGGGGCTAAACAGGGAAGCTGATTTTTCAATGCATGGCAGATAACAGTGTGGATGTGTAATTAGACTGAGAGAACACTTTGATTAAACACACTCATCTCCTAATCCACTTTGCCCTGATTCTGCAGATTAAGCTCTCTACTGAGTAATTAGATTGTGGAAAGAACACATTTTCTCAAAATAAGAAACTTTCCCACTCTTCTGGGATGGTTGGTGCGTGTCTTGTAGTTAATGCCAATTTAGTGCAAGGCTTCAAATTTGGCCTTGGCTAATTTATTAAAACAAGTTAATTTATACAGGACAGGTTATTGTATCCATTCAAATTCAATTATTTTTACGGATTAAGCCACTAAAGAGGGAGTACACAAGTGAAGCTTCTGGCTGTATTTATATCATGAGTGATATTCCAATGTTAAGAACTGTGCATCAAAGCTGTAAAATCTTTGCTGTGTGCATAAGTTTAGGACCCAGTTAAAACAATTAAAATATCCACCTTCTGTCTAAACCTCTTTTTTTCATTTCTCACTTGCTCTCCTCTGCCCTCACATCCTTTTATTGCCACAGTAAATACCTTGCACTTTTAATTAGCTCCACAGCATTCCTAATTCAATAATAATTAAGGAGTACAAAGCTGCCCCAAGGAAAGACTTATTAAAGCCTTCCCCTGAACGTCTTGATAATGTCTGTGTACTCCCTCCCTGGCCAATTCCCCACTGCTAGCTGCCTAGCACACTCTACATTAACTATGGCTTGTCAACACTCCCTCCGCCGGACAAACTCTTTTGCCTTCTTTTTTCAGGCTTTCGGATTCAGGATATTGATTATGTTAGCTGCACTCATAAACAAAGCAGTATTCATTACAGTATCTATTATATGGCTATTGTGTTGGTGTTCTGCAGTGAAGGCTCTTGTATCTTGATTACCTATATGCTTCCTGATACAGAAGTGTTATCTAACATCTCAACACAGAATGACCTCTAAAGCAGTATATATATTTGTATGTTATACATTATTTACGTTTATAGGTCAAGTCTTTTAATAATGTTCTGATATCAATCAACACATTATTAAGTCATCCTTTAAGTAAATATGTTACTGCATTGCCAATAGATTAGGTTTGCAAATGCCTATCTCTCAAAGTTTGTTTGGAAGATAAGTCAAAGTCGGAAGTCAGGGGCCTAAAGCTGAACCGTGTCTGTCCTTCACTTAGGGGCACTTTACACTGTGAAAACGTGACAGTTTTCCAGTTTTTGGTTTTAAAAAAAACCCCGTTCAGACAAAATGTATCTGACATCTTCACCCGTGCACATGTTTTCAGAGGAAACGGGTCGAAATCGCTGTAGTAGCAGTGCAGCAGCCATGCCAAGCCAATAGTCAGCGGTGACACAGCCTAGTAGATAGCTCTTCCGGTACAATTTGATGCATAAAACCTTACTGTAACCGAAAATTAATGCCACTAACGTTCATAAAGCGGTTGGTGTAAGGTTGGGGTTACAAATATTGTAAAAGACAAGCTTTCTGTCCTCTTATTTCACCGCATTGAACTCGTAAAAACAGAAGACTTGCTGATAGTGAAGGGGCTTCGTGAGCGGATACCTTCCTGTTAGGCGTACTTCAAAATAAAAGTCAACTCACGTGTGTCCAGTGAAATGCTATTAATGTTTAGCCAGTGAAATGCTTTTACTGTGAAGCCGTAGCCTTAATGCTCCTTTTGTTGAACAGTAACTTAACCGCTGCGCGCTGAACTATGGATAGTGTTTTTTAATGTAGAGAGAGCCGTGTCCCTGCCCTGGCATAGAAGCTACACACGTTTATTTGGCTAGAAAAACCGGCAGAGCACAAATCTTTCCCCAGACAAAGTGGCCGGCGGTCTCAATAACTTACTAATCGCTTAGACTAAATTGGCGAGTGTTAGGCTATATTTTAGCCCTGCACGTCACTCTCCGCTGATCACAGTGATGGTGCCGTGGAGACACCGTTCATGTTGTCTTCTAACTTTATAACTCGTTTGTGTTGTGGATATTTTGACAGCAAGTTATAGAATACGCATGTGTGATGGTGGAGCCGTGACGTCAGCGTTATCAGGGGAAATGGTTTCGGTGTTTACAGGAAACCAAAACCGTTAAGTTTTCCAAAAAATCCTCCCTGGGAGGTGATCTCAAAAACCTGCGGTTTCATGCCTGCGTTTGCTGTTTTCCTGTAAATGATATAGTGCAAACGCGGGAATTTTTCCGCGTTTGCACAGTTTCGTGTTGTCGTGTAAAGTGCCCCTTACTGAACATGTTTTATGTTTAATTCATCAGGAAACAAAGTCTAACACATTTTGATAAGTTTGAGCCCTAAAAATTGTTTTATTTATTTATTTATCTGAAATTGCTTCACTCCACTGGCAGATTGTTGTACAGAAGACGAGATGAAATTCAAGAATATTTGCCTGTCATTTGCCTCTACAGCTCACATACAGTAATTTAGAGCAGAAACAGAAGCTTAAAAAGAGACTGAAAGATAGGCCGTGCAAAAATGAAAGGGTAATTAGGGTATTGTCAGGGGGCAGGTCTTCTGAGAGTTGATTTAGTGTTTTCGGGTTGTTGGCTGGTATCCAGGGCTTTCTCTACCTGCTGGATATGTGCTCTAGATTTTTGTTACTGTCTGACTGCAAGCAGGGCTGCGCAGTGGTGTGTTTATGAATCCACTTTCAGCCTTCATTTAGCCAAATTGGAATGCAACGTGTGTGTCCTTTCTGCATCTCTGGCAACTGCCGTTGTATCTGTCACTGTTTGTGAGTTTGCGTTGGCGGATATCCTATGTGAATGAGAGTGACTGTCTCTGTGTATGTGTCTTAGGTTTATAAATCCTATCTACCAGCTGCAGAAGTATTCCTCCCTGTTGAGGTTTGAAGCACCTGATCTCAGCGGGGGCTGGGTCCTATCATAACTGAGAGATATCCTTAATGACTGGAAGTTTTTCTCTCCGTGTGAAGAGTCTCCCCCTACATCACTTTAGGAAGGGGATACATTTGATCTTCTTACTTCCTGTGACAGCTCTCTGCTGTCATTAAGCTGTTGCATTGACTACCACAATGGCTTCCAAATAATGCCAGCATACTGCCATCCATGAGGGACCTCTGCTTTGGCTTAGTCAATCATCCCTTATCTCTTCCCAATGGTGTCTTGCTACCCCGCTTCGTCCCCCAGGAAATAATGGGGTCCGCGGTTCAGTAGTGTCTGCAAACACACCATCCATCATGACAGTGTGCTGTGCAATATTGACTGCACTTACCCAGCACGTGATGTGTTAGTGTTATTATGGCTCATGCAAACACTCACAGCACTGAGGCCTCTCAATGCAACATTGCTCCTGAGTTTACACGAATGCTGAGCATTCCGCTCACACATACTTTTTATTTCATCACTGTTCCCTGATATTGTTTATTTTCTCTCGCTTTTCTTCCAGCATTGTGGAAATCGTTTATTTCTATGAATATGTTTGTACCATTTGTTTTAAATCATATACAATTCTGGCAGTAGCCTGAGACATTTCCACTTTAGCATAACATGGTAATTATTTATTTAAACAAAATAGGCAGAACAAGACAGGTCACTCAACTGCAGGGAAAAGACAATTCCTATCTTCTAATTAACATTTAAATAGCTTAACTTGCATATGATGTCAAATGCCCAATGTCAAATTTATGACAATCCAATAAGGAGTGCCAAATTACCCAGGCTCATGATTTGGCACAGAGTGCGTTGACTTCTTTATTTCACTCTTAAGAGATATAAAGCCAACTATCATTCTGAGATGTGGTGATTTATTTAGCCTCTTAAGCACACTAACGCAGGTAACATGGCCTTTCCTGAATAGCTTGACTTAAAATCAGCTTGGCAAACTTTTACTCCATTTTACCCTCACCTGTGAACCAGACCCTGAGATAGTTCAGTTCCATACTATAGAGGCAGCACCTCACTCTTCACAAGGAGATAGCAATCCATATTTTTTCAGCAAAGAACCATGGCCTTAGACTTGAAGGCACTGACTCTCATTCTGACTGCTTCAAACTTGCAGACCACCACAGTGCGTGCTGACTGTCTGATGAAGCCAACAGAACCACATCATCTAAAAAGAGCAGAGCAACACTCTTCGCCCTGGCTGCATTTTGAAATCCTACCAGTTATGTTAAACAGTTCAACGACTTAGTCATCCATTAGTGTGTCATAACTCTCCATAGCCTCCTGGAACTCCTCACACACCTGAGTTTTTGCTTCTGTGACCACCAGCGCCACAGGTCTTTTAGGGTCCTTGTACCCATATGCTTCAAGAGACCCCTGGGTCAACTGAGCATGAGAAGCGTCCTTCTTCAGCTTGGCAGCCTTATTCACTGCTGGTGTCCACCAGCGGGTTCTTGGGTTGCCGCCAAAATAGGCACATACGGCCTTCTGACCATGACTCCTACAAGCCAATTTGAACGTGGGCCACTTGGATTCCATGTTCCAAGCGTCCACTGAGGTGCGTGAGAAATTCTTCCATAGTAGAGAGTTAAAGACTTGGTGCACATGGGCCTCAGCCAGATGCTCTTAGTTGACCTTCACTACATGTTTAGGTTTTCCAGGTCTGTTCAGCAGCCTTCTCTTGTTATCTGATCCAACTCACCACCAAGTGGAGGGTTTACAGTGGTCAAGACATACAGCATAGGTCTGATAATACAATAACAAAGTATTTCATTGATCTTACAGTGTTCCAACACCAATAAAACTAATGAACCATTATGCTTGAACATGCTATTTAAACTTCTACTTCTACTAAACAATACTCTCAAGACTCCGGATTTGGTTTGCCCAAATGGACACTTATGCCTCGTTTCCACCGAGTAGAGCGGGTCGGATCGGAGCGGTTCGGTCTGGGTAGTTTGGCTTTTCATTTGCCAAAAGTTGGGTAGGGTACGGTTTAAGCGCACCTAACCGTTCTCAGCCGCTCCTAATTTCGGTACTCCTCTGTTGGGGTACCAGCCGCCTGAAAGGGTGCCGAAAAGGCGGAGCTACACATGCCCTCCGTTTATTGGTCGAAATAATCATTTCCGCCGTGTGTAGTCACCTCGGCAAGAGTGAAGAGAGTCTTGAAAATGTGGGCACAGCACTGTTTATTGTGTGGTGTTTTTCCTCGTCATTAAATGAATCAGTTGGCTGCACTGTGTCCCACTGCTACAATGTCACGTAGTAGCTGCCGCAGCCAGCACTGTTTGCTCACTGTCTCTATCAGTTGCACCGAGCCGTCTCTGTGCGCTCACAACAACACGGGGGGAATAAATAAAGAAGCGGCTGGTTTGACCAAGCAAAAACGAGAGACCGCTGGCTTGACCACAGTTATTCCACAGCCCGATAGTTTGACCCATATTCTGGCGCTGGCTATCGCAGTCCAGCTTAAACCCCGCCCAACCAGTAAGGGTAGGGTCATAAACCCCGCCCTACCAGTAAGGGTAGGGTCGGCGGTGGAAACACCACCGAGATTCCTAAAGTGAGCTGTCCCGCTCTGAGCCGCTCCGACCCGACCCGCTCTACTCGGTGGAAACGAGGCATTAAGTAAGTCTTGTATTCCTCTGAAGTATCACTTCTGGTAGGCATTACAGGTAATACAAACTCACATTTGACTGATAAAGTCAGTTTACTGTTGTCAGGGGTATGTGTAGTTATTGAAGTTCTATCTTTAAAACAGTAGGCTACCTCAAGGAGTTGATAGTATAAGTGTTCAGTGTGGTCTTCAGTTTCAGCTCCATGATCCAACTTCTTATATAATATCCGTATAGTATTTCTTCAGAGACTCTATCTGAAACACTTGAGATCTCTCTCAATGTCCTTTAAGTCTGCCTCTGCGGTGTGACCTATTCTATTGAAGTTTTCCTCTGTTATTATGACCAGCCACAGAGTGGGAATAGGAAGAGAGGGAAATAAATACGAGGAAAGCGTGTTGAATAGCTGCAGACTGTGAATGTGATATTTCTGTTGCTTGTAAAAGTTAATTGAAATTGTCTGTGGGAATGCGGCACAACATCAGGTTGAGCAGCGCTGCCAAGGCATCCAGGACTGAGCTGACAGGCTTCACTGGGATGGTGGCAGTGGTTAGATTACCTGACCAACCAAAAGTGGGCTCTCTCAAAACACTATTTTCACTGTGTAGCATTTTACACGCTATCCTGTGTCAGTGGGCAACACATTAAACCATAATTGCTCTGGTTCTGTGTGTGTGTTTGTGGATGCGTGTGTGTGCATGTGTCTGTGTGCGTGCGCGTGTGAGTGTGCTCGTGCGTGTGCATGCGTGAAAAATCAGACTTAAGGTGATGTTAGTTGTGTTTTTTCTTCTTGTTTCATTTCCCCAAATGATCAGCATATTCAGATAGGTCAGTTTGTTTACACATGTATTTGTAGGACTCCTATCTGGAATGTCTTAGGTTTAAACCCAGTTTAATCCCAGCAGTCCCAGCAAGTCAAATGATCAAAGTGTTACCTGAGCAGTGTCTATGTATTATGTATGTGGTTGTTTGTGCAGGGACGTGTATTTTTCCCCTCATTTGGAGAAGTCAGTTTTTCAAACCCCACAGCATTTATTTCTGTAAATGTTATATTTGTATTACTTTCCCCCCTCAAATTTAATTAATTGTTTCAGGTTAAAGTATTTGTTTACTTATGTCTGTGCATGTGTGTGCGCATAAGCAATACTCCATTCTCCACTACTGAGAGGTGCATTGCTAGGTGGCAGATCAGCTTCGTGCAGCTGCTTATCTAGCCCAGGTGGGTCACGGCTGATACCTGCCTGAGACACGCAGAGCAGCTAACCTGGAAATTAATGTTTCACATCAGCGACCACCTCTCCCTGCTCCATTGCAGGAAAGCTGTAGTGAGTGAGGAGGAGAAATGCTCATGTGTGTCTGTCTGGGTTTCCTGCCCGTGTTTTTGTGTGAATGTATCAGATGTTGATTTTTGGAGATGTACATACATGCGGTAATTAAGATTGTTGGTTCCTCAAAGTGTTTTCATGCACACAGAAGAATACAACTTTTCTAATTAAAAATAAGGAGAAAATTAAATGTCATGAAAAACTCCTTAGATCTTTACAAATCAGAAGGTTACATTTCTCAATGACCACTAGGGATTTCAACACAAAAAAGATGTAACTGGGGAATGAATAATGTTTGGAATATAACTTGTTAAAAGTATTCCTGCTAAGAGGGAGAACCTGTGTTTAGTGTATTTGTAATCATATTTTGCACAGACCGTTTATAGCCATTGCAGCTAAACATGTAGCTTTACATGCAGCTTATTTTTTGATCAGTGTAAGACCACTGACTTGAATATCTGAATATAATATTGTGTTCCTTTCGTTTAGGAAGAACCGGGACTTTTTGGCAGTTACAAAACAGTATTTATGAATCTATTATATGTTTTTTTCCACCCCAAAGCCAGAATAGCAAAGTTGCTAAAACCGTTGAATTATTCTTATAATTATTCTCATATTAGACACCTGCAGTGTACATCAACATTGCTCATCTGAGGGTGGTGTGTATTCTATGAAGAAAGGTTATATCGTCCTTGTCTTGAAAGCTGACATTTGTTCTCATAAAGGCCAGCGTGCCGGTGCCAGATAGGATTAATTGACAAGTGGGGTGCCTGCACTCTATGTCCCCCCATTTACCAACCAGTCTCTGGTGCAAATCTGCACGCTTTTCTTTATTGTTGTCTAGATTTCTTTGTCTTTTCCACTGGCGCAGAATGATCGCTCGTATTTACTCACTTCTTCCTCTCATTATGCTCTTGCTGTGTTGGTATTCAGTGCGAGGTGATTTAAGAATAGCCTTCTAAGCGCATATAAATAGGTTGTCATTTGGAGTTTGCACATACCATACCTTGATACATAAGTATGTGTCATTCTTCTAAATATATGCATGTTAACTGTATGCGCAGTGATAGACCAAGACGGTATGTGTTGCTTTGTGTGCTGTGTACTTTCATATGCATTTTAGTGCTTATTTGAACACCAGTGAGATAGAGACAGTGCTCTATAATTGAGCTTCTCTTATCTCACAGCCCAAAAGGTGTTTGACATTTAACAGGCCTCCTATGAAGCATAGATCTTCTTTTTTTTAAGGAATAAGGCAGAACTGTCTACTGTCTCCTCCTCTCTCTATCTCTCTCTCCCTCTCTCCCTCTCTCTCTCTTTCTCTTCTAAGCACACATTGTTGTTCTTTGTGTCTTCGTCTCTCCTATTTGTTTTTCGTTCGGGTAGTTTTTCTCTAGTGAGAAATTCCTGTTGCTAACAATCTTGGGCTTTTCTGCAGTCACCCATTGTGCGTGTGAGATACTGGGGCTATTTCTTACTGTCCATTGTACACTGATCCTTGCATTCAGGCCAACACAAACTCATACACTTAACACACAAAATACCTGGTTTCTTGTAATGTTCCTCGACTGTTCATTACAAACCCAAACTTGTCATGATCATACATGTCATATATATATATATATATGGTCATGATTCATCGGCGTTATTGATGAGGTTGCAGCATTGTCTGCTTTAGGAGCTGATTTTCGGTGGGAGGAAAGAACGAGAGAGAGAGAGTGCAAGGTAGTTCAAAAGAGGGTGAGATAGGGAGGGAAAGAGCCCAAAACTGATCAACCAGAGCAGCTGTCATTGCCCAGCTCTCCTTCTCACCTCCAGTGCTTTTATGCTTCCCCCGTCACCCTGTCCCTCTCTCCAGATTGCCCAAGGAGGTCAATTGCCAATTTGACAGTGCCAATGTCTTTGTCAGGAAACAATATTAATTTTGGCTAATTAGGGACCTAAAGCTAATGAGCGCTACAGATAATGAGTTCATTTATAATCTATAAAACAAGTGTGGCGTGTTACGGGATGAAAAAAGCTGTAATGGCAGCAGCAGGACATCAGATTTATGCAGAAGCATAGTAAACAATCTGGGCACACGCATTTAGACACACACACACACACACACACACACACACACACACACACACACACACACACACACACACGTCCAATTGAACTTACTCACCCTCTCTCTCTCTTTCTTTCTCACACTCTAGACTGTGGCATGTCTGCATTGCAGTCCTTTGTTGGTCAGCTCAAGTACATTTTCAAGCTTTTCCGCCAGTTACCATCCAACCACCCCCTTCCCAATGTGTCTGTCTGTCCTTTTTCTCTCCTTCTCTCTCTCTCTCTCTCTCTCTCTCGCTCTCTCTCTCTCTCTCTCTCTCTCTCTCTCTCTCTCTCTCTCTGTCTCTCTCAGTAGCCCTGTGTCTCCCTGCAGCATTCTCTCTCTCCTCACCATCGTCTGTGTATTTCATGGGAAACCTTGGGTTACTTCTGATAACAGCAGAGGAACAACACAAGCAGTGAGAATGCAAAATAAAGGGAAGACTAGAAAGGAGGGAAGAAAGAAGCACATGAAAAGGGTGAAGGAGAGAGAGAGAGAGAGAGATATGGGGGCATAAGGAAATAAGTAGGAAAGACGGATTAGGAGCTGGCAGAAACTATGGATGTGAAAGTTTACGTGCTACACACTTGGAGAGATGGGAATAGATATTGGCAGAGGGGGAGATGAGGGCGATAGGGGCTTCGCAGCAGATGGACATGGGAGCGAGAGGGAGATGAAGAAGATAGAGATGCACCAGTGACTCTGCCCATATAGATAAAGTCCAGCTGGCCTTGGCCTGGCCAGTCACTCAGCTATATTGAGCTGAGCTGGACCAGAGCTTGATCAGACATGCTATTGTGGCGTCTGGAGCACAGTGCAATTCTACAACTGTTATCCCATATGGACGGTCGAGGAAACACTATTACTGAATATATATATATTCCATTGGAGATCACCAAGCCTGCAGGCCATCTATACAAAGGGAATGGAAAATAATGTAGCAAGCAGCTTGGTGTATCTTTACTTCCACTTGTCAGTGTTTGCTGTTGAGCTGCTACACTTTGCATCCTGCTGTTTGGCCAAGTGAGAAAGTCAGTTTTAAGTTTTATTTATATTTATATTATTTATATTTATTTATAGTGGGAGTACGCTGGAAATGCACTTGTTGGAAGACAAAAAAGAAGAAGTACAAATAACCAAATTCATTTTCAACGCATTACTCGATATAGTGGTAAGACTTGAGGTTTTGATGGATGATGCCATCTTAAGTAACCAGCGTCTTGTCTTTAAAAGCCACCATAGCTTCTGTGAATTCTCCCAAAAGGAGGGGTAGTGATGGAACGTTTGCGATCTAGTCTCATCACTAGATGCTGCTAAATACTGACTTTACCATTTTAATGGAACATTTGGGAAGGTGCTAGATCGAGATTTCATCTTTTGCCACAGAAATAGGATTGAATATAAAAAAGGATGACTATATTATATATATTTTGATTTCTTCAAAGGTTATGGCCCTGACAAGGTCACACAGAATGTAAACATTTCTCAACGTGTAAATTTTGCTTTGTCAAACACAACTGGAACTAACAACAGCAAATACCCCGGCATTCAATAAACATGTCAGTAACACAACCTAATATTGCACCTGCCGGTTTACAGACGAGAACACAACACATTGTAAATGTTGGTAGGTCAGAAGCTACATCAGAGTGTTCTTTGGAAGACTAGAGATTTCACTTGGCAGTCACTCCTGCTTCATTTCCATATTTTCTCATCTCTTGTATTCATATTTTATGATTCTTCAAATGCCAAATAGTTTTATTTTTTCTGTTGCTGTTTCAGTGTGTAAATTAGCTGGATTATTCTTGTTTTAGTTTTATAGGTTTATTAAAATGTAGAAGCACTGAAATGGCCCACTAATCTTTGGCTAATTGGTATTCGGTCAGAGTAATAAATATTCTCAGTTTTAAAGCTTTATTATTAATACTGAAAATGAAGTTGTACTGTTCATACAGCCCATGCAAAGCTTGGGAAGTGTAGCTAAAATGGATTGATTTACCGTTTTGAGAGCTTTGCTTTTGTTTTTATGATGTTATCCCACTAGAAGCTGAGAAAAGGCTTGCCTGACACAGAATGGGTGAAAAAAGGGCAAGTTTACAGTGCTGATCAATATGCGAAACCGGTAACACTTTATAATAACTATCCGTTGTAACTCGTTAATAGATCATTAGTAAACTCTTAATTAATGATTATTAATGATTTGTTAAGTGTTTGTTAGCAGTTTGTTAAGGATTTATAACAATGGTAGATAGTTAATAGCTTAATAATTGAATCAGTTCATCTGGGAGGTAATCCGAGATTAACTGATCACGTCACGTTCAAGTCCATGGCATGCACAGTGTGTATTGAGTTTATTTAAAAATATTTGAAAATGGGGCTGCCCAGTTGCCCATGCACTGTGTATAGTCTATAGCCTATTTCAGCCTCGTCGGTATCTCGGATTACCTCCCAGATGGACTGATTCAATTATTAAGCTATTAACTATCTACCATTGTTATAAATCCTTAACAAACTGCTAACAAACACTTAACAAATCATTAATAATCATTAATTAAGAGTTTACTAATGATCTATTAACAAGTTACAACGGATAGTTATTATAAAGTGTTACCGAGAAACCTTATGAACAGTTACATACTGTAGGAGTTCCTCTGAAGGTCTATTCACATTGTACCAGTGCCATGCAGATACAGTCCTTTCCTTGTCATCTGTATGGATTCCTCATCCAAAACACTGCTCATTCTCTGCGCTAGTATTTGTTGTAGCTGTGTTTGTCAAGAAAAAGAGCCCTTGGTTTCTAAGGCAAGACTCCACAGCCTTCCATCCAATGACAGCCAGGCTGAAGGTCAACTCTGAGTTGCCACAGCCTCATTTTTGACCCTGGCGCTTGCCATTCCACCAACATCCCCATCTACATCTGCAGGGCTGACAGAAACAACATCAGCCCTATTTCAGTAACACACAGGCCAAATGATAAACATGTAAACGGGAGCGAAAAGGGGGAAAGGCCAAACGCAAGAGGCTTTTGTTCTAGTATGAGTGTGTTTGTTTCTGTGTGTATGTGTGTGTGTGTGTGGGCTTCACAATGAAGGTGGCATGTTCCATTACCCAACCATGATTTAGCTCACTCTCAGGTAATAGTCAGCCTCGGTGAGGTCAACACAGGGCCAGTGTAGGAGGGAGAGGGAGCATAGCGAGCGTGAAAGAGAGAGGCAAATAACAGAATAAGTAGAGGATTAAAAACTGAGGTGTAACGTCCAAACTGCATGAAAAGAGCAAGAGAGGAAACAAAAGGAAAGACTTGGACAGACGCTACAAAGTGCCAGAGTTGATGGACATTTTGGCATGTGGGCAGCAGAGGTGGTGTGGTATGTGGGGTGGATGTGAGTGTGTTTTGGGGCGGCCGTTTGCTTTTGTGACATAGACAAGCCAGACTGGCTCGGCCCGTCACTCCAGAAGCATCAGTAGCCACACAGCCACCTGTCCACTCCTATCAGCGCCGCCTGTGTCCCTCTGTCTGGCCTCCACAAGCAGGACGAAGCGTGACGAGAAGATGAGAAAAACAAGAGAGAGAGAGAGCGAGACAGAGAGAGAAAATGAGGCAACCGCACGACTGTGGTGGGATAGAATAGAAAATAACAAGAGCAAAAGAGCGTTCCTGTGGAGATTGGAGAGCCAAAAGAAGCGTGTGTGAATTTGCAGTGACAAGTTTTTCTCTCCTCACAAATGCTCGGGATGACCGTCCACTAATGTCTTTCACTGTCCTGCGACTATCGCAATGTGAGCGGTTAGTCACAGCCTTGTCACTCAGTGTTTCCGTCGTTTTGCCATTTGGTTGTATTCGAAAGCCAATCCTGGACATCCGATCATACGCCTCGTCCTTTTTCTGTTCACTCTCAACAGAATGTCTCAAACCTTCATTGTCTGCAATTTTTTTGCTAGGTTTTTGATTTTAAGCTACGGATGTATGAACTATTTGTTTTTGAAAGATTTTTGCTCCTCCTGTTTGGGTGTTTTAATACATGCCATGAGCCATACTAGTTTCTATTGAGGACAGCCAAACATTAAATATACCATCCTTTACTGTCACTCATACTTACAAAAGCCCACTGAACAAAATATTTGCTTGTTCTTTTGGTTTTCTCTTAAAGACTCTTAAATTTAAAATGCATACCAGATTATATCCAGTAAGTGTTTGTGTATGCTCAAGTAGTTTGATTAAAGCGTGTGTTGGTTTGCCTTAATGGATCAGTGTTCACAACTTATGATATACACTCACCGGCCACTTTATTAGATACACCGGTTCAATTTCTTGTTTACACATACTAACTAACCAGCCAATCACATGGCAGCAACTCAATGCATTTAGACATGCAGACCTGGACAGGAGAACTTATTGAAGTTAAAACCGAGCAACAGGATGGGGAAGAAAGGGGGTTTAAGTGACTTTGAACATGGCAATGTTGACGGTGCCAGACGGGCTGGTCTTAGTATCTCAGAAACTGCTGATCTACTGGAATTTTCACTCACAACCGTATAGGGTTTACAGAGAATGGCCCGAAAAAGTAAAAATATCCAGTGAGCGGCATTTGTGTGGACGAAAATGCCTTGTTGATGTCAGAGGTCAGTGGAGGATGGGCATACTGGTTCAAGATGATAGAAAGGCAACAGTAACTCAAATAACCACTCGTTACAACCAACCAAGGTATGCAGAATTCCATATCTGAACCCACAACACGTCCAACCTTGAAGCATATGGGCTACAGCAGCAGAAGACCCCACCGAGTGCCACTCCTGTCAGCTAAGAACAGGAAACTGAGGCTTCAATTTGCACAGGCTCACCAAAATCGGACAATAGAAGATTGGAAAATTCTTGCCTGGTCTGATGAGTATCAATTTCAGTTGCAAAGTTCAGATGGTAGGGTCAGAATTTGGCGTAAACAAAATGAAAGCATGGATCCATCCTGCCCTGCACCATTAACCATGCCACGTTTAAAGTCACTTAAACACCGTTTTTATCCCATGCTCGGTTTGAACTTCAGCACGTTGTCTTGACCACGTCTACATGCCTTAATGCATTGCGTTGCTGCCATGTGATTGGCTGATTAGCTATTTTTTTTTACAAGCAATTGAACAGGTGGTCAGAGAGTGTATGTGTTTATGTTGTGTTTTAGAGTACAGTCAGTTCACTTAGAAACTGTATACACACACACACACACACACATTTAGAATGTGTGGTCTTGGGGTGTGTGTGTATTTCTCTCAGGAATAGCTAAAGGAAAGGCAGAGGGTGTTCTCCTACCATCCGTGACAGATTTAGTCATAAATCTGTTGGATTAATACACAGCCTCCCAAGGACTCTTGTGGTGTGTGTTGTTGAAACACAGGAGTCACTTAAAGCCAGACTCCAGGCACTATTTGTCTTCGGCTCTCTTCCCTATCACAGTTATTGATGTCACACACACGCACGCACGCACACATGTACACACACATGCACGCACGAATGTCTGCACACACACACACACACACACACACACACACACACACACACACACACACACACACACACACACACACTCACTCATGAGAAAAGGCCAGTGAATAATGAATAAAGGGTGAATGAGAGGAAAATTAGATAGAATTTGGTAAATGTCTCATTTCAAAGAAGCTATTAAAATGTAAGAATTCTGTGTGATGGATTAGCTTCTTCCAACGAAACAAATATATCCTCCTTTGAAGAACTCCAGTGGCAATTCATAGCCATTATTTAATGGCTAAAGTAAATTATACTCAAGTCGTATCAATTGAAAAGGTGCTGCATTTGTTTATTTTCGGTACAAATGCTTGCAAACATAAGCTGTGAGTTTTTTTCTTTCTTTTCATATTTTTTTTTTTATTGCTAGCTGTCTAATTGACCTCCCCAGGGAAACGGCTTTACTGGCATTCTCCATGGCTATTTTCATCCTACGGGGAAATAAACTATCTGCATACCTCCTCCTTTCCACTATTAAAGATGCCCCCTGAACACATACACCTCTCTTTGTATGGAAATCAAGGTCCAAGCACTCAGTTTCTGGCCACCGCACGATTTCTCATTCGTAGATCTGCTTAGTTTATTTCCACATACAACTTGTTTCCCGGAGGGTGCCTGAATCCCTCGACATTAAGGCACCAGCACACAGCACCAGGGGCACACAAAGCGGCAGTGTGTTAAATTTAACTCATTTCCATCTTATTTCTGAGGGAAAAAAGAAAATAGTTTAATTCATTGTGATTTGAAAGTAGTCGAGGCTGCAAGGTAATGCAGGTGCCCCCAAGAGGTATCTTAAACAGATGAGCCTGAAACAGTTGAGTTAAATCCCCTGATGGAATTAGACTAAATTACCCTCAAGGTGCTTCATTTGAGATTGACTGAAACTGTTTGGGTCATGCAATGAGGTGCATTCTGTGCCCGGTCAACACAAATATGCAGCATATAGTTCCAGTCTTCTATCATAACTGACTATGTAAAATGCACACCCACCTTGTATCTTAAGTTAAATAGTATTTTTTGTTTTTGAATAACTACTGTTAAGCTATATTCCTGTTTCACATTTAAACTAAAATAATAGTAATTTCTGCGTGTGTGTGCCCAATTATCTTCCAAACAGTGTAGATCTTTCGACTCATGCACTTTCTGTAAAGTTGATGAGAAAGAACCAGATTTTTTTTCATAATAGCACACAGTTAATTAGCAGGACGTGGTTTTGCATGATTTCTCTTAAGTGCTCTCTCTGTTGTCCCAGACATGATGGTTCTGGTGCTGAAAAGTAGGCAAAGTGAAGCGCACAACCTCATAATCACAACTCATCAATGTGACAGATGTGAAGGCTTCTCCTCTCCATATAGTAAACTGTTTTTCTTTACAATTTATCTTCACCTGATATTTCCATACAATGATAAAGGCTGCATTATAAAGTAGGTGAACAAAAGACACTGCACCGCACTGACACTGACAGTTAGTTGAAGACAGTATTTGCCAGTGTGAATTTTTGATGCGTGTGATTGATGTGAGGCAACGTCGCTTCAACTTGCTGATGTGTTTGAAGGCTCTCTTTGTCAGTGGATAGACAGTGTGGTAACATGAGTGGCACCACCCTGACTCATCAGCATCATTGCATGACTTCGACCCTAAGGCTCACGTGCCCTGCCTCAAGACAATTCATCAAGTATTTATACAGAGCAGTTAAAGATCAGGACCGTCTTTGCTCTGTTCTCCACAGTGTGTCATCTCTCCACTTTGTTTTAAGGTGGTTTCTTCTCTTGTTTGCCACTGCTTTTTCATAGATAGCGTATACCAAACACTGCCCATGTGACCATTAAGCCTCTGTGCACCATAAAATGCGAAGCCATAATTCTAAACATGCCTGAAATTGCAGTCCTGACAGTGCCTGTCCTACTGAATCAGCGCTCAGATGAATGACAGGTCTAGAGATGTCACCGACATAATAAACAGGGCTTTGGCCTATAGCCTCTTTTCTTTCTCTAGCCAGATGGCCCCAGGGCAGGGCCGGTGCTAGTCCCCGTCTAACACGCTCCTATTGATCCAGTGCAGGGATTGATGTCCTCCAACAGTTGAATTAGCGCCCCCACTGGCACCCTTGCCTTTCCTAAAAGGTTGGGCATGAGTTAAAACATGCGGCTGCTGCTGTGTATAGGTTAGCGAGTCTCCTTACTTTTCTTCTCCTCCCCTTCCTCACTTTCAGCCTCCTGTCTCTCCAGGCTTTTGTCATATTGTGTTTTATGGCAGAGAGTTTTTCAGGCCTGCCACAGTGAAGCAGCAATGCTTTGTCTTAATGTAGAAGTCCTTCTCTAACTTTGGGAGACGTTTTGTACGTTATGTTACTTTCTTTAACAAATCTTATCTCTTCTGCACCTTTATTTATTCCTGATTTTAAAAAAAAAGTACTCATTCTGTTTTGCCACCATTCTGCGCACTCCACGTCCAACCATTTAAACATAAATACATTCACTATTTAAATCTATTCCCTGACTCATAGCTTCAATGTTAAGCCGGACTGATAAAACCAGCTCTTTCATTTAAAACACATGTATTGCACTAGTAGATCTTTATTGGAATTGTTTATTTTGATGTATCTTGACTTTCAATTACTTGCTTTTCATTTTTCTTATTTCCTGTTTATTGTTATACACCAATGTGCTAAGGCAAATTTGTTCTATGTGAAAACTTACATTTACCTAAACGTTCTTCTGATTTAAAAAAATTAGTCTTCAGGCAAGTTTTCTGTTTAAGCCCCCAGAGGTATTTATGTGTTGATGACGGTTTGTTGCATGTAGCTCTACTGTGGCTGTTCTGGTTTGACCTTTGATGGGAGAGAGAGAGGTGAGGTAGAGAGATGATTCCTCTCACCCATCGGTCTTGTCAAGAGAGCAGTGTTCCAGAGGAGAAGGGAGGGGCACTGTTAATGTGGACTGTATCATTCATAACAGTAATACTGGCATCACTTGCTGCTAAGTAGCATCATTTGTCAGCGAAAGGGCTCGGTGCCACAGTGTTACAGATAAGCACTAGAAGGATAACTACACTTCACATAATCCACACAACAACACACACACACAACATTTTGTATACCCAAAATTGCTAGGAATGTTTAGTATTACAGTATTGATCCAAACAAAGCTTGACCCACAACGTGTTGCGCCTTTTTCTTCCCTGAACCCTGAACCCTAACTTTTACCCAAACTACATTTGTAAGATTGAACTAAGCCTCAACCCCAAATAGATTGTTGTAGGAGGCAAACCAATGATTTTCCTAATCTTTTTATAATTAATTAAAGAACATTCAATTGTTATTGATAAACAGGCTTTGTTTGGGACACTACTCAAACTTGACATTTTTACTGTGGCATCCGAATTCCATAATACATATTTATATTATTGCTAATAATAACACAAATGGAGGGGAAAAAGAAGGTTCTCTTAATTTTGTCTTTGCATCGCATCCATTGCTTTTTGAATGTATGTTTCAATGCAAAAATGAAAAATACAATTAACAACAATCTGAGAAGATAAAGAGAGCTATGAGGGGATTCACATATCATTTAGTATCAAGTCCTTCTCTTATAATATACAACTGCCCTGGTGCAGCAGATATGCACACATTGGGCCAGACTCACAAAAGGATGGTCGCTAAACCTGTGCAAATGAGAGAAAAAGATAGAGTGTAATTCTCAAAACACATGCAAAGGGTGAATTGCACGCAAACTACACTGCCAAGCCGATGATGTCCTGGCTGCGTCTGCTCATTCGCGTGTATGTAAATCTCTCTCTCTCTCTCTCCAAAATGTTTGCACTTTGAATACAAATTAATTGATATTGAGTGGTAGTATGGCCAGAATCTACAGTCAGGGAGAAATGTACTTATATAGGGTTTTAAAATTAAACAGTTCTGATGAACAATTTCACATATAAACCTGTGATCTGTGTGGTTGTAAAGCTGATTATATAACATTCATCACCATCTAATCCTGGTCGATCTTCTGAATGAAGGAACGGAAACACTGGGAAGCACTGGGAAAAGATTTGCTTACTAAATTAAACGCCAAAGGAGGGCATATTGCACTAAGCTGCTAAACTTTTTGGGTGTTTTAGCACCGGCATATAAAGATGCAAATTCTTTTGTGGAGAGGGTGCTGAAACTTCTATGCAGATCATGAAGCTTCGCGCACTTAATCCATTCTTTGTGAATTTGGCCCATTGTATCCTTTTGACTCAGCATGTGTACCAGCTCTCCTAAACCGAACATATTAACCCATATGCGTAAGGGGTTGCTCTTAGTTAGCCTCGTTTTTCCAGAGTAGGGGTTAATCTTCCACAACACCATGGCTCTCAAAGTCTCAGTCTCAAATGATTTGTTATCGTTAATTTGTTATCCTTCACTCCAGTGTATGTCTACCCTCATGGAGCAGACAATTCCTCCACAGTTGAAAGGGCTGGAAGGAGGTGGGGGAAAAAATCAGTTATTATTGATGACTATGAGGTAAAATGCTTAATTTGCACCGTCTTCAACCAAATTATAACTCATATTGAAAGCAGCTGAATTTGCATAAATCTCATTAGACGCAATGAGAAGGGTTCATAAATCGTAATATTAATTAGTCATTTTTGCCACCCTTTCATGGGAAAATGGGGTGTATTAATAAAACGAGAGGGGTTTGTGATTGTGAAGCCTAATTGGTCGTTGTGTTAAGCGTTTTGGTGTGCAAGTGACAGCCCTGATTTAGTTTGGCTTCACCTCTATTGTCTGGATGAGTACCTGCAGTGAGGGAGGGAGGACGAGTGTGTGCGGGATCCGTGTATTCCCCCTCATGCACTTATATTGAATATCCTCTTACTTCACCGTCTACGGTGAAAGGTGTGCATGAGTTGCATAAGGTCAGCATGGCAAGGCAAACACACACACATTTTGTACATTGTATTTTTTGGACCTCACTAAAGTAAGGATAAACTGTATTATCCCCATGGGGGAATTTGGCTTAGGCACAGTGCATGATTGCTTCATTAAAACATATGTCACAAGAGTAAAACCAAGAACAAAACAAACAGACAAAGGGACATTTGAACATCAGCAACATGGTGTCTGTAAGTTCAAGTCCACTTTGCTCTATTTCATAAACATGTAAGATGCAAGGATAACATGCAGGTGCCTATAGGTTTATACTATTACACTGGGACCTGTGAATAACCTGATTAAGTGCTAACCTATTTATTGCACATTATTCTATTGCACATTGTTCAACAGCTTAATGGAAGCTGGGACAAATGGTTGTTTTAAGCGATTGAAGGAAGGACTTGTTACAGGTATTGGGGTTGAATGGAACAAGAGATAATAAGGGTATAGCATTGGTGATGGAGCAAGTGATTTAGTTCTAGGTATTGTATACATTTTGAGCCCAGCTTCACAGGGCTTAAGTTCAGCACCATGGACAGTGTCTAATTCCTACTGGCAGTCTGCTGTTTCCTCTTTAATGCTAACTGCAAGACAGTCTAATTCTATCTTACACACAAAGGGTCAGGGTTTGAGGATGACTGCAGGTCAATGGAACATCCTCAGAACAATGGTTTATCTGTCCTTGGATGAACTTTACTTTTAAATGTGTGTAATGAATGCATTTGAGCAGTTTGTATGCTGTGTGTTTTGTTACATATTCAGAACCGTGCGGGTCCTTTTTGTGTGACTAATATGAGTATGCCCTTCAGCCCATTACTGTTTTACACACTTACTGACCATGTCGTTTTACTGTGGGCAGTTAACCTTGTCCCTCTGGGTAGTGGGGCTGTGATGCCGTCCTCCATGTCCCCAGTAACTTGAGCCTTAAAATTCTTGATAAGTCTGTCCAGCAAGTTGGATTAGGCAGTCTGATGGCGCTCTGCCTCTGGATTTGATTAGCCAGAACGCCTGGGCTCTGGTTTCTCTGATGAATGGAGCCTGTGAACCACGGCAGCTCCAAAAACCCTTTGCTCTTTTACCCTTACAAATGCTAGTGCATTTGTATGCCCTCTGTGTGGGAGTGTTGGTGTTATTTTATGCAACCTGTATCCTTAAAATGAAAATGAAGCTGGCTGTACCCATCTCATCATCTCTTTGGATGAGCAAGTTGTCTAAATCAATCATTCCTACAGGTTGTTTTCTTTAAAAATATTTTAAGTCATTAGGTCTATAATAGGTCTATTCTGTGGGTCATTTTCAGACTCTAAATATTAGAGTGTTGCTGCCGCCAGTACTAAGTTTTCTTCTTACAGTGAAATTCAGACCAATAACTATAATGTTCCATTCAATACAAACACATTAGTTGTTGTTTTTATACGCCTAACATATTATTTTATGTTGTTCAGTTGACATAATGGGACATCAAGGGAACTTACTGAATTGGAGTAAACTTGCACGGTTGTATTAGATCTCCTAATCTATTGCCCTTTAAATGCTTAAATATAAGGGCATCTAATCAATTAAAAGTGATGGAAGACACTGGCCTTTGACCCTGTGGGATCTCTGACCTCTGAGTCTCTTGTCTGGCAGGTTCATCAGTGACCCAGCTGAGGGCTACTGATCCTGAAGGGGAACCCCTCATGTATGGCGTTTCAGGAGAACAGGCCATGCGCTATTTTTCGGTGAACCAAGATACCGGCGTGGTCTGGCTTCGACAGCAGCTCGACCGGGAGGTATGAACACCAGATGATACACATTACCAACCCAAATGCACTATATCCAAGACAATAAAACATTCAGGGCAATTTAGAAAATAGGAGACAGAATGTAAATGATCAAATGATGAAAGAGCATTGAAAAGTGTCATGCTCTTACAGGGTAAGGGATGAACAAGAAAGGAGTTAAAAGTGGCATTTATATCTTCTGGTCTTGTTATGCTTTTCTGCACTGGTCGTTTGCCCTACATATCTGGGAAAGTTTATGCTTACGTCCCTCTCTGTATCCACCAGACCACCTCGGAGATCCACGTGGAATTCTTTGTGAGCGACATTCAAGAGGTAAGACACAGATATGCACTGTGATCACAGTTATGACCCTCCCCCCCTCCAGTCACACACTGTCACCTGGATATAGCCTGGCTAGATGTCATACAGACACCGTCTCTCTCAATTCATCTCCCTTTCAGTGTCTCGCTTTCTTTCCCACCCTTTAGTCTCTTTCTCTCATGTGGAATCAGTCTGACACCTGTCTCACTCAAAAGCAACTTAGTTGCTGGAAAAAATAGTAACGTTCAACCTACTCTCCCCCTGCGGGTAATCTATCACACTCGTCCTGTTTTCTTTCACTCCCAATCTTGGCTTGGTGTGGCTAAAGCACATTTTCGGTGACTACAGTTCTCTATGACAAGTAACGTGTGGAGGTGGCTCTGGAACAGCTTTTGATCAAGGTGTTTTTCTCCCTCAGGTGGTCAAAAACATAGCCAACATCCAGATTGGAGACGTGAACGATAATGCACCAATCTTCCACGGGCAGCCTTACACTGTCCACATCCCAGAGGTAAGGCTGACAGCAAGTCATTTCACTTATTGCATACAAGGTAGCAGTTCAATAACACATGAATCAGAGGATGTGATGCACTTTTAGTAAACAGCCCCACCTCTTCCTATAGAAGATTTGAATAAAATAAAATAGAATAAATCCATCATATGTAGGTAATTAATTGCTACATAATTTGTTGATTTGCTAAAAAAGTGCTTTGGCCGGAAAAGGTTTCCGTCTAGAATATAAGAAAAGGTTAAAATAAATGTAGGCACATTCAACTCAATGTTATGACAGCTTCAAGAGAAGTAACTGCATGGTTGCAACATCCAGCTAAGGATGATCGTCAACTACTCAATGTGCTATTCGGTTTCTGCTGCCCTGGAAATGGTTGTGTTTTGCTCCAGCTGTGATCTTCGCCACGATTTGTGGAGTAGTTGTCCTCTAGCTCATGTTGAGAGAGTGTAGAAGAAGAAAAACACTGCAGTGGAGACCTCAATATATTTTCTCCTCTGTTTCTCTCACGTCTCCGTCTCCTCTCTCATTCTGCTACCTCCCTTTTTAGCTCTCACTTCTCTCTATCTTTCTCTCTCCTCTTTGGCCTCTCCCTCATCTAATCCTTGATAGACGTAATTGTCAGAGTGAAGTGGAGGAACTTCAAACAGCGGCTGAAATCCACACACTCACAAACACAGTCATTCACATCTCCTGTTGTGGTGATATGGAGCACATAGCCCTTTTTGAGTCTCCACCAAATCTTCAAAGCCAGTGCCTTTTTCTCTGCACAATCCATAAAGTCAAGGAAATAAATGGGAGAAAGAAGGACTGTTTAGACAGGCTGTTTAGACCACCCACCAGCAAAGGTTCTCTCAGGCCAATGAAACCGCACTGCTCAGTTGTGTGGGACTCACTTACAGTCCACATACAGATTTCCCAAGCTCTGCAAACAATGGGCTTCAGTTTAGCCTCTGGAAAGCCATTAAACAGAGCTGTGCGACCCTCAGCCCTGTTAGTTCCCTTGCATTACTCAATGAATTACTGCTTCTGTCAGTCCTGCCATGCCAGTGCTTACAAAATGTAAGCTCTTTTATTTTTACTTGAGGGAATGGGATGTGGTTATAGATCAGATTCCTTAAAACACTAGACACAGCAGTGAAACACACACACACACACACACACATACACACACACACACACACATACACACACACACACACACACACACACACACGTCTTTACGTTGAAAATAGTCTTAATAGCCAAAGCCTGTAACAATATGACAAAAACTAAGTCAAAATCAAATATGCACACCGTGTGGTGTGTGAGCAGTTTTAGACAAATGCCAGTGGAATGTACAGTATCTCACAAAAGTGAGTACACCCCTCACATTTCTTCACATTTTTCTTTATATCTTTCCATGGGACAACACTGAAGAAATGACACTTTGATACAATGTAAAGTAGTCAGTGTACAGCTTGTATAACAGTGTAAATTTACTGTCCCCTCAAAATAACTCGACACACAGCCATTAATGTCTAAACTGTTGGCAACAAAAGTGAGTACACCCCTTAGAAAAAATGTACAAATCGGGCCCAAAGTGTAAATATTTTGTGTGGCCACCATTATTTTCCAGCACTGCCTTAACCCTCTTGGGCATGTAGTTCACTAGAGCTTCACAGGTTGCAACTGGAACCCTCTTCCACCCATTTATGACAGCATAACAGAGCTGGTGGATATTAAAGACCTTGCGCTCCTCCACCGTCTGTTTGAGGATGCCCCAAAGATGCTCAATAGGGTTTAGGTCTGGAGACATGCTTGGCCAGGCCATAACCTTTACCCTCAGCTTTTTTAGCAAGCCACTGGTCGTCTTGGAGGTGTGTTTGGGGTCGTTATCATGTTGCAATACCACCCTGCGGCCCAGTTTACGAAGGTTGAGTGCACGTGGTCGGCGTCGTACACAGAGGTTGGCTTTGGAAAATAGACGTATGAGTGCTGCCAGCATTGCTGAAGGGCTTGAAGGGGTGGGGGGTCAACCTGTCAGTGCTCAGACCATACGCCGCACTCTGCATCATACTGGTCTGCATGGCTGTCATCCCAGAAGGAAGCCTATTCTAAAGATGATGCACAAGAAACCCCACAAAAAGTTTGCTGAAGACAAACAGACTACGGACATGGATTACTGCAACCATGTCCTGTGGTCTGATGAGACCAAAATACATTTATTTGGTTCAGATGGTGTTAAGAGTGTGGAGCGGCAACCAGGTGAGGAGTACAAAGACAAGTGTGTCTTGCCTAGAGTCAAGCATGGTGGTTGGAGTGTCATGGTCTGGGGCTGCATGAGTGCTGCCAGCACTGGGGATCTACAGTTCATTGAATTCTAACATGTACTGTGACATACTGAAGCAGAGCATGATCCCCTCCCTTCATAAACTGGGCCGCAGGGCAGTACTGCAACATGATAACGACCCCAAACACACCTCCGAACGACCACTGGCTTGCTAAAGAAGCTGAGGGTAAAGGTTATGGACTGGCCAAGCATGTCTCCAGTCTTAAACCCTATTGAGCATCTTTGGGGCATCCTCAAACGGGAGATGGAGGAGCGCAAGGACTCTAATATCCACCAGCTCCTTGATGTCGTCATGAATGGGTGGAAGAGGGTTCCAGTTGCAACCTGTGAAGCTCTAGTGAACTACATGCCCAAGAGGGTTAAGGCAGTGATAGAAAATAATGATGGCAAAACAAAATATTGACACTTTGGGCCCAATTTGGAAATTTTTTCTTAGGGGTGTACTCACTTTTGTTGCCAACAGTTTAGACATTAATGGCTGTGTGTCGAGTTATTTTGAGGGGACAGTAAATTTACACTGTTATACAAGCTGTACACTGACTACTTGACATTGTATTAAAGTGTCATTTATTCAGTGTTGTCGCATGGAAAGATATAATGAAATATTTGAAGAAATGTTAGGGGTGTACTCACTTTTGTGAGATACTGTATTTCATTTTCAACAACAATTTCAACAAACATATTTGTTTGTGCGCCTGGCTTGATAAACGAGACACAGCTAATTCATTCATATTTTTATGACCCTGTTGCAATAACAATGAATGCAGCACACCGTCCAATCTGTACACTGAGAGGGCTTTATTAAAGCCCTCTACCTGGAAGTGGGAGTTTGTGGGAAGTGTTTATTCATGAGACAGTTTCTTACTCATTGTACCCTCTTTCCCCCTTCCTCTACCAACGTTGCCATGTCCGTTCTTTATAAGCAACTTTGGGCTTTGTTTTTGGTAAAGTTGCTTACAAATCTTGGCTGTCACGGAATGCAGTTATTCGAGCTTTCAGGATTAGTACATTTCCCTTCATATAATGATCATACAATGAGTATGACATAGGAAGTTAAAATATGTATATGTTCACAAAGTGGTTGCAATAACATTTCCTTATATTAATGTAGAAATGGACATGATGAACTTTATTATATGGATGTGTATAATGGATGCATATACAGTCATGCCCGAAACCACACAGCAAAAGTGTTGAAGAAATGGTTAGGGGACAAACACATTAACGTTTTACAGTGGCCCAGCCATAGTCCTAACTTGAATCCAATTGAAAATCTGTGGAGGGAGCTAAAGATCAGGGTGATGGCAGTGAGACCCTGCAAACTGAAAGAGTTGTAGCTCATTGCTTAAATAAGCTGGTCAGACAAAAAGCTGGTCAGCAATTATAGGAAGCGAAGGGCTTTTTCTATTGATTATTGAGAAGGGTATGAATAATTTTGGACATGCCACTTTTTGTTAAAATGTAAATAAAAGCTGAAAAATATTTGTTTCCACAATGATGTGTCACAACCCGCTCAAGGGAATGACAAATGAGGAACCACACAAGAAAGTTAGTTTAACCAAATTATAATTTATTCAAACCAATTCAAAATTAAATTAATAAATGGTGCGTGAATGTCAGTAATCAGTAGTGAGTGCAGTGTCTGTGTGAGTGAAGAGTGTATGGGGTGTGTAAAGCAGCACTAACTAAAACAAACCAACCCAAACCAAAACCAACTAACCAAAACAAACCAATCTAAACCATACGTCAAGGGAGGGGAGCACAAGTGGCTGACTCCTGCAGCTTTTATAGCTGCAGGAGAGCAGCCAGCATGGGTGTTGAGGATCAGCAATCAGCTCCTGGCAGCCTGCCAATCAGGAGGTGCCAGGAGCTCTTGCACATTGTCTTAGGCTGTGTTCGGAAAGCCATACTAGCGTCCTACATCCTACATACTCACCATCTATATACTGCATACTGTCTACTCAAAGATCGATTGTGTATGCGAGGTGCGTCGAAACGTTTTCAGTTGAAGTATACTCAAGCAATGAAGAATTTCTTCTTCTTCTTGTAAGATTCAGGCAGTTTAGACGCTGTTTAGCGTATAACTGCCCTCTACAGGTTAGATATTGATCTAGATTTTTACAGTCCTGTGTTCATCATCTGTGTTTTAGACCTCTTGTTTTATGTTTTGAGGCGGAGGATCCCTCCGACGCTCTCTGTCCGGCTCATCAGCACTCAGCTGTCTGTGAGTTGAGCTGGACGAGCCGCGGTGTATGGAACAGAACAGCGATCTGTTCTGATCTCTCTCCACTATCAGACTCACATCACTCATTTCACTTAGTAACTCTAATGTTGTGAGGTATGTATCTTCATCTCTTATCTATTGTAAGCGCTTATGAATGACTGCACGTACAGTTGTCAGATCGCGGACCCCAAACAATGTCGTTGCCTAGCAACTTGCTCGAAAATATTTTATTTTCCTGGGCGGGTAGAATTGACCCAGTGCATTGTGGGGCGGTTGAGTAGGAAAAGTATACAATCGATTCATTCCCAAAATCTTCCCGGAAGTTAGTACTCATCCGGGAATTTCTCGCATACCCAAACTCGCAAACCCAACCGTCACATACTCAAATTGAAGTCAAAATGAGTATGAGTAGGACGTTAGTATGGCTTTCCGAACACAGCCTTATTATCTTCTGGGAGAAGCCTGTGTCATTTCCAATTAAGAAAAAACTTGATGGTTGAATAAAAGTAACTTTAAGTCAAAATTTGCCAGGGGTATGAATAATTTCGGGCATGACTGTAGGCTATTTGCAATTGTTGAATAAATGATTGCTTCTTTTGGTCTTGTTTTTTTATAAGCCTGGTTGCTTGTTTCTTCGGTGAGATCTGGCAACACTGTCCTCTACCCTTTTCTCCACCTTATCTTGTTTCCGTAACCTGCATTTTTATGGCCTCATTACCTCTGACCCCGACTGACCTAAAAGCGGATGAAGCAAACATGCTGTGACATCACTCCATCATGCTGTCACTCACTGGACATGCCAGAGTAACTGAAGGGTTGAGTAGCATCAGCACTACTATAATGCTTTTGAACTTTAGTACATAGAGCAAAAGATAGGAAAGGGTGACCGAGTGAAGGGTGACAGAGAGCTTAAAATTCCAAGGAGTGACGATAGAGGGACAAAGATTCCAATGATTGTATTTAACACAGGAAATGTGACACATAATGTGAAATTGACAGAAGCCAAATAAAACAACAGAAAGTGATTCAGGGTTGTTGAAACAGAAGAATAGTTAAGGGATAGGGGAGTTTATTGAGGTGGGCTTGACACAGCTCATCCGTGAGCAGATGAAGTGATGTGAGTGGCAAGGTGAGCAGTGCAGTATGGGAGAGCAGGGGGGAGAGTGTGTGTAAATGTCGTTTTAATTTGCAGAGCCATAAAGAGGGTGAAGGGGAGCAGGTGGGCTGCTAGCATTCTCTCTGTCAGTGCTAATGAGCTGGTCAGATTTACAGCATGCACACACACTCAGGGAGCCAGCAGCAGAGACTGGCTACAAGGAGCCACCACTGTCAACTGAAGTAATGTTTTGATAGAACGACAGATGAGCACACAGTGCAGTCTCCTGTGGTTCCATAAGCTGCCCCTGACCACAAATACAGTTTCACCTTCTCTTCTAGTCACTTGTATTCTTCTGCTTCTCTTCCCCTGCAGTTGTTCCTGCCTCAAATGCACGTTTTAAGGCTCTCTTTTGTCCTACATATGCGCTGAACACATTTTCCTTATGCCATTATACACTGCCCGGAAAAAAAGGCGGTTTTACTAGGAAAAAAGGCAAGAGCCTCCATCGGTGAAAAACTACATCGATTAATATGTTTCAGTTGGCAAAAAGTTATTTAACCCTAACTGATGCAGTGAATAGCTTCTTATTTCTTAAACAACCATGTCAAAAGACGTATGCTGGGGTTTTGGAAAAGAGGTAACTCTGTTTCAGAGGGGTGACATTATTGGCCTGCATAAAACAAAGAAAACTACTCAGGAGAAGATGAAACTTGTAAAATCGTGTTAAGAACTGTCCAATGCATTATTAAAACCTGGATAGATAGTGGTGACCTGTCATCTTTGAGGAGGAAATGTGGTCAGAAAAAAAATGTATTGACCAAAATGATTTGGTGAAATCAAAATTTAAAATATCTACAGTAGAAAGTAAGAGCATTTCCACACGCACAATGCCAAGAAAACATAAGGGATATGGACTATGCAGATGTGTAGCCTAAAGAAAACAACTTATCAGTTGGGCTTATCAGGATACAATGCTTCAATTTGCCAGGGAGCATACTGTACAGATTGGACTCTGGAGCAATGTAAAAAGGTTGTGTGGTTTAATGAGACCAGATTGACCCTGTTCCAGAATGATGCATAAGAATAGAGGTGGATGAAGTGATGCTCCCATCATGCCTGGTGCCTACTGTACAAGCCTGTGTGGCAGTGTACAGTAGGATCTGGTGTTGCTTCAGCTGGTCAGGTCAACCTTGTGCCAAATAGACCTTATAAAAATGTGTTACGGTGAATATGTGCCTTAATCAAAGCTAAAGATGGTCCAACAAGATATTTGAGTGTCTTACTTTTTTTTGGGCCGGGCAGTGGAGGAGAATAAACATACAGCTCACATGAATTCATTCATAGTTCATATATTTTTACCCCCATAGGTTTTCCATGCCCTTATCCAAGTATAACTTTGTTAAAGTAATTTGTTTTGGTTGAGCCTATGAGAATATAAATAGTATCTCTTTTTCATCCCAGTGCAAATACTCCCATTCATCCCTAACCTACAAGTAGATACACAGTGAAGTGGAATCCTGCCTTTGATAACGTATGATGCACACAACATCGTATAGTCGACTTCAGACCTGCATTCTTAATACCGCACATAGATGGATTAAATGTATTGGCAGAGAGGCAAGAGGCTCCAGGTGATAGATATCCAAACTTTATCTGTTGACTGTCTCTCAGGTATATCAGGCAGGTGAGCAAATCCCTCCTCAGCCTCTATTTTATATCTTCCATATCTCAATGTCCCTCTCTAACCTACAGTAAGCTCCATGAGCTACGGCTGATGTTATAAAACCTGGCCGCACCTCAAGGTGAATGTCAGACATCTTCAGAAGGAAAGGTCCTTAAATCTGGTCCGATAAATGAGGGTTTCTTTCTGTATTTGGTTTGCATTTAAAAGTAATTAGAAATGTAGTGACAGGTATCTTCATCAGAAACCTGAGGAAAACTTATATTTTCAGTTTTTTTACTAACTGCCCACAACAAAAACTACCCCATGTTAATTATATTTCGGACTAATCAGTGACTTTGATTATTTTGTGTTAGGAAGCAGGTCCACTGCTCGAAAGCAATATGATACCAGTTAGAAAAGTGTAGAAGAGGGTATTTCAAACTAGCATTATTTCAGTCCCCCAACTTTTGGGAACTGCCTCCAACAATTTTGAGTTGAAACGTATGACAGCAATTCACACACTGACACACACACACACACACACACACACACACACACACACACACACACACACACACACACACACACACAAACACACACACACACTCACACTCACACACACACACACACACACACACACACACACACACACACACACACACACACACACACACAGATGCACTCATATTTTAGATAATATTGGCAGAGGGTTTTTGAGAGCTCCTATTACGCCTGTGAATGAGCTGTTTAGTGCTTGATGTGGGCTCTGGCAGCAAAACAGAGGCACCTGCTATTTGATGTGCCCTCTGTCGCTGTCAGGTAGAACATAGATGAATCTGTTATTTTCCTTTCTTCTTTTCCTTTGTTCACTTGTGATTGCTGGAATTCAATCCCTCATCTTTTATCGCCTTCTGCCCTGCATCTCAGCAGGTTACAGCATCCAAAGATAATTTGTTTACCAGGTTACAAACAGACATTTCAGCTCCAAACCAACACATGCAGTATGCGGATGACAAATACCTTTGCATTGCAAGGGCCTCTGGGAACTTAAAATAAACAAGTCTTATCTGTTGTAATCTCTTTTTATTAATGCAGGCAAGAAACACTTAGCACATACAACCTTTGATAACTTGAAAAAACAACAACAACAACATGCAAAGTACATTAAAAATACATATAAATATTAGGGCTGTCAAATTAACGCGTTATTTTCGATTAATTAATCACCGAAAAATGAAAATCGCACTTCTTTAATGCCCTTTGACCCGGTGCAAAAGTGGTGCGCAGCTGCACCGAGCTGCACCTTTAGCTTGCATACACAGACCGCACGGGTAAAAGGGAGAAGCAGGGAAGGGGCGGGGCCGAGGGCTCTATGGACGGTTTATGGGATGCTTCGGGCAAATAAGCATGAAGGTAGGAAGACATCTTACTTTATTCTCCGCAGTGTCTGTGCATTATTGATTTAGTGGGTGCAACAATGTTGGTTCAAAACAGTATCTCTCAATCTTCCTCCGTGTGTCTCAATTCTGTTTGCTAGCTGTCTCGTCTCCCGCGTAAACGGACACCCGCCCCGTGTGTATGTGTCAATATTTTTGCCTATGAGTACGACAATGGTGAATGAATCGGCATAGGCATCTGTGTCAGTGCAGTACAGCGCTGTCTGTTGTGGAGACAGAAGTTACGAGAGAGAGAGAGAGAGAGAGAGAGAGAGAGAGAGAGAGAGAGAGAAACAAACAAACTGTAGCAGGCTATACAGCTGTTTATAAACAGGTATAAAAGTGTCATAAAAGTATGCGATTAATTTAGATAAATTAATCACAGAGCCTGTAATTAATTAGATTATTTTTTTTAATCGCTTGACAGGCCTAATAAATATATAAATTAAAGTAACAGTACACTATTCAACAAACACCTTCTTTGTGAAAACCGACACACACACACACACGAACAAACACACACAAGTTGCCTAGTTGGATTTAGCCCATAATGATTCCACTATCATGGCTCCTGGTCTCTCCTGTAGTGTAATTGAATCTAGTGGTTACTGAGCTGAGTGGTGGCTGGTTGACAGGCGCGGGCCTCAAAGAGAATTCTGCCTGACACTAAGACCCTGAGCCCCGTAGGGAGGCATGGAGGGATTTAGTGAGAAAGAGGGAAAAAATTGAGAAAGTGAGAAGGTTAAATGGGAAGCAGTCAATATTTTACTCACCTCGGGCTCCATTTGTAACTTCCTCTTACCTAGATGTGGTGCTAAGGAGCCAATTCTAGGCTAAAGTTGGTGTTACTCAAAAACAATTCATTCTTGCAACAGACATTCTCTCTGTGTGAGAAGCTGTTTATCTACATCTTATAAGTTTATGTTGAATAATGACATCATGAATACAGTTGAAAAATAAGTGTTAAACCGTGAACTGTTGGTTGTTCTGTTGATTATAGTCTACTTATCTATTTAGATCCTTCTCCATCTATGCTTCACGGCACTCATTACACCATAGCACATGATGATAAAAAAAATATCTAACTCCACAAACTCCACAATTTTTCGCAATCACAGTACATATACGTGCAGGATGCTTTATCAGCTGTTTATTCGTGTATTTTATATAGATTTCCCTCATTTCACTTTCTGCATGTGTGTGTGTGTGTGCCTGTGTGTGTGTGGGGTGCTCATTCACCAAGCATTTGTTCATGTATGGGTTGCACATTTTTAAAGGAGTGATTGAGTGGGAGTTGTTCCCTTCCTCAAATGAATATTTATTGGGAGACTTCAGCAAAGCCTTTCACAGCAAATGGTAGTTAAGTGAGTTGTCGGAGAGGATGTCTTGCCTGTAGAACAATTTTTCCACACATCCTTTCCAGTCCAGGGGTTAACGCAACAAATACTGACTTTGCATCGCATACGCTGCCACTCGTGAAGGTAAATCACCTCCTCTTCCTCCCTTTATCTTTCTGTCATTTACTTTATCCCGCTGAGCATGAAGAGCACCTTGATTTGCGTGCTACGCAGAGATGGGTTCAGATTTGTCTGTCAAAAAAATGGGGAAGGCTGGTGTTTGTGAGTGACCATCAAAAAAGGGTATTTCTTAGAGACGGAGACAGGGAAGGTGTAAGGGTAGTAAGTTGGGAGCACACCAGAAAAGACCCAGTGAAAGGGAAAAGATTTAAGGGGGAGCAAGAACAGCTTTCACTCACAAAATCCATTAAAGTTTGATTCACCCACTCCTCTCTCTTTGAATAAATCAACCTGTCGTTCCCTTTCTCCCATTCTTTCAAGTATGTGGGTCCCACCCCTCTATCCTCACCCCCACCCTGCCTCTGGTGCTCTCCTTTCCCCCAACACTCACTTGGCAGAAATTCCGACAAGGTTTTTACTAACAGGGAAGACAGTTTTGCATCTTGTCAGTCCCTCCATATTTTGCAGCTATACGTGTGTGTGTTGTGTGTGTCTTTCTTTCCCTCTCCCACATACTCATCCATAAACAGAGCACTTGCTCTTGTGGCTTTTTCCAGTATGTGTGATACAATAATTATGGAAACAATCCTCTGCTGAAAGAGAGAAGAAAATGAATGTATCGTAAAAAATAAATAAAAAAAAAATCAGCTACAAGTTACAGCCCTCTCCATGTGGTATTATGCAAATTCCCCAACAATTATTTCCCTCGGTGGTCTTCTGTGTCTCAATATGCACCCCCCCTTCGTCTGTTTTGTTCCACTCACTGTTTTTTCGACCGTAGCTAGATTTTCCTTAATAGAGCTTTATAGTCTTTCCGATTTTCTTTGATCTATTTTGGCTGTCACTTTCACAATTGAGGTGGTAAGCAGTGAAACATTAAAGAAGAACTATGCATTTTTAGAGAGACAAGAAAGATGAAGAGCCAGATTTCAATTTGCACCTCACATCAGAGTCTTTTACTGTGTTATGTTACAGCAGGCGTATATCTCAACTCTTCAAATTAATTAAGGTGACAAACGGATGCCTAAAGCTCCAAGTTATGTAGACAACCTTTGTCAAATCTCCTGCATTCTCAGATTGTTATTCTAGTCAGTCTGATGTTGTCTAGCAGTGTCTTTTTTGGCACTGCTTCTTATAGAACAAGGCTTCTTATCCCGCTATGGGGACTGTGCAGGGCAATATTTGTCGGTCTTGTCTAGTCTAGCTCTTAGCCCAACATACCAGCACATATCTCATAGTTCAACAGGCTAATTCCAAAATGATTCATGTATTTATGTACAAGGGCAAGCCAGTTTGATTTTAATAGCACCACCATCAGTTTCTACACTTTGGAACCACTTCTGGTAAAGGTAGAAAAAAGCAATTTGTCATACTGCACACCATAACTTCACTATATTATGGAAGTAAATGAGTGTCATCGGATTTTGAAAATAAAAAGCCATTGAATTTTAAGCACTGAATATTTATGCATTGAAATAATGTATCTGATTTTTTTGCCGCATTGAAATAATGTATCTGAATTTTTGTTCTCAAATTCAAAATCAAATATTCAACGTTAAAAAATTCAACGTGCCAAATTCAACTGCAAAATCCCATGTATGAAATTCAGAGAAAAACTTTGGGGACCCAAGGAAGAGCAATCGATCATAGATGCTCGATCGCGTTCAAACAAAGAGTGCCAGTGGGAAAATTAGCTTGTTGCCTTGGATACCCCTGACTGATGCAGGAAGGCAAATCAGGTTTTAGCCATGTCAAACGGCAACGCAAGTCAGTGTTGTGCCTGAACGCGTTCAATGAACGTTCGTTCATGAACTCGTTCATATTGGGGCGAACGTGAACTGAACGTATTGTAGGGTTAACGGCCCGACACCGCGGGGGCTAGCTAGCGGAATGACGAGGACACAGAGTAGCTGACGTTTAACTGGAGAACCGGGCTTTATTGTGCCTAGTGTACAGGCTAACCCCGGGGTTGGAGGAGTGCCCAAAACAACAAAAGGGGTTATAGCTAACTGCGGCTGGTAGCGGCGTGGCTTATTAGCTAACTGTCGATTGTAGGAGCGTGTCTTCTTCTCTGCCTTATTTCCCGAACTGGCGCCTACTTTAGTGATGGGTCAGTCGCGAACGAGCCGGTTCAAAGAGCCGGCTCTTTTAAGTGAACGATGGGAGTCGGCTCCCAACCGAGAGCCGTTTAAAAAAAAATAACAATATATATATTTTTTTCAAACATAAAGTTTGCCTAAGTCTGTATATGTGTTTCTATCCGGGCCACTTTGTGTATCAGAGAGGTCTAGAAACAAGTCAGAGCATTTTTTTGGTGGTTTCAGCAAGTTACATGGGTCTGTAAATGTAATAAAAAAAAACGGCTACGCAATGTATTGATATTAGAAAATGTAATTTTTACTTTTGAATACTACTGTACAATGGTATTGGATAAATGCAGTGATATATGCCTACACACACTCATCAGAAGTCAAAACAGGGCTATTTTTGGCTGAATTATAAAAGGTTAAATATGGTAATATGGAGAGCCGTTTGGGAACCGAAAGAGCCGGCTCTTTTTGGTGAGCCGATCCAAATGATCCGGCTCACTAAAAAGAGCCGAAATTCCCATCACTAGCCTACTTGGCTCAACTTCCCACTTCTCACGCTGTCCCCGCCCCATAACCCAAACTGGCCTATCAGGCTGAATTAGGGCAACTCCTTCCCCCCACAACTCCCCATCAATCCCCCCCATAGTTCTGCTGGGTCGCTACAGTATGTATTTCTGCCTCATAAACGTTTTTGCGAACGCGCTCATTCTGGCGTTTGTGAACGGCGCTCTTACAGTCGTTCATCGAGTGCCAGATTTCCATAGAAAACCCCCGCTAAAAGACATCGTAAACAGCCCTTAATATGTAGCTGAAAAACACCCAATCTGGCAACACATGCCACCACAGCGTCGCACCGCCGCTGCATTATCAAAATGCGAAACACCGCGGGAAAAAACCAAAAACAAATGAATGCAGCAGCGCCTACTCAGACCCATGACTCAGACCATGGACCTAGCCTCAGGTTCTACCTCTTCTTCTTATGATTGTTACTTACCTCAGATTGTGTTTGTGTTAATAAGTATGTCAACACATCTTCTGGACTTTGTTGTTAACAGTATGCCCTATACTGCAGTTTAGAGTGGTCTCCTTGAGGGTTTTACTATTTTAAGTTGTAATTTGTTTGTACAGTAGAACCTCCCTGGTATATTTTTCAGTATTGCTTTCTTTGAATGAAATTTCATGTGAATTGTTTCCAGGTTTGGAAAATTATAAAAATGGAAAAACTTTTGCACCTTAACCGTTTTTGTTTGAATAATTCTTCATTAAAAAGACCATCAAACAGCAACTTTTCCTCATGTTTTTGAGAATATACTGTAGGGGTAAAAGCTGCAGCTGGCTTCTAGTGTGGACTGAATGTTATTGAAACAATTTCTGTCCGTGGTTCTATATGGAATGTGGCAATTATTTAGAAAAATAATAGCCTGCAGCAACATATTGAAAAAAAAGAACTATGAACTAGTTCATTTTTAAACTGTGAACTTAGTTCAGAATTTTGAATTATGAGCTATGAACTGAACTAGTTCATTTTAAAGGGTGTGAACTGAACTTTGAACTAGTTCACATAGAAAAAGAACTTTCCCAACACTGACGCAAGTAACGATGGTGCTTAGGTGAGTACAAACATGTTTCTATATAGGGAAGAATATAATGGCTAGCATATCTAGCGATCTAGCATCTATGATCGATTGCTCTATATAATATTCAGTGCTTAAAATTCAATGGCTTTTTATTTTCAAAATCCGATGACACTCATTTACTTCCATACAATGAGTGTCATCGGATTTTGAAAATAAAAAGCCATTGAATTTTAAGCACTGAATATTTATGCATTGAAATAAAGTATCTGAATTTTTTGCCGCATTGAAATAATGTATCTGAATTTTTTGCCTCTGAATTTAACTCATTAAATTTTAAACAACTAATTTTCACCTTTATTTTACAATGTTTTAAAATTCAAAATCAAATATTCAACGTTAAAAAATTCAACGTGCCAAATTCAACTGCAAAATCCCATGTATTAAATTCAGAGTAAAACTTTGGGCAACCAAGGAAGAGCAATCGATCATAGATGCTAGATCGCTAGATATGCTAGCCATTATATTCTTCCCTATATAGAAACATGTTTTTACTCACCCAAGCACCATCGTTACTTGCGTTGCCGTTTGACATGGCTAAAACCTGATTTGCCTTCCTGCATCAGTCAGGGGTATCCAAGGCAACTAGCTAATATTCCCACTGGCACTCTTTGTTTGAACGCGATCGAGCATCTATGATCGATTGCTCTTCCTTTGGTCCCCAAAGTTTTACTCTGAATTTCATACATGGGATTTTGCAGTTGAATTTGGCACGTTGAATTTTTTAACGTTGAATATTTGATTTTGAATTTGAGAACAAAAATTCAGATACATTATTTCAATGCGGCAAAAAAATCAGATACATTATTTCAATGCATAAATATTCAGTGCTTAAAATTCAATGGCTTTTTATTTGACACTCATTTACTTCCATAAACATACTCTTTGTTCTGAAGGTCCTGCAAAGATCCATTGACTTAGTTTAATAAACAAAGAATATTATGCTAAAGAGTGTGTGGTAGCTTTCAGCAGGGTGTACAGCAGAACATATCAAGTTTGTAATTTTATATGTTAAAGTGACTTCGAAGAACTTTCAGTTTGTGTTTATTCTACTGGCCCCTTTGGACAAAAGCGAAAGTGTTTTTTTTACGACGCAAGCTGTTGTTCCTGGGTGAGCGTACATGGACAAAGGCATTACGAAAAACTATATAAAATAACATTATTTGCACTGATACAGAAACAGAAATGTCAATAATCCCTCAAACTTTTTTTTCTCTCAAGTAAGCAAAGTTTTATTTTCCCCGAAGTCACAGACTAACACTGACACCAGCTATGCCATCACCAAGGTCCCTACTCATTCAGTCTACCTCCCCATCCTCTTTTGGCTCCCTCTTCCGTGGTGTCCCCAACATAAGTGCTTTGATGTATAATTGAGTTGTGCACTCGACCGCTCCTCCCCTCCCTCCCCCTTTCTTCCACTCATTCCTGTATGCCACCCCCCAGGACCTGGTTTATGAAAAAGGTAGGTTAAAAGGGGAGAGGAGAAGGGGAAGGAGGCAAGATAGGAAAGGACATTGAGGCATCGCTTATAAGAGAGATTTTGGCTGGAGAGAAGGCTATTGGATTGTAATACAGCTGCTCTATAGGAAAGGTGTATGAGGCAGCTAAGAGCCACTACTAATACAAATCTAAGGTGTCGCTACGGATACGTCAATAAAATGCTATTACGAAATGTTGTCGCATAAGCAAAGAGAGGGTTGAGACAGTCGAAGACACGGAACAAACACAGAGCTCCATAACCGCTGTCATGTCTCATCAACAAGATGTAATTTAATTTGACACTGTCACATTCTCCTAATTGAGATAAAGAGAGAGATGAATGGGGAATGAAATGGTGGAAATAACAGGTTTGGATATTTGCTTTGTCGTAGAAAGTATCAATTGTCACATAATGATCCCTTGATACGGCAGATGATTATACACATTGTCATTCTGCATTAGAGTTGTCGGTTCTCCCGGTGTTTTTTAAAGATCAATCATCATAAACTATTTAACCATCCTGAACCTTGTAAACATTGGGTACATTTCGCTGTAATAATTTGAGAGTGTTTTTGTCTTGATGTTGGCGTCCATCTTCTCCCTAGATGCGGTGCTTTTTCGTAGCTTGCTTCTATCCGTCCCTCACTATTCTCTGCTGCAGCGCTACATGAAGTGATTGCAAACAGCCCCCAGTAGTGCCGCGGTTTCTCTGTACAGGCTGTCAATCTGCTCGGACCTCTTCGTCTCTCACATGTGTAGTTCAGTTCAGATCATTTCAGTTCTATTTCTATTCAGTGCGATCAACAGAGTGGGGTGCATGCGAGTTTGGTGCTGCGTTGATTTTGCAACATGCTAGAAATATGACTATGAATATACATATTTTTATCATAGTTATTTATATTCTCGAGAACCACAGTAGGAAACATAATGTGGCCCTCTTGATAAAGGATTGCAGTACATCTATCCCATTAATATGACACTTAGCCACTGCACCACTTACCATGTCTGACACATGTACGGGCTTAAATGTCTTCAGCTTAATACAGATACAACAGTTTACGGTAGTTAGCTGTCAGTTTCTTTCATCACTTACCAGACTGGAATTAATACTTTGGATCTAATAGTAGAGCTAAAACTAATGACATTTTCTTGCATTGGTGTTTAATTTGCTTTTTTCATTAAAATGAAAAACGTTATTATATTCTATATAGTTCAGTACAGTACAGAGACACATTTGCTTCAAAGGCATGTCAAAAATAAATTTGTTGATGCTGAGGTAATGTTATTGAATCTCTAACCAAAACATATGGCTATTTAAGAGGCAAATTCTGTGAAGTAATACTTCCTGAACTGTAGATTCAAATGTTATTGGCAGATGAATTACTTCGTTCTAATTGCTCATCATTTCTACCAGGCTAATCTGTCTGCATATGCCCCCCCCCCCTGTTTCCTTATTTCTCTCGCACACTTATCATTTGTTGAAAAGTAAAGCCCTCTTTATGCATATCTCAGTGTTATCTCAGAGTAATGCTCTCGCCACACACACACTCAAACACTGCACTTTGTATGGTTACCCACTGGCATTCTTCAAGTATGGGCACCTTGGATCATAGTGCAGGAGAAAGTCATTCTGGATAGACAGTACTTGTTTGTGTCTGCAAATGTTTAAGATATATGGTAATTATGCACTGAATAGGAAGTGTGTGTGTGGGGGGGGTGGGGGGGGGGAGTGGGTATGTACTTGTATCTGCCGAGAGACACCTGAGACATTAATTTCATGAAGGTAGAGCCTCATCTGCCCTCACGACGCCCCGTGCCCAAGGCTACAGATAGAAAGACATGTTGATATACAGTACAGTGCAGGCTACCTATAGGACCAGACAGCAGAACAGAGAAATTCAAGGGTACAGGGTTCACAATGAAGAAAGAACACTGAAACAAGCACAGACAGGAATACTAGGAAGAAGAAGCGAAATACAGTGGGGGAAAAGAGAGCAGGGTATCTATTGAATAACAGAAGAGAGTACATTGAATCCCATGTGATGTTGCAGGGAAGAGATGGCCCTAACAACTTGGGCAGCATTGTTTGTTTGAGAATGTCCGATGTAAAGTGCAGCTTCTCCTGATCATGAGCCCCAAAACACTTGGCACTGTCGCATAACAAGTGCCATAGTTGGCACAGAAGACTCAGGTACTTGTTAAGACTGTGTTTGTTTGGATATTGTTTTCGGCACATTTTTCCTTTTTTAACAGTAACAGAAAAATAGATTAATGGCCAGTCAGTCCAAGGTTTCTCCAATAAGACTAACCTGCATATCTTTGGACTGTGACAAAATTATCATTTGACATTTTTTCTTATGAATAAATGTGCCACATTAAGACCCTACAATATTTAGCAGCAAATATGAACACAATGTCAGAGTAAATAATAATTGAAAACAAAAAGGCAATTCTGAATAACAAAAGTAAATCCATGGGGACTGTATTACAACATGCAATTTACATGGACTAGTGCTTTCAAATCTTCTTGCCGTGAGGCCCAATGTGAACTCAGACATCATGCCACCCATTCCCAACTATGTAGTACCATTTTTTAGATAGATGTATTCAGATGGGTTTTGTAGACTTTGTGGAATTTAGAATGCACCAAAAAGGAGCAATATGATATCCAGGGACAAACATTATAAATATCTGATTTCAGTAGGTTGAGAGTCACAGGGGGTCTCTAATAGCAAATGCTTGATCACCCTTTGTCACAAACTCTGGCATGAGAATAACTAGCAGTGTTCCGTCCATGGATCTCAATGGTCGAGAGGGCACAGGACAATAAGTCAGCTATGTATTTTGGAGCAGGGCTGTTCAAGACCTTTAAGCGAGCACACTGGTGATCCCCCCTTGCCTTGTTGTGTCGGTAAGGAATCGGGCAGCAGCGTTTTGTATCAGCTGGAGATGGGGGAGGGAGCCCTACAGTATAGTTGATACCAGTGTAAAGTATATTGTAGTAGTCTGGGCAAAAAGAGAATATTTCCAGTGAAATGTTAACATCTCAGAAGTGTATTAAAAATATATTCAATCCTTCAACAAAGTATCAACATCAAACTCAGACGACTGTTTTGTAAGTTGACGTTTTATTCTTATGCAGTTTTTTTCTGCTTGTTGATTGACAGTCTACTTACTGCTCCTTCACTTTTTCTCTAACATTCAAGTTGGTTCTGGGTAATTGCCTGAACAATGGCTAACTCACTCTCCATGAATTCAAATCAGACCACTTGTACTGATGAGTGACTGCAAACATCCAGGGACCATAAAACGCCTCTCCACCGCTATGTGAAGTTACCACTAAGTACTGGATTATTGAGCTTTGTAATGTTCTTCGAGATGTGTACTTTTACAGGTGATTGGCTGCAGTGTAAATAAGTAAAAAATTATGTAAAATGAAAGACAAGAGATTGATAACATAAACAGTACCAGTTTACTATAAAGCTGCACAGGTTTATGGATGCTGCAGGTTGCTCAGCTGTTGGTCACATAACTTTTATAAACACAAATACAAGCTGGCCACATACACATGCACGAAACACAACCACACGCATTGCTTTGACTGGTCCCTTATCCCCACATGTATTTTAGCGAAAGTGTGGACTGATAAAAGTCAGAGTTTTATGGGGAACTGAAAAATATGACAAAATAAATAAGAAAAGGTTAGCGTCTTGCCCCTCTAGGCAACAGCCGTTTATATGATAATCAACTCTACTCTAATATGCATGCATTTAATTCTATTTTGAAAACAGACTTTTGAAATAGGCAATAAACTAAGACTAACCGGAATAAACTATGAGAACAAGATATTTTGTAGGAGAAAAAGCAAACAGGTTTTATTATCATTTACCTTTCATTATTTTCTTTGGTTTATGTAAATGAAACTTTTCCCTTAGGGCCATCCAGTTCATAATTAGAATGTGCATTATATCTTTACTTTGTAGACACATGTTGAATCGCAGTTTCCTTTTTTGTCTAAGTTAAATTAGCCTGGAAATCCAGACCTGCCGCTGGCAAATTTAAATTTGCTCAGCCTGTCAGTCTGGACACGATCCATTGAAGCTCATTAACTATATCGGAAAATCATGACTTACCAATCAAATCATTCTGTCCGATATGGGTTGGCCAAAGCCCTATGGGGCCCTGGGGCGGACGTAATAATAATGTATCTCAATAAAATTAAACATATATTAATCAAACTGGCTAAACTATAGGTATTCATTTTTCTGCTGCCAATTAAATATGCTAAATGTAGCATGTACCAACAGGTAGAAAGGAAAGGTGCAGGACTTGCCCGTGTGTGGCCTGTCCTTGTACCCTTCCGCTGGGATTAGCCCATCTGCCTCTCCCTGGCTCTGTGAATCCCTGCAGCATGGCGGGCCTGATTACCTTTACATTTAAACAAACACTCCCAGCTCTTTGAAGGTAGTCAGCCATGAGCGCTGACAGGGAGAGTGGCATCAGGCAGTTGGGGGAGAAGACAGATGGGGAGATAAGGACGTTATTTGTTTCTTTTCTCTACTGATAAAATTCCCTGTCCATATACACACTCACACATACAAACTCACGCACACGTATCCTTGTACTTGTCCTCATGACTGCTACCATGATTCTCTATCACCTAACCCCTTTCCTTAACAATCACTTCTACTTCAAATTTAACCCTTAAGTAAATCTTATGCATTTCTGAGTGCCAGACTTTCTTTATGACTTTGTGTCTTTCTTAAAACAGTCCTAAATCTAATGAGCTAAAACTGAAAGTACAGGAACGTATCATATAATGAATATATGAACCCGCATACACACACATACACAAGCACGCACATATCTGTTGTGCGCACACACAGACACACACACAGACACGCACACACACAAATTCATAGGCTGTCCTTGCCTTTTAGAAAGTGGCTGCTCTCGCTGTCTGTTGATGTGGAATCATTTTGTTCAGCTGAGTGCCTCTGCAGAAAATCACCCATCGCTCAGCCACAGCACAGATTGGACAGAGAGAAAAGTGCAAGAGCAAGATGGAATGCAAGGAGATAATGCAAGATATTTTTTGCATCACTTTTCTATACGGCACATAAAGACTTGCTCTAAATTACGTGTGAGATTATGTCTTCCTGACCAGTTTAACAGAAATTCATTGGGCACAGGAGTTCAAGTGATTTGCCAAGGAAGGCTAACAGCTGTTAGAAAAGGGAAAAAGAAAATGAATGAGTACTATGTGCGGTAAGTGCATACAGACAATACTGCCAATACAGTTATAGGAGCTATTGATTTAATGTCAGAACCAATCATAATCCATTAAAATGGAGCTGCATTTCTTAAGATACAATACACAGACACACTGAAATATGGTTGTTGCTAACCCATTCTTATTGTCATCTGAAGGGGCACTTTTATTAGGCTCTTTAAAGAGTGGGCTTAACTATTTCACTACATTTAAGATCAGCTCTTGTCGTTGTTTCACTGCTTGGATGCCATTACCACAGGCAGTCTTATACGGAGGGAGAGAGTGAAAAAGCAAAAACAGGGTTTGGAGAAGTCGATGGCTGCAGCACCACTGAATTTGATTTTGCCAACGCTGTCTCAGACAAAGCCACAGAAACGCAATAACAACCAAGAAACTCTGGGGGAAAATCATTGCGAATGAGAATCCTTGTCAACTGGTAGAGTCAAGAAATATCATATGACCTATAGTATGTACTAAACTGCATTGTTGTGTAAATAATAGAGTCAGTAGAGTTAAAGCGGCTACGAGTAACATTTAAATATCTTTTAAACAGCCTCATGTTTCCTCTGATAATCATAAATGACCTTTAACAGCAAACGAGACCATCAGTGCAAAGAAAGACGTTTTTATATAGTTTTTATTACTGCTTTTGGTCTGGTCGCACACCGAGTCCGATTTTCGGTTCGCTCGTGCAGGCTCTATGGTCACATATCCGTATTGGTCGCAGATTTGACAAGGCCACTTCACACTTTGCATTGTCACAGACAAACTGAACTGAGCTGAGAACTGCTAAGTTGGTCTCTAAATGCCATTGACCGCGTGTTTTCAACACGCGTCTGTTTTTTTTTTCTTATTTTTTTATTGTTTGTTTTATTTATTTTGTTTATAATTTTCTGAAACAATAACTGTGTATCTGTGTATCTAAATCCGAATCTGATGAAAATGGGGGCGGGACCTGATAAGCCTTTGGCTTCTTCCGTCACCCTTCGGACAACACAAAGTAAGATGTATGAATATATGAAAAAGAAAATTGTGTATTGTGTGGAATTGTCCGAAAGAATAATAAATAAATAAATAAAATTTCAGTGTGCAGCAGCAACGCGATTTGAGAAGCCTATCCCTCCAGGTGAGGGAAGGGGAGCGGGAGCCTTGTTTGAGACAGTTATTTGTCGTCATAATGACTGATAACGGGGCTGAACCATCAAAGAAAAAAAAGAGAATACAATGAAGAAAAGCTAAAAGGGAGAGTGATATAGGCTACGGGCGGGACGAGGGCGTTGCCAAGCCACGTGTATACAATTTCACGAGAGCGAAACTAGACTGCAGTGTTTACTCCTAAATGAATGAGCGGTTGGTACTAACACAAAGTTTGCTTTGCTTCACCATCATCAGATAACCATTATCTGAAATAGTCATTATTTCCATCAACAACACAAACACATTACCTCATCGTGATCCATACTAACTGCCGTCTCTCGTTCATTCGCTTTCTGTGAGGACACGTAATCTTTCAGCTCCGTGAGAGAGAGTAGTTAGGTGATGCTGCTGCATCAACTCATTGCAATCAAACCACTCTCACAGAGCCGAAAAGAGTCCTCACACTTTCAACACACGGACATGCACTATATTGCGCCCTTCTCAGTTCACACTCACACGCCTGGCACGAGCTAGAAAACAGCTTTGCGACAGCGGGCGTCGTAAAAATACTACTGCTTTTGTCCAAAGGGGACCCCAACGTGCCATGTTACTCGTAGTGGCTTTAACTCTACTGATTGTTCGTGTACATAGCCTGGCTATGAATCACAGACTAGTATAGATAGACAGGATATGTATGGATAGACTTTACAGTCAACTAGGTACTATGGCCATTTGTCCATCATGTGTTGCATGTGAACATCAACCTATGTAATGCTCTAAACTTGGGTGACTTATTCTTACTTACACATCAATTTTTTAGGAAAACGTTGAGAATTTTGTGTAGATAACTGTTGTGTTAATACATATTAAGTGTTGGAAAGCTGACCGTTTGCAAAAGTTCCATGTCTGGATTTATCAGAATGTTTGCATATCTTGTCTCTTTTCCCCTTAGCAAACTTTTTCCTCTGTTCATTTCAAACTTCACTTATTGTGATGGAAGACTTGGTAAGGTTGTTTAAGAAAAATGAAGGGATTCTCCTCCTCTCAGAGTTAACCCTTCAATTGGTGATTTTTGTATTCTATAACTATCTGGCTTGCTACATTTTCAGTCAAGCAGGGGAGCTGGGTAGCCTGGCAGGTGAGCAGGCTGGAGAGCAGGCAGGCAGATGGATGGATAGATGGCAGGTCAGGAACACTGAGCAGAGGAGAACCGGAGTTAGTGGAGGCAAATAGGGTCGAGAGCAATGATCAAAAACAGTGAGCCTGAAAGTGTAACCCCTTGAGATTCAACAACAATCTGGTTTGATATACTGAGCTTAAATAGTAGCAACCAGGGGCCTCATAGGCGGCAGATATGTGCGGTCAAATGTGCGGTGGCAAAACGGTGGTATTTATAAAATAATTCTTTGCGGAGAAGGGTGCGTATTTCCACGCCAACTTTTGACCATGCGTAGAGCTACCGCAAGGTTTTCCTGACTCGGGGAATCAGCGACACTCAATGGCAACACCACGAATTAAAGCTCTGTCATCAGAAAAAAACACATATCCTTGTGAAATGCATGGCACCCGATATATTTAATCAATTAAATGTGCATACCTATTGTTGTGAATATAGGCTACTGCTGTCTTTAGCGTGCAGTCATGATGTAGGTTGATTTACTTATCAAGTAGGTCTATACATGTTTTGGTTATATTTTTAAATTGATTCTTATAATAATATCAAATACGTCGGGAGGTGTGTCCGTGAGTGGCCAGCGGCAGCGGGAGAGCAAGTCTATATTTTAGGCTGTGTGTAAAAAGTAGTTTTGTACATAGTTAAGGCCAAAAATATTAATTAAAACTATATGTTACGTTAGGTAAAATAATTTTATGAATTTAGCAAATCATCACACGCATCTCTTTCCTATAACAACTTACCCTGGAAGTTTAAACTATAATCTGACGTTGTTGGAAATGTGTTGATCTCACGGAAGGGAAACAATGCTTTGGAATAGACTACAGGCTAATGGATTATTTCACTTCTCACAACACATTTTATATTGGCCTACATATAGTCCTACAGGTTCGCTAATACGTAATATTTCATACAGTAAAAAGTTGGGCAAAACAGCTTAACAAAGACTGTAATGACTGTGCCAATCATGATATGTGATCAGCGCGTGTGTGTGTTTGTGTGCCAGTTACAGCGGCGCATGGCACAGGCTTTCTTCCTTCCCAGTCGCTTTCTTTGCGGCCGGTTGCCTCCCTTTTCTCCTCATGTCAGTCAAAATTCCGTGCTTATTAAGAGCGTCATCATATTCAGGAGCTATTTAGCATTCGCTATGTATGGACGATTGTGGGATGAAACTGGGAGGTGAAGTGGGAGGACACGGGGTGGAGATCGTCTGCGCACAATTCACCGCAGGTGGGTAATTATAAAGGGAAGATTGCGTGCAACAGTGCGCCGCACAGTTTTATAAATCTCAACTTTTTTTTGCGCAGCACATTCTTGGCTTTGTGCGAACGCAATGTTTTGGGAAGGTTTCTACGCACACCTTTATAAATGAGGCCCCTGGTGTGTAGGAATGTGGAGACCAGAGGGGCAAATGACAGACAGACAAAACAGGGACAAGACAGAAACAGAAGGAAATGGGTAAAAAAATGGGAAAAACACAGGGAGGGTGCAGGAACACAGACTTAACTAAGAAAAAAGATCCCTCTCCCAGGATGGGCAGACATGTAGGAGAGACCGGGGCTAGTAGGCACACTTTTTACTCTAGTGAGAATTGCTCATCGGCTAAACATATTTCAATAGTCATTCCTACATTTAAACTGAAGCTTAAGGTAGTGACTTGAACCCCTCACTTTTTCTAATTTATTGTAATAAAGAAGAAATTAAGCATAAAAAAAACCTTACACATTGTGACAACCAACCCCATCAAGGGGTCGGTTGTGAAACACTATGGGGTTGTTTGCCACAATGTTATCTGATTCGCAATAATCTTAAAAAAAAAGCTGAATTTGAAAATGTAATTGCATGATCAAGTTGACACATACGCCTACATAACTTACTGTTTCTTCTTCTCAAGCTGGGGTGGAGTGCACTGGGGTGCAGTAGCCTTGGCAGCTGGTCTAGTATGGGATGCACTGGGTTGTTTTGATTTGGTTGCCCTTTTTTCTTTTGTATGCTAGCTGCCTTTGTATGCTCTATTCTTTCCTTCTCTGGGGTGTCAGTGAGGATACAGCTTAACAATTTCCTCGTTATTGGGTTCCTTTTCTGGCTGCAGCCTTTGGATAACATGTGACAACCAACCCCCGAAAAATGTGATGACCAACCCCAACTTGAATTTCATGCTAGCATCAAGCCCAACAACCATCTGACAACTAATTAGCTTGCTAACAACAATCTAAACTATTGCATTCCCTTCACACTTTTTAGGGTAACAAGTGTTTGTTATAAACCCATTGTGTAAAAGCCTAGAAGAAAAATACTGAGGAGCTAAATATTTTCAATTTGACATGAAAAACACAAACAGTCATCTCACCTCAAATGCAGCACTCTAACTCCAGGGAAGACTATGTAGGTGACCTCTGATCCCAATATTTACATACCAAAATTTCACAGACAGCGCCTTCTGGTTCCGAGATATAACGATTGTGACAACCAACCCATGTTACATATAACCCCGTTCTCCCCTAATCTATGTCACATGTACAGAAAAGACCAACGCATACCAAACTCATCCTTGAGTACCTACACAGTGTGCAAAAAAACAAAGAATTTGAACACATGCTGTATATGCTATATGCATGTATTCAACCTACTGAAAAGCCAGAATGTGGTTTAGCTTTTCCTTACGGAAGTGAATATAAATCATTTTTGTATAATTTTTCCCATTTACTGTTGGAACCTTGCAGTTGAAGGACACTTACTCTTGTTTCAATACCGGTGAATTATTGATAAGCTAATTTCAAATGTGAAATATGGCTTTGTGTGTCACCTCTATGATTAATTTAAATATCCTCATGATTCACCTGCTCCAGCATCTCTGCCAAAGCTACACACTGTGAACTCATTAGCAGCTCCCCAAATTGACCTATTTACATACTATAGTCTGTGTTATATATCCATCAAATAGTCGTGTAGACCATTTATTTTTATGAATGTATACTATATAATGATATATTGATATTCAGATCCTGGGGTATATTTGTGATTCAAGATTTTTCACCTTGTAGGAATTTTTTCTTTGATCAAACTTTTTTCTTTTCAAAAGAACAACATCCTTGCTTAAAGCTGGGGTGGAGGAGTTGGGGAGAAAATGGTAGTTGGAATAGAGTTTGGAATCCAAATACCTCAACCGCTTCACTTTTTCTCTTTGGTCCCTCCCCTATGGTCCCGCCCTGATATGCTCTACACCAGCAAAGTCGTGCCAAAGTGAATGGACAGTCCCAACAGCCAATAAGAACAGAGAATCGGAGCCTCGCTCTGATTGGTCAAAGTGCACAGCTCATGTTCATTTTGACCAATCAGAAATCACATACCCCAGCTTTAAATCAGCAGCATTATTTGGCGGGCTGTGATTTTGATCAAGGAATAAGCATTGACAGTTCTGTCATTAAGGCACAACACTTTTTTTAAGGGGGCGTACTGTAGGGGCACTTCAGATTTAAATAGGACCTATTATGTTTTTCTGTCTTTTCCGACAAATAACTTATGTTACAATGTCAGATTAATGTTGTTTTAAATGATGCCAAAGCTCTGCCTTTCTGTTTACAACTACTTTCATAGTGTGAGCACAAAGACCAATGGCTCCAAGAAAATGTTTTTGGGTTTGTTGGAATTTCAACTTTGTTTGGCCTTCCTAAAGAGCCAGGCACCAGGCATAATTGAATAGAGTTCCTGTCATGGCACTTCCCACTGGACTGTTTCCCCAAGATGAGCCAGTACAAATCTGGATTAGAGGCTAAAATGCTGTTAAAACAAGGCACTGGTCCAAACAATACTTGGTTGTGTTGAAGAGTCCGAATCCCAAGCTTTATGTCTTCTGGATGGTGACCAATAACAACCAAGTGGGCTCGGCAGGAGGGGAGCTAGGAGGAACAGGAACCTACACAGACCATTTTGAGAGAATGCAGAGCATACAAAGAAGATGGAGGAAGGGAAAACAGTTTCCTGGAGATCTAATGAGTTATCTGTGTGGTCAGTCGTGTCAGGCAACTCTATAGGAGTCCAAAATCAAAAAACAAATACCTGAAAATAAGTTTAATTAGTCTATAAACTCTTTGGCTCTCCAATGGGCTTGTTTTTTCCCCTCTTAAGATTGTGGCTGGCACATATTACAATTCTACCTGAAATGGCTGTATGGAGATAGCCTGGTCCAACCAGACCATCGTACTTCATTTCATTTGTACAGAAGGGAAAATTAAATTTGTCCGGAAGTAGGCGGGCGGGCGGAGCCAGGCTAGTATGGAGAGTGTTTCAGACGTGTACTAGTAAGTGGTGTTCCTGTAATATAAAAGAGTTCTTATCATGCATTTATACAGCCTATTCGGTTAATAGCCTTATTATGTCTGCTTCTTGTTCTCATGTGCATTAGCAGCTAGCTCACACTGGTCAGAGTAATGCCAGTGTCAATGCGACAAGGCGCCACATGTGGGAGGCATAGATAGAGGGATAGAGGTTGTGAGCGACAGGCAGTGAAAGGGGGATCAGAGCTGCTACAATCACACGCCTACTGGGTTGGAAGCGGAGAGCAGACAGCCGGGGAGGAACTGAGAAAGTTGTGAGCGGTGTAGTTGTAATCATGACACTATTGTAGTGAACAGCTGGCTTCTGGAGCTGTGAGCGGCAGGGAGCCAAGCCCGGGCGCTGCCCCGGCAAATCACCACGTCTTTAACATTTCTGACAAAGAATAAGAACAGAAGGTTGTACTCACGTCTTTAACATTTCTGACAAAGAATAAGAATAGAAGGTTGTACTCAAAGCCTGTGGGTTTGACATGGACTTTATCAGGTAGAACAAAAAAAGTCAACTTGACTTCCAAAATCAGAAATAGAATACCAAAGACAGACTTTTGACATTTCTTTCCAAATCATCGAATGCGCCAGTTTTTTTTTTTTCGTCTACTAGTAGCAGGACATGAAGAAAGAAATTTCAGTCAGTGTGCCAGTTGATCAGTCGGTCAGATGGTCAATCTATCTGTCAGCTTTTACGATAGGCGGTGAGTCACATCTTCTTCTTAATCAACGCCCAAAGATTGCAAATTGATCTGGCCTTTGTCTGTTATGATCAATCACTCCTCGGTCACTTTTTTTTCGTATCAAATTCCAGTGGAACCAGGTTCCATGTCCAAATATTTGTATGTGGGATTTGATACAGAATACCTTTTTTGAAATTATTCAAATCGCACTAACCTGCAATTATTGGTATATTAGCAGAATATGTCACAAGCACAATCAATAGAACATTATAACATTAGGCAGAGCAGCACATTTTTCTTATTAACGATCTGTAGCCTGATCAGTATAAAAGCTCAGGTTGAATGGGGCAGGATGCCGGCATTATTTTACTAGTACTATGTCAGTTTGATTCAAGAATGGTAATGAATGCATCCAATATGCACTACCAGATGATTTCTAGATGATCTCTATACCTTTAGAGAGAATTGAAAGTGCAGAGTAGGGGTGTTACCTTTGCTGTACTTTTTAAATGAGTAAAAGTGACTGCTACCAATGCAAGGTGCTTATAATTTTCCTTGTAAACCCTTGATCTTCAACATTCAGGCTTATAATAATTATTTTTTAAGAAGGATGTGTAAAATGTATAGCATCCATATTTCCTATATACAGTATTGCTGTCTCCTCTCGCTATGCTTTAAGTAGCTTTGTGCAACTCCACTGCAAGAGTGCTGTTGAGTGATTTGCATAATTATTTTTGGAAAAAATCAAAAACCATACACTAATGTTGGGCTTTTAGCTTGTGCACCTGAAGAGCATAATTTGAGTTTGGCTTCAGTTCTTCCAATGCTACTGTGAAGTATAAATGAATGAAGCAAAGTTGTTGTTGAACAGAGCATAATCACACACTGTGTCGACAACTCCCCCAAGGGTTTCCTAGAGGAGAGAGAGCTGATGTTTAACCGCTGAATCCATTATACTTAAAGCTTAAGCCCCCCAGTGGATTTCAGCCCCTGTGTCATCCCTCAAGGTCCCAGAGAGAAGCAGGCCCATCTAGTCCTAAGGTCTGGCCACTCTCCAGGGCTCCACAAGTCCCCCTGTCATGTTGAACCTGAAATGTGGCTCACCGGAGACAAGCTCTCGACTGCTGCCTTGAAACCAGACAGTGGAGAGAGCAGTGCAAACAGCACCATATTATACAGCACAGGCGCCATTTAAAGTGCATAGGGATCCCCTTCTTTATTAGAGAGGTTTCATGGCTGCAAGTGTTAGGCTTTCATTTTATATATGCTCATATACTGTATGTGCCTTCTCTTTCTTTCTCTTCTCTCACTGACTGCCTTCATCTCAGTCTTTGTTTTTTCTTAATCTTCTTACAACAGTGGTAATTTTCTCTCATTTCTGACATTTTGATTCTCCTTTTGGGAAGGGGGTTTAATAAACCTTCTTCACAATCAAACTCTAGAAAATAGCCTATTCTGACAAAGTAAAAATGGACTATTGAAATATTACATATACAATAGTATCATAGTTGTTCAGTCCCTCTATGCATTACCCTAGAACCACAATTGGTAGCATGTGTAATAATCCAATTTAATGTTAAGTTACTGGTAGCTAGTTCTCTACACTTCCCAGTAAGATGTCCAGCACTGCCCATTAGTGTACCCTATTCTTCCTTCCTTGCAAATCAAAACAGTCAAATCAAGCTTTTTAAGTAAGGACTAGGTGTGTTAGTGGTCTTGGGTTGTCTCCAATTGTTTGCAACTCAGACTTTCCCTGTCTTTACTGTGTGATTTCATGTACTAAAATATGGAACCTTGGTTGAGTGAGTTTTTGAGCATAATTTTTTTTTAGACCTGTCTCTGCCCAAAAATAATCCTTCCCCATGGCATCCTGCAAGTAACATGCTTCATTGGAATGGTTCTGTACTAACAGATCCATCAACAGCACTATGATTTGTATGATTTTGTATGGCATGATGTGGAATGTGACATTGAGGACAGATAGTGAAATACTTTTTTTCATCAGACCAGGGATTGTTTTCCTTTTGCTGTAGGGGACAACGGGGTAATTTGTCACACGGGTAGGTTGTCACAATCGTTATATCTCAGAACCAGAAGGCGCTGTCTGTGAAATTTTGGTATGTAAATATCCAGAATTGGGATCAGAGGTCACCTACATAGTCTTCCTTAGAGTTAGACTGCTGAATTAGAGAGACGACTGTTTGTGTTTTTCATGTGAAATTGAAAATATTTTGCTCCTCAGTATTTTTCTTCTAGGCTTTTACACAATGGGTTTATAACAAAACACTTGTTACCCATACAAAGTGTGAAGGGTAAACTATAGTTTAGATTGTGGTTAGCAAGTTAATTAGTTTTCAGATGGTTGTTGGCCTTGATGCTAGCATGAAATTCAAGTTGGGGTTGGTCGTCACATTTTTTGGGGGGTTGGTTGTCACATGTTATCCAAAGGCTGCAGCCAGAAAAGGAACCCAATAACGAAAGACATTGTCAAGCTGTATCCTCACTGACATCCCAGAGAAGGAAAGAATAGAGCAGGAAAAGGCAGCTAGCATGCAAAAGAAAAAAGGGCAACAAAATCAAAACAAACCCAGTGCATCCCAAACTAGACCAGCTGCTAAGGCTACATTAAGTTAATTAGGCCTATTTGTCAACTTGACAATGCAATTAAACTTTCAAATTTAGTTTTACTTTCTTGCCTTCTTTTTAATATTATTCCCATTAAGATAAAATTGTGACAAACAACCCCATAGTGTTTGACAACCGACCCCTTGATGGGGTTGGTTGTCACAATGTGTAAGGGTGTCTTTGATGGTTAATTTCTTATTTATTACAATAAGATAGAAAAAGTGAGGGGTACACATTTCAAGCCAACACCTTAAGCTTCAATTTAATGTAGGAATGATTATTGAAAGATGTTTAGGTGATGAGCAATTCTCACTGGAGTAAAAAGTGTGCCTACTTACCCCGTTCTCCCCTATGTCTTTTAAGTGTTTTTTGTTGCAAACGTCTTTGAGTCTGTTATGTGGGACATCTGAAGTTGAGTTCACCAGGCCATGTTTCTGTAAAGTTCTGATTGATGAAATGCAGTGGAGAAGCCTGTCCCTCTGAAGGGCTCTGCCATCTCTGCAGATAAACTCTGAGGCCCTTCTTCAGGGTCATTGGTCACTTGCCTGACCAATCCCCATGTTGCCCATTTGCTGACTTTGGCTATGGGGCCAGCTCTAGGAAGAATCATAGCAATTCCAGACTCCTTCCTTTCCACAATATGCCCACCATACTCCTGGGAGCTTTCATTCCATTTGAAACTCCTTACACTCTTCCATGGATCGGTGTCTCAACACCATTCTATCTCGGAACTCTACGGAGAGTTCCTTTCAGATTATTTTTTTTGTTGCCCCTGTACTGTATGTGCTGTGGACAATGGGACGGTGATAGTTTCTGCTTGCACTCTCTGTCCGAAATACTGATTTTTGTATACTGAAGATGGCATCTGATCAAGCCCTGAAAACATTTCAATGATGATCAAATGAAAGTGGATCATAAACGACATAATTCAACTGGCAGGACTCAAAATGCTTTTGTTTATTAGGTACAGGGTACATTTGTCACACAACAAGGGGTCAGTAGTCTGCAAGCTTCCCTTTAAATCTCTGTCTCTCTCTCTTTATACTTTACAGTCTTATCCCTTCTCTTCCTCTCCTTCCATAAGTAGTACCTCTCAAAGGGAGAAGAGGGCGATTCCTGCAGTGCACTTCAGATAAGACGCAGCAGGGAACTCTCTTCATCCCTCTCGAAACTGTCTCACCACTTAACTTTCTGCTTCCCATAGGAAATAGCCCCCATTTATTCAAAAGCTGCAAAGCACTGTCAACGTATTTATGCAGGAATATGAGCCATTGCGTACCAATTGGCTTTTGCACTTGTAATGGAATAGTTAGTATCATATACAGTGTTACTTAACTAGCATAACGTGGTACCCAATCTACTGCCCAATGGTCCCAACAATCCTTGCTGGGCATTGTTTATTGTGTGGCTTTTTTATGGAGGAGTAATTGGGACAGTGTGATAGGATAATAAAAACTGAATAATTGTGCGCCTGGTCACCCACATTGACTTGTAATTGGCATCAAAGAGGTCCAGTCAATGGCCTGATGGCAGGGCTATCCAGACCCAGTGGAAGGTACAAAAGGCCAAGCAGAAGACTGTGTGTCTGATGGCTTTTGGCTTTCTGATGAGCTCCGCGTGGAGTTACAATGAGCGGATTACCAGACAAGCTGTAGTGCTCCCTCTCTTCACAGCCAAAGCCTGCTAACCTCTGAAGTATCACACTGACACAATCTGTGTAGAGTTGGTCATCGGTGCTTCTCGGCAAAAGCTTTGAACTGTTGCCGCTTGAAACACTTTGAACACCGTGGCACTGTCAAATCTGGGAGATCAAAACCAGTCTTCATGTGTTTACTTATTTAAGTTTGTGACGTTGTTTACTGAACCTTGTGGCATTTGACACTGGGCCGTGTTAATGAGTCATTGTTTCTAGGCTGCTGTGTAGAGAGAGATAGAAACTGGAATGCTTCAGGTAAGGAGAAGCATAAGTCATATCATAGACATTCTCCACACACCTCCAGATCTAATGCACGCACACTCTTCCTCTTTTCAAAAAGAGGAACACACATCCACACACACACTCATACACACATAATGCTCAACTGACACACTGCCTCCTTGACTTCAAAGCAAAGTTGATAAAGCAGAAATCCATGCCAGACACACATACAGGTATACAAGTGCTTGCACAGACAAGCACAAGCAGGAATATTAAATTAATTCACCTAGAGTTTGATTTTGTTGTTCTGTCTATTTCATTTGCCACTGTGCTCCATTGGTGTTTCCAGTTTTCTCATAACCAGACAAATGTATAAGGATAATACACATATCAGAGACATGCAGTCTAGATGTTTATTCAAATGCAATTATTGTTGTGGGGAGGTGGATTATTAACTGTGTTCCTTTACTCAGCATCTATTGTGGAGGTTTGCCTCAGCTACACTTGTAGGTGTTGCAGTGGAAAGACCAGTGACCAGAGCTGAGCGGAATATGTGAAACTGAACTTACTGTTAAATTGAAATGTTAGGTTATTTTTTTTTTGCAAGATTATGAAAATTAGAGAGGCTTCCTACTTTTTTGTCTTAATTTGACAACCCCTAATTTATGAAAAAATTCATGGGCTGGAAAAATCTGGATATAGTAGCAATTCTGGCTTTCAAATCTTCTTATTTGATTCTTAAATACATTAACTCTCAATACAGCAGTCTCAGAAATGACCCATGCCATGACCCTGTCTGCATACATCAGAATACACAATGGGGGTTCCAAATCTAAGGTGGAGAAACCGAGCCCTGTGATATCTGTTCCTGTCTCTGGCATCAGTTGCTCTTTTAATCTGCCCTTGCAGCAACACTACTCTCTTCCTTTTGTGTGCCTCAATTCCTGCGTGGCAATCTGGTTTAACCCGGATAGACAGACCAGTTTCACAAACCACCCATGCATGTGTAGAGATCAATGGAAGAATGTTAAGGGAAGGAAATCAAGCGAGCTGAATTGCACAAGCAGAGAGACAGAGGAAGTGTATGGGCAGAAACTGTAATGTAAAGTCATGTAGACAGAGGTAGTTAGCTTCAACTTGCTGCTATGCTGTTGCGTTATCTAGGAAGCGGTGGGTCAACAGGTGTAATTTACACACACACAATACGAATTCCCAAATCAAATTTCCAAACAAGCATACACATGTTCTAGCTCAAGCAATCATAAACAAACCCACATAGTTTTATATAGTTTGACACACCAAGAGTATGTACACACACACATGCTAATACACCTCCACACTCCCCTGACACTATTGCAGACAGACTGTGGGGTCAACTGCTCTCTTACTGTGTCACTTGAGCTTTGGCTCAGGGCCCAGCTCGGCTCACAATGACCTCCCCATGTGGCAATGCACTCCCCCTGCTGTAAACAAGGCCACGTGTGTGTGTGTGTGTGTGTGTGTGTGTGTGTGTGTGTGTGTGTGTGAGAAGAATTCAAAATGAAAATCTAGTCCATTGTTTATGGACTATCAGTTTATAATCATGAAATGTCCTCCATATTGCTTACAAATCATACTTGATGGTTTTGCTGTAGAACAGTCGTTGGGTGGCTAAGCCATTTGTCTTTTCTCCGATGTTGCTGCTCTGACACACAGCCCAGGTCAATACTGTAATTTTAAAAACCTCACCGGATGTGTTGCATGTGAGTGATTGATGACTGAATTTTCATTTTTAAGGGAAATAAATCAACTATTCCTTTAAGAGACCAGTATCGAACTTAAAGGGTTCTTCACGGCAATATCAGTCAACTTGGTGTTGTTTTATTACTTTATGAATGACATTTATCTGTTTTGGTTTGTTTGCTTGTTTCTTTATAGTGATAAGTAGACTCCTAAAGGTATTTGGATTCACCTGTGTTAAATCTTTTTTCCTCTTTTGTCCATTTGGTATCGAGTCTGGTAAATTTTCAGCACATACTGTGTGTGTGTGCTCAACCATTAAACATTTGGAGTCACTGAAGAATTGCTGACTTTACCCTTTAGCCAGCAACCAATCACAAGTGGTGGGAGCAGCCATGTAAATCATTGCTTTTAAGAAGAAGGCATATTTTATTATTATTTAATGATTAATTATAAAAAAAAATACACAAACGCCTCAACTGGATCTCTACACATGACATGCATTAATGTTGGGAAACATGTCGGAGTGAGGCGGCTGGCTCATAGGACACCGCTAGCTTCAGAACAATGCACAGTTACAGTCACAACTAGGAAATTGTGTTACGAAAATTAAATTGTCCTCTGCGTCTATGTACAGTAGTCAGATAAGGCTTCTATGTGAACATCATAAGTTCAGTTTTCTTATTCTGAGGTACAACTGTATATCAGAAGTATTCCCTTAAAAATAAAAAAATTAAATGTTCTACTGCTCTGTGAATCATGGCATGTACTTGGACCGTGTCTATTTATCTGTTTGACAGAACTCAATGCCAAACTCTGGTGTAAGTTTGTGTGTTTCTATGTCTCCTTGAATGTGTCTTTCAGAACACACCAGTGGGCACATCAGTGTTCATGGTGAACGCCACGGATCCAGACCAGGGCACCGGAGGTAGCGTTCTCTTCTCCTTTCAGCCGCCTTCTCCCTTCTTTGCCATCGACGGAGCCCGAGGCACCGTCACCGTCATCAAATCCCTGGACTACGAGACCACCTCAGCGTACCAGCTCACTGTCAATGCCACGGTCAGCACACACGTAACACAAATGCTCTGTTTACGTCAGACCCAACGGGCTCGTTCCAATTAATCCTCATGCATATCCTGAAACTTTTTTTCTCCTCCTATTAGGATCAAGACAAAGCGAGACCTTTGTCCCGGCTTGCCAACCTAGCCATCAGCATCACTGATGTCCAGGACATGGACCCCATATTTACCAATCTGCCCTACAGTACCAACATAGAGGAGCACGTTCCCCTGGTCAGTCATACAATCGCACATGACATCACAATGCAACTTCTTCTATCCTATTCCTGCAGGTGTTATGTGAAACTCTGTAGCCTTTCCATTTTTTTTCTCTACCGTCCTTCTCCGTTTAACATATTCCACTTATCTTTCACCTCATTGCTCATCCGCAGCTCCTACTGTCCCATGTTCCTCTTTGATTGTTCAAAAGAGAGTTTGGAGCAGGCGTAATGGAGAAATATGGTTAAAAACACAGGCCTTAGTTATTATCAGGGCAGGTTGTCTCACCTCTCATCCTCACTCCAGGAACCCACACACACGCCCTCAAACTCAGCCCGGGGCCGTGGCATACAGCACTGCAGGAGCTGGAGTCTGTAATTACTGTGGGAGATTTACAGTCCGGCTTCAGGGATGTGAGGCCCTCTAGTAAAAGGTCACGGGAGCTATAGGATTTATCTCACCATGCTATAGCATATTTGCTGCACGTGTGAGAAGTATGCAGTCTCTGTATTGTTTGAAGTACTAAGCAGTGGAGGCTCTCCATGACCTTACCTTTTGTCTTTATTGCAAGTAGGGTTAGTAATGGGTATTTAATACACTGAGTGTCTGTTTCCCTCTACACCATTATGTTCACTCCCCTGACTCAGCCCCTCTAAACTCGGGTTCCCAGGTGGCTAATGGTCCAGCTATTGATGTTTCCACTCGTAGAGATAGAATTACACACAGGGGCATAATACTGTCCGTCCTTATTTTCCTCTTCTCCCTAACCTAGCCTTTCCCCCACACTCTAACACCCCACCTGCATATCCCCACGTCCCACCGGCCGCCACGCGCTGTAGTAGAAATGTCAAGTCCTACATTTGCATGCATATTAACGGGGCGTGACGGAGTCGACGCACGGTGTCATCCCCACTCTCTGATTCATCAGCTGTCACCAGGAAGGTCACAACAAGAGGGGGTGGGGAGAGCAGGGTAGGGAGGGGGCTTAAGGGGGGTAGGAGCTAGAAGAGACGTTGGGGTAATATTAAAGCTTTAGTGCGTAACTTATGTTGCTCCCATGAGGAATTCTGAGTATTTGAAACACCTCTGTTGGTGCATCATACATGAGGTAAGCCTTCTGTGATCGCACATGAATTTCATACTTTCTGCTGTACGTCCAGGTTTTTTCTAGGCAGTAGAATCAACAACTGAACCATTTCTTGGGCTCTTCTTGGGATTTTTCTGAGCTCCTGCACCAGTGTCGGGGAGGGCAACACCAGTTTGTAAACGCTACTATACTGAGAAATACAGAGAGAGTTTTGTGGAGCCGATCGGCTTAATCAAATTTGTATCAACTTGTCAGCAATGGCTTAAATGTAACCAACATTACTTTACATGAAAAAAGGGAAGGCACTATTGTTTAAAAAAAAATAATAACATGACAAAAATTGTCAAGACGGCAACACTTTGGATCATAAAGTTGACAATGGTGAGTGGATTCCAGATTTCTCACAACAGCTGAATGCTAGTAAGCCTATGTACTGTATTACTGCCTGGTGTTGAAGCTTTTGCCTCTAACAGTATGGCGCAATGTATAATCCCATCATGCAACGCTGCAGGATTAGGTCAAGGCAGGCGTGCAACCAAAAATCTGTTATGGAGCCCCGTTGACCAAACAACAGATACAGACAGGATGATAACAGTGCTTAAAGTGAAACGTAGAAATACGGGCCAACAGTGCCACTGCTCTCATGTGCTATTCTAACAGGCATGTGTCATCTCCATTAGGCAGTGTTGGGAGGTGATAAGCCGTGGGCGTACAGTGAGACGGAACGAGTGTCAACTGTTCTCAAGGCCCATGACATTTACACGTACAGGGAATTCAAACATGGATCCCTGTCATAGGTCATTTCTCAAAGGTGTGAGTGCACACATACTCACGCACATGCAAAAAAATAAAAAATAGATCCCTTTATTGCTGCCTTTTTCTCCAGCCAATCAACCCGTCATCCGTAGTAAACTTTGATAAAGGAGTAGAAGATTTTTTTTTTAAGATACAATCACAGGGCAGGAATTTCAACTGTTACCACTGTGAATCCAGGCTGCTTGGACTGGCATTTAAGCCCCACTCTAGGACAAACACAATTTGGCTGTCAAATCAATGAGGAGAAAGAGAGAAAAAGAGAATGGGTTCGGGAGGGGGGGTGGGGGGGATAATGCACTGTATATCTAAAAATGAAAAGAAGAAGGCGGGGGGGTGGCTTTGGTTTGGGTAGATGTGCTGGTGTATGTGTGTGTCTCTGTGTGTATGCAGGAGGGAGGGATTGTATCTTTGACGGTTGATTGAACATATTCCACTTGTGTGGACAGCTCGAGAATATTGCTCATATTACTTCAGCATCACTTCTTCTCCTCACTCGCTTTCTGTGTCCCTTATTTTTCTCTCCGAGTCCGTCCCTAAATAGTAGTGTGTGTGTGTGTGTGTGTGTGTGTGTGTGTGTGTGTGTGTGTGTGTGTGTGTGTGTGTGTGTGTGTGTGTGTGTGTGTGTGTGCGCGCCTGTGTTTGCGTGCGTGCGTATGCCTGTGTGTGTGTTTCCATCTCAGCTAGTGACTGGTGTGAATCACTCTTTCTAAAAGGCTTGTAATTGATTCGGCTGTAATTGGTCAATGACAGGAGATGCTTTGGCAGAAATGGAGCATAAACACGCCTTAGACACAATTTGCAGAATCAATGGGAGGCAGCTTGCATGGGTGTGGGTGAGAGAGCGGAGGGGAGGGGGGTATAGAGGGAGCGAAGGAGGAGAGAAGGAAGGAAATTGTGAAGTAGGGAGGGTCTCTCCATCGCTCACTGCAGCAGCACTGGGGTTTTTAAGTATCACCACCGTGTCTGATTGAGGCACGAAGGCTGAGAAAGCTCAACGGATCAAAGACTTTTGACAGCCCTCTCTTCTTTTCTTTCTTTCTCATGCCATCTTTTTTTCAACTAGCATACTGTGGTTTTGTCATAGGAGAGTTTTAAAAACAATGAAGAGAGGAGAAATAAACCCCAACGAGATGCCATTAACACACTCCATAATGAAAAATAGATGGTTTTACAAGACCCAGAGGTTTGCCTGCTGCAATGTTAATCACCCTCTGGATATGGTGTTACCAATTGGTTTCTTTAATATGTGTGTGTGTACGTATGTGTGTGCTCTTATATTTCAAAATTTGGTGGGAGAGAATCGCTCATTTATGATTCTCATTAGTTGTTAGCTATCTGTTTTAGAAATATTGTGATTTAACTAGAAATGAGGAATTTACTCACAAAAAAAAGTAATCATATTTTCTTTATTTTGCAATAGCTGTATACTATGACACCAGGTTTATTGTCATCAGTGACAGGACAAATCAAAGTTGACCCTACTGTAAAAATGCTCAACATTGTGAAGGTTACATGCAGCTTATTCTACATGTTTTGTGTGTGTGTCTCTGCAGGGCTACGAAGTGCGGAAGATAACAGCCATTGACCAGGATCTTGGGCGACCGAGAGGCATCGGCTACACCGTCATCGCAGGTCTGAGTCACATAATCAATCTGACATACACAGCACAGAGAGGGGGAATCGATCACCTCTTATCATAATCCCACAGCAATAATAGACAAGTCTCATCAAGCACACAAATCAATAACAGCAGAGAGCAGCACCTCAGAATTGGAGAATGGGCTCCCCCGTCAGCAGTTATTAATTGCTGTTTGGTGCAGTTGTGTGGAAGTCAGCCTTCATTTTAGTGTTATCATTCCCAAATTGGCTCACGCTGTCAAAGCAGGATTATAGTTCAGCAGAGGAATACTTTTACCATTGGAAGAAGACGGTGATGTCATGTGTTGTTGTCGCGTACTTGTGTTTTGGTTAGATATGTCTCATGAGCAGTTTATTTGAATGAGCTAAGCTAAAGTGTCAGTGCTTAATGACCACCGTATATGGCTTCCTCCCAAATTCCATAACCTGTGTTGGTGTTATGATTTCTGAGAGTTTCACTTTAAAGAAGATGAGAGGAAGAAGCTCCAGTTGGCACAGAGCTGATAAGGCTATGGCAGGGAGCCTGCTTAAATATTCTGTTTTTTTATTTTTTATTTTTTAACCTGTGCCAAGGATGTGATTTTTATGCCTGCCAGTTACTTTCATATTTGTCTGTCTGTCTGTCTGCCAAGAAGATATCTCAAACACTAATGAACAGATTATCATGAAACTTGGTGGACACATTAACCCTGGGGGCAAGGGGTTCTAAGCCAGGTTTTGCTATTGGTTCATATCTAGGATTGTCACAATTAGACGGGTATCTTGTTATGTAACCTCATCTACACTCAACAAAAATATAAACGCAACACTTTTGTTTTTGCTCCCATTTTTCATGAGATGGACTTAAAGATCTAAAATTCATTCCAGATACACAATATTACCATTCCTCTCAAACATTGTTCACAAATCTGTCTAAATGTGTGATAGTGAGCACTTCTGCTTTGCTGAGATAATCCACCCCACCTCACAGGTGTGCCACATCAAGATGCTGATCTGACATCATGATTAGTGCACAGGTGTGCCCTAGACTGTCCACAATAAAAGGCCACCCTGAAATGTGCAGTTTTGTCTCACAGCAAAATGCCACAGATGCCACAAGCATTGAGGGAGCGTGCAATTGGCATGCTGACAGCAGGAATGTCAACCAGATCTGTTGCTCGTGCATTGAATGTTCATTTCTCCACCATAAGCCGTCTCCAGCAACTTTGCACAGCCATTGAAGAGGAGTGGACCAACATTCCACAGGCCACAATTGACAATCTGATAAACTCTATGCGAAGAAGATGTGTTGCACTGCATGAGGCAAATGGTGGTCACACCAGATACTGACTGGTTCTGAGTCCCCAGACCCCCAATAAAGCAAAAAAATGCACATTTCAGAGTGGCCTTTTATTGTGGACAGTCTAAGGCACACCTGTGCACTAATCATGATGTCAGATCAGCATCTTGATGTGGCACACCTGTGAGGTGGGATGGATTATCTCAGCAAAGCAGAAGTGCTCACTATCACACATGTAGACAGATTTGTGAACAATGTTTGAGAGAAATGGTAATATTGTGTATCTGGAATGAATTTTAGATCTTTAAGTCCATCTCATGAAAAATGGGAGCAAAAACAAAAGTGTTGCGTTTATATTTTTATTGAGTGTAGTTAAATACCTGGAAATATAGGAATGATTTCAGAACCCTGTTCTGACTTTGCAGTATTTGAGTAATAGCAAGTGGGAATAGAAATAAGTGATGGTGGAGGTATTCTTTTTGATGCATTTTTGTATGTCTGTGCTGTCCCTGAGTGTGTACACACAACTGCACTGTTTTATTCTCAACCTGAGAGTAATGTTACTTGCTGAAGGTTGAGCGTCTTTGCTTAATGACACTTCAGTGTTCGTATTATTATTAACTTTTCCCTCAGTGTCCAAAGTCTGTGAATTTGAACTGAAAACTTATTGTTCTTGCAATGTGGTGTTGATTATCACTAGATTAAGGCAATACTCCAACCATCATAGTAACATATTAATCAGGTTATCTCACTCAAAGTAAATTTGTAATAGATTAGGCATAACTCAATTAACACCACTCAATAATATTACGATAACTATCTTCTACATTATTCCTGCTGTCACACCTTTGTAGTACCATCTGGTGTCTTTTGGTCTTATAATTGAGTATAGAAAATGTTTCTTTTTTCTTTTATTATGTTTATGCTTATAACACACCATTCTTACAATAACTTTTTTGAATTATAACCAGCCACTGAATGTGTCTTTGTCATATATATGAGTGTAGAAGGGAAACAACCTCATGTTCACCTTGTTCATTTACATATTTGTTACCAATGTCTTCTGTTTGTTCTTGCCAAAAAAAAGATCAGGAGACGTTTTTCTGTAGAGTGATGCCCTCTTTTTCTCTGTGCTCCTTGTAAACTTCATGTTCTTTTTAAGATCAAAAGCACAAACCCTTTTGACTCGGCGCTGATGTGAAAGCGCTCTAATACCCCCGTAGGGTGTTTATTTTCAACACAATCAACGCTTCGATCCTGAAGGACGAACAATCCCTCCAAGATCCTTCAGGTCTGAATCATTGATCTGTGTGGGGAAAAGCAACACACACAGTTTGGAGGATTACAGCCGCACATGGACTGTATCCTTTAAACTCTGCATGCCCCCATGTCGAACCCAGGACGGTCAGGATGGGAGGACTTGTGGGTGCCAGCTGGCTGATAAGGGCTGGCCCCGCTTGATGAACCTTGTGCACCATGGGAATTTTAGGTGATGAAGATATTCATTGTTGAGCCATCTGCTGAGTCACTGCCTGACCTCACAGCTGAACGAAGAAATTTGACCCTATGTGTGTGTGTGTGTGTGTGTGTGTGTGTGTGTGTGTGTGCGTGTGTGTGTGTGCGTGTGTGTGCGTGTGTGTGTGCGTGCAGGCATATGCGCATGTGTGCGTTCATGTATCTTTGCCTTATTGCGTGTGTGTGTGTGCACAGTCCACAGCCCAGACCAGTTCTCTATGGAGCTTCACTACAAACATTCGGCTCCCATTCAGTGAACACACCTACTCAGTCTTACTTATCGTCGGCTGCCACATGTTGTATTGTTGTGTGTGTTGTGTATTTGTTGCAAAGTTGAAGGGCTGAGTTAAGCTCTAGAGGAGAAGAGCATTAAAAAGACATTAATTAGGTGGTGCGATGTATTCCCAGTCATGGCAAAATTAAGAGTTATAGCACCGCACTAAGCCCTTATGGAGATGGAGCCTGTAGGCTTGATACAATCATTATAAGTTTGATAGATAATGGAAGTTGAAGGGTGATGTTGTGCCAAGAGAGAAAGGTGGGAGGGTAAGGTTGTCGGATGATGCATTTTCTAAGTGTGTGGTTTTGTTGTGTGAGTGTGTTTTTGTGTGTGTGTGTGTGTGTTTGTGTGTGTGTGTGTGTGTGTGTGTGTGTGTGTGTGCACTTGTACATGTGTACTTGCACATACTGTATGTCTGTGGTGCCCTGCTGCAGTCAGAAGTGTGTGAGGGCGTGCTTGTTTATGCAGACTTAAGTGTGACTCTGCACGGCTCCTCCCCTTGCTTTCCTGCTCCTCGCCCCGAGTGTCCTCAGAGAGTGCGCTTAGCTCCTGCGGGACTCGTCTCATTAGTTCAGTAATTAAGATAAACGAGGTTTTAATTGCAGCTGTGATTTATACTAATGATTGTGGGACTCAAGATGAGGATTTCCTTTCCCCTCCTCCAATCGAAGGGGGAATCTGGGATTGCATGTGTAAAAGCGATATCATCACCGCAGCACAGCGCTCTGCCGCCAATGCTGCAGTTGTTATTGTTGTTAAGATGAGGGAGATTTGTGTGTGTGTGTGTGTGTGGGGGGGGGGGGGGGGGTTGATGGTGGTTCTGATGGTAAATCCCAGGTGCACAGGCTATGATGTATCCCCTTGTTGAACCTCTGACCTACTGGTCTCTTTTTGTGTAAAAAGCTCTATAACCCACCACTGAAATTTTTTTAACATGCCCTTTGTGATTCCCCCCCCCAAAACCACTGAATTATAGAGGTGTATAGAGATGTTGATTGAATGCCTTGATTTTCTTCATTGCATTTCAAACAGTGGCATCTAAATGTGCTTTATTGCTTAATGATGATGTACATTTCAAATGGGATTTGCATAATGTTTATCAAAGACCAGCTGAAAAGCAGCATTAACCATGTGATGTTTGTCTGAAACCCCATTTAAACAAACAAGATTCTTTTTTTTTATAATAGTTTCTCCAGTTGTATTTTCTTCAATATTCATGTTAGTGTGCATATTGCTGAGGAGCATGATGTAATGAATTTAAATCATGGGTCTTGCAGATTCTTGCGATAATTTAATTTGTAATTTTGCAAGCCTTTTTATTTCAGAAAGCGTTGCACAGTCCCTGGCAAATCATTATTGATTGGACAAAAGTTATAGAGGCTTTCTGGCAATAATCACGATTACCTACTGTAGCTCTCTCCTGGTACTACTAATGTTGAGCTGAATATTTGATACGTTATAAAGTCTAAATGTTCCTCTACTGATCTGAAACGCTCACCTAAGAGGACTCATCATTTTATATGTAAGAAAAATGTGATCTTCCAAATTGTTATTACATTCTCTGTCTAATTTAGCCACTGGCAGTATTATAGCTAGTGTATCTTTTACACTAGTTTCTCTATGTGACTTAAATGTGTATTTAAGTCACATAGAGACATATGAAAACATTTGTTCCAGGCTAATGCTAATAATTTGCCCACTCGGTATCAATTTAAACCCCACTGGTTAATCTTTCAGAACAATAAACCAAAATAGAAAAAATATTAATGAGTGACGGAAATGTTAATATGCATCTATGATATGTCAAACTGGAGTTGTATGCAAAGATACAGTGATATTAAAGCTTCATTTTGTAACTGTCATCAACAAAATCAAGCACATGTTTGGGCAGGTGTGCAGTTGTTCACAGGAATAAACTTCACAATATATAAAGACTACACATGTTGTATTGTCTGAAATTCAGCAATGAACGTTTATATTTACCTGTGCTTTACATATTAGCTTTTGGCCAACAGCATGAGAAACAAAGAGTCCCAAAACAACTGCCATTATCAACTCAAACCCACCCCCAAGGACGACCAAGGCAAAAGCACATTCAGCCTTAGTCAGTCTCACCAACTCTTAACAACCTGAGGGAAAGACACTCCAAAGTCTGGATGGACTCACGCTGGCACAGTGTCTACACAATACACGTGTGTGCATAAGTAAACAAATGGCTGGACCACCCCCCCCCCCACACACACACACACACACACACACACACAAACAAATACACACACACACACACACCACTTTACAAACACGTACAGACAAAAACATAGGGACGGGGAAGATGAAGAAAGAAGAAGGGAAATGCGATCAAAACACAGTGTATGTATTTGAAGTAAAACGAAAATTAACATAAACTTTGTCTCTCTAAAAAGAACTTGGCTCTCATATTCCTGTTACAGAGAGTTAGGCTTGTCCAAGAGTATTGCTGTCCGTACGGATAAGAGTTAAGCCCTCATGTATACTTTGTGTAGCCTCTCCACTCTGCTGTAATGTTAGTGTAAGAACAAGCTGAATGAAAGTCAGCCTAGCGTCTCACAGAAGGAGCGGACGTTCCCCAAGCCTTTGGTATCAGCCCGTTGTTTATCTGTGTGCTTGTTTCTATCTCTTTTGTCACACGCAAGCACAACTAATCCTCATCTTAAGCTCCTTTTCCATCTCTGCCCTCTTCTCTTTTCTTTTGGACCATTCTCCATTCTTTTTTTCATCACAATCGTCTTGGGAAAACTGTCTGCTGCAAAGAAATTGTCACAATGCCAGTCAACTTTGTTTTCATATACTCTTGCCTGACCGCATTGGATTTTAATTTGCAGCAACCCAAGCAGAATAATTGTCTAAATTGATAAAACATGATAACTACATTTTTCTATTTACTAAAAAAAAAGTACTTCAGTACTTTGAAGTTTGTGAAAGGCTGCAGCATGAGACCATGTATTGCACAGAAACATTGTATAGCCACAGGCATGGACTGACTTCCATGGCCCTTTGTCTGGGCCGGCATGTAAACACACTGTGTGCCTCTGCCACGGTAGTGAGACAGACCACCCTGTCCTGTGCAGTGGGTCTGAGGGAGACGGCTGGCCTCGCCTTCCAGCCCCCCTCCCCTCCCCCCCATAGCTCTCATGTCAGACAGGTATAGTGCCATTTCCTTGCCTGGACGGACTGATAAATAGTAAAGGCGATTATTTTCTCCTCGTCCGCCTTTCCCCCCATGTATCTCTATCCTACAGTACCGCTACACCCCGATGCCCTGATTCCAATGCTACCGAAACTCCTATCAGCAGGGCATGCTGTAATATGGACAAGGCTAATACCTGTTATTCTATGGGGAGCTCTTCTTGTGACTGCTGTGTCACTAGGATTTTCTGCAAGTTTTTCAATTAGACGCTCTAAGGCTCTCCGCAGCCTTTTGCTATGTAATCTCTCAGAGAAGGCAGATAGTCTGCGGCACACTGATCACAACACAATCCAAAGTCTAGTCGACTCTAGTACAGCCTAGCAGTTGTGTTCACAATGAAGCCCAGACCTCACACTAGGTTATTATATATAGGTCATATACAGTAGGTTTGCTCATTTTATCTTTGATATCTTCTTGATTCAAACAGTGTTCAAACTAATACAGGTTTCTTCAGTCAGCCAATGTCACACGATTAAATGCACTGTTACATTCTAGAAAATGTTATTAAATATTTTAAAATTGCCCAAAATCAGACACTAAAGGTCTACCTTTGAAGGTACCTTCAAAAGAAATCAAGCAACAATGCTGAAAATAGGAAAAGACTAGATTACATTTACCAAGTTTCAGACAAAGTCCTCAGTTCTGCCCCTGATACTATCAATTGTTTGTCCATTAAACAAAAAATATTTTTAGCAACATTACATCCCAAACATACAGTATATATTTTAGCTTTATCTATTGGTGTTAAATGATCTCCTCTCTTTGCATTTATCTACCGGATAAATAGGATCCTGCCAGATTGAGAAATGTTATCCCAAGATATTGGCCTCTGAACAAGCACATCTCCAGATGTCAAACCTAGTTTCCTCTGATGCTGTCTTCCAGCCAGCTGTTGTATCGTGGAGTGTGTGCAGAAACAGATTTTTTTTTATCATCTAGCAAACTACAAAAAGAATATCAGATAGAAGGGTAAATGCCAAGTACTGTAGTCTACTCTTGGAGAAAACAGACAAATGTTCACACATGCTCACACACGATGTGAAATGATAAAACTACACTGCCTGCACAATGCTGTTGAAAATGTAACACTGTGAGCTCACAGGTCAAAGCCAGCAATCAATAAACCTGAGTTTGAAGAGAGCACTTCTAGTAAAGGTTTTTGAGTTGAACGCCAAGAGAAAAGGTTATATATTAATCTACTATATAAACCAAAACCATAAACCCTTAAAATAATGTTTCCCTGTCCATCATTGCAGAGATCTGGGTTGAATGTTTTATTTAACGCAATTGGCCATGTTGGCTGGTGGGAGGCAGGTGTGGTATTCTGTTCAATAACTGGTAACTCCAACTGGTACTTGGGACAGAACATTGTCGGCACCTTAATGGTTGGTCTGAACCTTCCTTGTATACTCAAAACATGCCCAGTTTGTGGATTAAGGGTGTTGAGCATTACCCTCCCTATAGGAATTTAAACAGAATGTAATAAATTAAAACACAGCACAAGGTCTGAATGGTGCAAAAGTTGATTTCAACTGTCACCAGCCTTTTGTCAATGCTGGAATATAGCCGAACACTTGTTTATGCGGTCAGCATGTTAAAAGTACAGCGTCAGAGTTTAATTTAGTTTGCCTTTGGCTGCAGTGCATGTTTGGACAATCAGGGCAGTCTGGGCCATTATGATCACAGGGTCGATTTGGAAACATTTTGTTGCTCAGCACAATGTTGCACTGTTCCTTATTATGACATCCCTTGATGGTATAAAAAAAATCTGACATTATTGTGTTACAATGTGAAGGCTAGAAATGTAGAAAGATAAATGTAGGGGGTCAGATTTATGAAAACTCCTCAAGATGCGGTTTCTAATCGTAGCTGAGACATCATAACCTCCTTAGTAAACATGGATTCACCCACTATGTCAACCATAGGTGGTAGCTGGATAGCTGCTTTCATCCGCCACACATTGTGTTGCAATATTTGTCCTTGAATCTTTTTTTTAAAAGAAAAACTTTTGATCAAACTAGTTCATTTAGTATTCATGAAATGCAGCTTCTTTGCCAATGGCAAGACACCCACAGGGCCATTATCACTCTGCATCACACGTAGAAAATCATATGCACTGGTAGCTGTCATACACTGAGGTGTGTGTCAATGCACTGTTCAGCATGTGCGCAAGTTAGTCAGAGTATGTGAGAAGCTGTTCATTTAGATTCACAAGTGAGTGTCGTTTAAAGACAATAACTAAAACCTCATCATCAGCAACGTGATTTGCCTGTAGGCGTAATCCCTAAAAGTGACACTAATTTGTGTACATTTCGCAAAGTACACAAATCTTAGCCCCAAGACTCTTGAGCACTGGCTGCATTCCATATCACATTACTAGAATGTTCCCGCACCCCCATAGTGTTGTCAAAAACTAGAGAAAACAGTTGTCACTTGCTTAGTCATGCCGATTACACTTGGAGAACTCCTGCTTTGGCTGTCCTCTAAAGCTCATTGCTCGGTGAAAGTCATTGTCATCAACTTGTCACACATGCCATTGAACTGCTCAGATCAAATGCCTTATTTCTGCTGTTCTCTTTGGGCAATCCCCACATAATAACCACATATGTATGTGTTCAACTGTCGCGACTCAATACGCTCTGACTCTCCCATTTCTAGCCTGAGTATCCATTTTCCCCTCTCTGTCTCTGCACTCACTATTTTGCTCTTTGTAAGTGCAGGAGAATTTCAATGAGGAAACTATGCTCAGTAAATGAGCCCTTGGTTCATTGTTTGTGACACAATAATTTAAATGTGTTTGTCAATAGATAATATGAAATTTGAACCAGTGTTTCTCTTTATGCTTTGGTGATGCTGAGATGAGTCAGAGTGACAAATTATTTGGATTACTTTTATCTTGTAATTGAAGTAGTAGCTATTAAAGCTATTTGGCGCATACTGAATTTGCACCACAAGGAAATAATGGCTGTTGGTGTGTGTGTGTGCAATTCTCGTGGGCATTTATGTAGGTGTGCGAGTGCATTTGAGTGCGTACTTCGCATTAGACAAAATCATGGCATGGTTTCTCATTTTCCAGTCCAGTACTGTTGGTAATGTGAGACCTAATCCTCCGGAGTCTCTCATAGAATCAAACTGCCCGTTAGCACCACGTGCACTCTGACACACACAAACACACACACACACACACACACACACACACACACACACACACACACACACTCACAAAGATTTCTGAACAAACACCACCACTGAATTTGAATAGCAAATGCAAATACGAAGTGTGTTTTTATTTGTGAAAAACTGTAGCGTGTGCATATCAGTGTGCAGCAATTTTACCTCCTTGGGGGTCTAATCACAGTGTCCTGGCAGATCAATGGAGAAAACTTTCTATCAGCAATTAGAATATGATTAGATTTCCCTCTCAGTGGGACCTGTGAGTCACTCTGTGTATCATTTCAGTCTGTCTCTCTGGTCAAGCTCTACACACGGCGCAGATGAGGTGGAAGACCTTTTTGTGGAACCTGAAGCGGGCTGCATACAGACAGTAGAACTAGAGCAGGTGTGTGTTTGTTTGTGTATAAACGCCACTCGTTGCTTGGCCAGGTGAGTGCCCAGTCGTCCGGCTACAGAGCGGCTGTTGGAGTAGATTGGCAATGCTAGTCAGGCCACTGAAGCTGACAAAGCAATCTAGATATATGATGCCCTCGGTGAGTGGGTTTGAATCCCTGGTGCACGTTAGCCTGCAACCACCGATAGTTATCAACATCAACCTTGTGCCTGACGGTCCCATCCGAGGAAAAAAGAAAGAAATGTTGCATAAATGCTTCATCAGCTAATTTTCATTTGTACGCAGCACAAAACGGCAGGCATTTTGTTTTGTTTTCAAGTTCCGTCTTACAATGACAAACTATTACTCCTATTATGCAATATGGGCCAAGCGGTTACTTTCATAATATAACATTGATTGCACAGGGTCATCTTTTTGCTTGGGAACAATCAATCCTTATATACGTTTCATTATCTTGTCTTCCTGTGTCTAGTGTTTTCAGTAAATTGCCAAACACACAAAAACCTATAGTGGCAAAAGGAATTAAAACTCTTGTCCAGTGTGAACAAAGGAGCAAGTAGCGTGACATTATTTAAGAGCCACAAAGTCAACACGTCAGGCTTTCCAACAGGAGAACGCTGTTTGTTTTACATTTTCTATTGCTATTCTTACCATGCTGACAAAGGTCCACTAAGTAAAGGGTGAATATATCATGTTAAGCAAAGCTACTCTCTCCCTGACTCTTAACAAGACATTGAAACAGTGACGTTTCAACAAAGTCGTCCTGACATATCATTCAGGAGTATCCGTAAATTTGAAATATGAGTTTGATTTAAATGTTTTTTTTTTTGTTTTTTTCATGTTGAGAACTTGAGTGATGCAGGGTTCATGGTTCAGCATTATTAACCCTCTTTTCCCATACAACAAATACATCGATTATGTAAAATGGATATAATCGACAGTAGTTTTTGTACTTTCTAGCCTCCTCACTTTCAACACCTTTTGGCCTCAATATAGGCTAATTACCCAAGGGCTCTGCTCTCCTCCTCCCCACTATGCCCCCTCTGTGGGCTTTATTCTATACCATCCCTACTCTCCATTCCAGGCTAGGTACAGGGCAATAATAGAACAGTGAGTGGGGAGTGGGGAACACAGCCATGGGTTAATCTGTTGACCCTAGCCGTTGTGCACTGTGGACTTACCATCTGACCATGTTTCTCTGGAGTCTAGACCTCAGTATAAACTATCTGAAAGAGAGATATTCTTAATCCTCGGAGAGCAGCTCAAGGTTCATTGTGAGAACTACTTACAAAAAATGGATGCGCAAATACACATGTGAAATTGGGGATTATGTTTAATGAATTGTATCACATATTGACTAAATAGAAGTGATAGCAAAACCAGCAGTTAAGACTTGTTTTTGTAATTAATTATCAAGACTTTGGTTCTGACAATGGCATATAATGTAAAAGGGCTCCAATGTGCGCAGTGTCCATTTTCAGTAGATGTTTCTTTTCAGTGAGAGCTATATATGCAACACTCAGCCGCTGCCCTCAAACTAATAAACTGGTGTTTGTGGTGTATATATACTCACATATTTTCCTACTTGTACATAGACAGGGGACTATTTCACTGGACATTAGCTATTTATTTTTTCATGCAGAGAGTATCCCGTTATTTATACAGTCATTTGGAGCACAGAGGAGTTGCTGTGCTATCAGTTGGTAAGAGTGGTCTGAATTAACGAGACTTGAGTGAATTATTGCAGTTCCATGTGGACTTGACTGAGCCATCTCACTCCGCTCTGTCTGCTCCTTTGTTTGCCTTCCTCTGAACAGATCGCTAGGATAACATTGACATGTATGAACTGCCACTATCTAAAGATTGCACTGGGACTTCCTCAGGTCTTATAAACGCATATGGCAAGAACAAAGAATCACAATGAAATTGTAAATGCATTTAGTGTTGAATGATTCATCTCACTTGACCACAGAATGTATAGAGTGGGGGAGTAGGGGAGGGTGGAACAAAAGTAGTGGAGAGGTAAGGGGCCATTGGGTGTATTTCCGTTTGTTGTCTCCATCTGCTGGGTGTAATTAGCAGGCAACAGCTACCACGGCAAAATGCCTCGGAGAGAGCCAGACTGAGTGTGTCAAAGAAGAACGTACAGATTATTAATGAGAAGGGCGGTAATTTGAAAAGGAAGAGAGGGAATAAGAAAATATGAGAAGATGACTCAAGAGGGTCTCCGTCTAATATTTTAACCAGTGTAATTGCAGTGAGTAGAGAAACCCAGACACACTTGAACTTGTTAATAGGAACAGTGCAGCATTCATAATTTGGAATTCCCCTCTTTGAAAGAGTGCATAGACTATAACAATGTTAATGCCTCAGCCTAAATGAAGTGATGTAGTTCAGTGTGCTAGCATTGTAGTCCAAAGGTCTGGTAGGCAATCTTATTGTTGTGGGATTTTTCTCTCAGCAGAAGCTTAGCTAATTTAAAGTAATTAAAGAAGTGTACTGTATTTCCTGTATTGAAAGTGCAAATTAATTGGAATCAAGTAATAAACCTCTGAACACATTCTTATATGTTTGAGTCTTAAGCGATTGCAGTGGCATGATGTTGTCAGTGTCATTTAGGTCAAAACTCTTTGCATCTGTCGTATTTAGGACTAACATTAGCATATGAATTAAATCTTATTAGAATAAATGTTAAATACTATGTTTTTTTAATAAAATTTAAATTTTTTAATCTTACTTAACTGCATGTATTAGTGGAATGGTATGCTTCTTTGCTCTTGGATTAGCGGAGCAATAAACAAGGACAATGCACTTCATTATTGTAAGATCTTTATCATTATAGTGATTAGAGTTTTACAGCAAGTCGGGAATATGACTATTTGTTTTGTTCTCTTGAACGAATTTAAGAAAAAAACGTAAGAAGATATTGGTGAATGAGGCCCAATGCTCCAGAGCACTACTAGTGGTCAAAATTCCATAGAGTCCCTTTAAAACATGAACTGATCTGTTTGTAGTTTAGGGGGATTTTTGTGCCCATGCTCTCTTCAGTGGTATCACAGCAATTGATTGATTGATTGATTGGTTGACATTTTTTTTTCGAACATGTAAAATAATGAACTTTATCAAAATACATTGCAACTTTAATTCATTAAATGTGAATAAGTTTGCAAGTTACACTCATGAAAAGTGAAAAGGAATCTGACAAAGAAGCAACAGCAGTGGAAGGAGGTCTGAGAGTCATATTGAACAAAGGGATGCAGAAGAGGCCGGTTGTTGGCAGGCTGGAGATGGTGGGTCAGCCTCGAGGCAGGTACAGAGACAAAAGAGATCTCTGCAAAAACTGTATCCATATTGTATGACACGGAGACACACACACAGCTCATCCACTGCCTATCCTCCCAGAGTCTCCTTGCGCAATGTGAATTATCCATAACACCAGTTGAGTTTGTCCATCTGACTGTCTTTACTGTTTCTATTTCTCTATTTCTCTCTCTTTCTCGCTCTTACCATCCATCCATCCAGGGAACACCAACAGCGTTTTTGCCCTGGACTACATCAGCGGATCCTTGACCGTAAATGGCCAACTGGACAGAGAAAACCCACTCTACTCAGCAGGATTCACACTCACCGTCAAGGTGAGCTTCTGAATAAGAGACGGTTTGAGGGGGGGGGGGGGCTGTCGCTGCCTATAAGAGAGGAATCGAAAGTCTGTTACGCCAGTGGATCAAGAGAGCACTTTGATATGATAGTGTAGTAAATCAGCCAGTGTCTGCGTTTGGGTCTGGCCTCAAAAGACCTGCTAAATGCAATTCTTCACACTGTCTCGTACCGTAAATATAATATGACAGTCTTTTTGAAGTCGACACACTCTGCTATTATTAGGAAAGATTTCAAGGTTAATACTTCGCTTAACAGTGACTAAACCCACGAGGTTGCACTACATGTGTTTGCAGATGCTGTGTCAATGTGTGTCTCTGTGACCCTGACGAATCCAACTGACTTTATTGGGTGCTTGTGAGGGGAAAGCATTCGTGTTTGTGATTGTATGAAAATGTCCCCTTCAAAGGCTTCTTGTTCAGTCAACTGCCAGCAGCCATGGAGGTACAGGAGGAGCGCAGGAGGACAAGATAAAGGGAACAGGATTTAGTCCTCAATGCTGAGGGGCTCCTTTGTTCCCTCCCTGAATTTCTTTTTTTCTTCTTCTGTTGTTTGACGCAGGTGGCGTGCCTGTGAATCCCTCTGTCCCTGCACTGAGACCGAAGTCTATCTCACTTAGCCTTTTAGAATGCCCGTCCTGCCCTCTTAACCCCATCCACGGCCTTCCTGCCTTGTCCACTCCTCCACTCTCTTTTTTCCGCACAATTTCTTCTTATTATTGTATGTCCATTTTTCCCCAAACGTTGTGAGAGGGTGCTACTTAAAGTGTTAGGATTTGCAATCAAATACACAGTTGCTCCATGTTACTTTTTCAAGTCAAACCATTTTCTGTATGAGGTTTTTTCATAATACTATTGAGATACAACTGGCTTAAGGTTTAATCCAAAAAAAAACGATTGTGGCTTACATATTCCAGCCCTCAGTCTATCTTTTTAATTGAAATCAATAATTACATAGAAGAAAAAGTAGAATAAGCGAAAAATGCTGAAAACGAAAAAACGTCTCCCCAAAAATGTATTTATAAGATATGGATTTTTCTCTCCATACATTTTCTCCCCCACTCCCTGCTTGTGCTTTCTTAGGTAGTGCTGCTATTGATTGCGGTGTGCCATAGTAATACAACTAATTTCTCAACTTCAGTCGGCTTAGATAGTACTGAGCGTGTGGAGGTGGAGGTCAAATGATTCAAGAGGCGTGGGGAAGAGAAAAGCTAAACTACGTTGATTACCCAAAGAGCAGCATGTTGTTCCTGCCTCAGCTCCTATTGCTTGTGACACACCTCCATCAATGAAAGACCACAGCTGCCCATTTCTACCTTTCTCTTACTTTACTTTTTTCATTTCAGAGGCCTCATTCCTTCCACACAGAGACAGAGAGAGTGTGTAATTGTGTCTCCTCAATGGGACAATTTTCTCCTAAATCTCATTGTATGTATGTGTATGTGTGTGGATGTACATGCTTGGCCCTGCCTTGGCCTCACTTTGAGCCTATTTCTATGATTGCCTTGATTCTGTTGCTCCACCTTTTGATCCAATAAATGAACAGCTGTAAATACCTAGCTGAGATTGTGTGCTGACCACCACCATCCAAGATGACATTTTCAGTGCAATCAAATTCATCACATGTGCCTTTCTCTTTCTCTCCAACGCTCTCTCTCTCTCTCTCTCGCTCTCTCTCTCTCTATGATTGCCACTTCCCTTTGTTGCTCTCCATAAGGCCACAGAGTTGAAAGACGACCGCAGTCCATCAGATGCAACAGTGATGACCACCTTTACCATCCTGCTCATTGACAGGAATGATAACGCCCCAAAGTTCAACAGTTCTGAGTATCGGGTCCGCATCGTTGAGCTGGCCCAGGTGGGCTTTGCACTGCCCCTCTTCATCCAGGCTGAGGACAAGGACGAGGTGGGTGGGTCACAGCCTGGTGCCCAGCACAGTCACAACATCCTTGACATTAGACCAGTACTATTATCCAAATAAGGTCACAATGACTTACTCTAGAGAGGTTCCATGCAATTAAGGTTCCATGCAGATCAGAATGGATACGGACATATTTTAAAGCCTCTGAAAATATGTTTAAAATAGTAAAAATCAATATATGATATCACAGTTTAGTCTCTCAATAATCTTTTACAAAAATCTGATTGAAAATAAATGTTTATGAATATTATAAAACAATTTTCTTTTAATGATAAGTGTATTACTGTCTAGACCATTTTACAGGACTGTGTAGGCGTGACCGTATCAAACCATCTTCAGCAAGATTCATTGTTTTTATAGAATGATAGGGCAGAGAACAGCCGTGAATGGTTCAAAGTACTTCATCTAAACCCTAAATTTGTTAAGTTTATCAAACTTAAATGACAATATCTTTATCAATCTTTTGATTGATAGATATGTAACTCTTTTCAGATGCTAATTATCATGCAACAAACTCCCCAAATTACATAGTTAGAAGGATTTTGTGGATTTGGGTTTACAGGTGCTTTAATGAATCAGTATAAAATAAAGCTAATCAAAGCTCAACCCTTTCTCTTCTGTTATCTGTGATTCTGTACACCTCAGCTAACTAGTGTTGAACTACTGTCATTTAGGACAGCAAGCCGCTAAAGTGTGGCATTTCACAATATTCAAGTGAAGATTTAAAAGTGAGAAAAATAACTGTGGTGCAGACACAGAGGTTGGCACAACACACAGATTGGCAGAGCCCTGTAATCGCTATCACTTTCTTTCCCCCTCATTAGCTAACAGTGGTGTGCTAAATATTCAGCTTGCAGCTTCTCATCTTTAGCTGGAGCTTACTGACTCTTTCACCGATTAAAAGGATCTTAATCCACAGCAGCACATCATATCAGCGGACACTTAATAACACTAATTCCATGAGTAAGTTGACAAATGGCCAAAATGAATCTTGTTTAAAGTGCTCTTTGTCATGGACACGGTATCAGCAGATACCCAATATTTAAGGTTTCAGATTGGGATCATGACCAATAAGGATGTCTTTAACTTTTCATACAAATAAAGTAATTATTACTATTAATGAACATCTTGGCATTGTCAGAGACTAACGAGGTTCTTCAAAGACTAACAACTGGCTTTGACACGAGACATCCATAAAGTATTCATTAGGAAAAGCAGTCTCATTTGCAAGACATTTTTCACTCTTGATTACATCAGATAAGATCTTACTACAAAGACAGCAAGTACAGCTTCATGTGAGTAGTGTGTATTTTCATTTCTAGGCATACATTTATCTTGTTTATAGATGCAGCAGCCAAAAAGAACAACAGCCACTCCATGAAACTGCTTGCGCTGCAGCAGTGCGTGTATGAATGGACTGTCAGCAGCAGTGTACAACAGCACGCATTAGTGTGCTTTAGTGTTGTCCGCCACTTCCCATTAGCTGTACCTATCAACCCTACTATGGTGACTCACATACACACACACATACTAACACACACACACTCACACACACACACACACACACACACACACACACACACAGACACACACAAATAACTCAAACACTTTTTCACTTTGCACTTGCTCTGCCACTCTGTCTCTCTCCCGCACTTTCTCCTTTCCTCTCTCACACGTGCACAAGCTCGCTCACACCGACTCGACTACAATTTAATTTGCTCTGGAAGAGATGGGATAGAGCATCAAATTATGCCTAACGAGGAAAATCAATCACCAAGGGGTGCAGATAAGCCGAAAGCTAGTCAACTCTGATTGATTCAGGCACGGCAGCCGCCAGGGTGGAATTTGACAGATAACTGCAAGTCAAGTGGATAGAGAAAAAGGTGGAGAGTAAGGAGAGACAGTCAAGCAGACGAGGAGAGGAGAGGAGCGAAGGAAAAAACTGGTTGAACAGTTTTGCAATGGAGCAAAACAAGAAGTCTGGATAATTGGTGGAGCAGCAACAAACGGGGAACAGCAGCCATGAGAGAGAGAGGGAGATAGCTAGAGTATTTAGCAGCAAGCCTATTTATCCATTCCGAAGATGGTGTGTTGAAATGGCGAGGCAACGAGGGGAGTACTGGTAGAGTGTGTAGAGCGGTAGGTGGGGGGATGACCCAGACACCTGGCATGTGTTAAGAGATCCCTCTGTAGGTTACCACCTGTACACAAGGCTAGCTGTTGATGATGTAGCAGCGCAGTGGCATCACACGAATGCAGCCGCACTCTGTTGCAGTTCCGATTTAAAAACATAACATAAAAAAATGACAGATCCGATTAGGGTTAAGTTAAGTTTGAGCAGTGATATGTTACAACACTGAGGATAAATAAGTAACAAGACAAACGCTAGTTAATTTGGGTCAGGTTTATTGTTTTGGATGTGGTTTGCAACAAGTAAAGAGCTAGCAGTTAAACATGTTGCCTGTGTAATACAATAGCAGTGCTTCAGATGAACAAATAGAGAAGATACCTGTACTGTTCTCTCTATGTGTTATGCTCTTGCGTGAACACAGATTAAACAGCCAGCCAAACTCCTTATTCAAGAGCCAGGAAGTGAGCGGCTTGCTCCTTTAATATCTTCTTACACATAAGTCAGCATTTCTGACTGCACTGAATTCGGTGTAAAACTAGGAAAGAAAGATACAAAAAAGTGTCTTAATAAACAGTCATGTAAATATCAGTATCAACGTGTTGACTGCTTCATATTAACTCAACAGGTATTAGCACAGCAGGCTAGAAAACAAAGCAACTTCGCAGGTAAGAATACACACTGCTGTCACACAAGCACGGCATTAAACCGTTACTTTTATACACAAAATACCCTTGAAAGATATCAACACATCTTATCACACCTGTAAACTATGTGTAACACTTACAACCATTGCTTTCTGAGAGATAACTGCATTGATGCGGCCGTGAGACGATGTACACACACTCGTTTTTCCTCTCGTTTACGTTTTTACTTCCTACATCCGGTTCGGGAGATTTTCAAAATAAAAGCGCCGGAAATACATATAAACGTAGAAAACAGTAAATTAACATTTCAATGTCATTTTGAGTGTCTTTTAAACATATTAAACATATTCAGGGCAGAACACTCCCCGTCTGGCATTTACTGATGCCACTTAAGACTTAATTGTCCTGATTTGACCTCTGGCTTTCCTTTGCCAGGAGTAAGACCACTTCAGTGACAGGCCTTAAGAATGTCTTTACTTTGTCATGTGATGTTGTCCTGACCTCAACTTTGCGGACTTTCCCATCACCGCTTGGACTGGTAGATGTGACCAGACCCATAGGCCACTCGTTGCGGGGAGAATCAGTCTGTTTAAGTAGCACAATGTCTCCTACTTCCAGGTTGCGACATGCTGTGTGCCACTTACGCCTTGGCTGAAGGGTGTGGAGGTATTCAGTTCTCCATCGACTCCAAAACTCATTAGCAAGTGCCTGCACCTGTCTCCATTGACACTTGAAAAGATCCTTTTCCCCGAAACTGCCGTGTGGAGGAGACACACCTGGTTTTTGGGTCAAGAGCATAGCAGGGGTCAGCAGCATTGGAGAGGAGGGATCGGAGGAGACCGGGACTAAAGGTCTGGCGTTGATTATAGCACACACCTCTGCCATTAAAGTACAGAGCACATCATGAGTCAGGTGAGCATGTTTGGTTCGCAGCAACATGGCATCGAGTATCCTCCGGGTCACGCCAATCATGCGCTCCCACACCCCTCCCATGTGGGATGCGTGCGGGGGGTTGAATTCCCATGTGCAACCATTCTCATGTAAGTACTTCAAAGTGCTGGTTTGCTTTGGATCATCCGGTCTCATGCCCAGTTCAGAGCTGGCTCCGATAAAGTTTGTGCCCCGATCTGATCTCAGCTGCTTCGCTGGCCCTCTTAAAGCGAAAAACCTTCGGAGGGCGTTGATGCAGCTGGCTGTATCCATGGACTCTATGACTTCTACATGCACAGCTCGGGTACTCATGCATGTAAAAAGTATGGCCCAGCGCTTACTCTGAGCTGCGCCACCTCTGGTGCGTCGGGTGAGAACCTCCCAGGGGCCAAAAACGTCCAATCCTACATAGGTGAATGGCGCTGATGAGCTCAGGCGCTCTGGAGGGAGGTCGGCCATCTTTTGGACCTCAAGTCTTCCCCTCAGCTTGCGGCAGGTTACACAACGATGAAGGACTGAACTTATCAGCCTCTTGCCAGCAACAATCCACAGGCCTGCAGCCCTGATTGCACCCTCGGTGAATTGTCGCCCTTGGTGTTCAACTTTCATGTGATAATGATTCACCAGTAGTGTTGTTATGTGACTTTGTTTCGGGAGAATGACTGGATTTCTCACCTCTGGACTGATTGATGCATGTCTCAGACGTCCTCCGATCCGTATGAGGCCATCATTCATGGATGGATCGAGGTTCAGGATTGTACTTGTTCTTGAAATTTCTCTGTCTTCTTGCAGTGCAGTGTACTCTTCTGGATAAGCATCTCTTTGAACAGACTTGAGTATGAACCGCTTGGCTGCTGTCAGCTCTTCTGGAGTACGAAGTCTGCTGCATCGATGCCATCCTTTACATGTAGCTGGTGAGTCAGATCTGAATGAACGAGTTTGATGGATCAAGAAGGAAACTGCCCTCAGCAAAGACCCCCAAGTGGAGAAGCGTTGGAAACGTCCTGAGGTAAGTTTACATTCACTAATGCAGGTAGCGAGAGTGGTCACTTGAGGTCTCACATCTGCATCTGTTTCAGGATCCACCAACTTAAAGGTCTCCTGTGTTTCAGCCAGAAACGGTTTGTGAAGGAACTCTGGCCCTGTAAACCACATGCTGCTGGTAAGTTGGGACGCTGGAACAGATCTGGTGGCCAGGTCGGCTGGATTTTGACCTGTAGGCACATGATGCCACTGTTGAGGGGAAGTTGTCTTGCGTATACGGTGAACACGGTTGTGTACATACACAAAGAACCGCTTTGATTCATTATATATATAACCAAGGACAACTTTACTGTCACAATAGAACCTCACTGCATCTGGTTTGTGGTCAAGCTCGTCGAGGATCAGTTCAGCCATCTCTACGGCCAGCACAGCTCCACACAGTTCGAGGCGAGGAATGGTGGGCTCGGGTTGAGGAGCCAGCTTAGCTTTTCCGAGCACAAAGCCAACTCGACACTGTCCATCTGTCATGACAACTCTGAGGTAAGCTACTGCCCCTATTGCCCAGTTTGAAGCATCAGAAAAAAGACATAACTCTGTGTATGTGGCACTGGAGAGGGACCGTTGTATGTAGGAGCGGGAAATATGTAGTGCACTCAGGTCCTTTAATGATTCTTTCCATGTTTCCCATTTGTTTAACTTGTCTGCAGGAAGTTCAGTGTCCCACTCGTGAATGTCGGCAGAAAGTTCTCTGAGCAAGGCTCGCCCTTTAATGGTCACTGGCGCAACCAAGCCCAGTGGGTCGAAGAGGCTATTGACGGTGGATAGCACTCCACGGCGGGTGAATGGTTTGTCGTTGACTGCCACTTTAAATGTGAAAGTGTCAGAGTCTATGTTCCAGCACAAACCGAGACTTCTTTGCACTGGAAGCTCTTCTTTGTCGAGGCCCAGGTCTCTCAGGCCTGCAGCCAGGTCGTCAGGTGTGAAGGCTTGCATCACTGTGACACTGTTAGATGCAATTTTATGCAGTTTCAGATTTGATTCTGCCAGCGAAGCTTGAGTGCGCTTGAGCAGATCGATGGCTTCAGTCTCAGATGGGAGGGAGATGAGCCCATCATCCACGTAAAAGTGTCGCTCAACGAAGTGGCGAGAGTCAGAGCCGTACTTTTGTTCGCCTTCTTGGGCAGCTCTCCGGAGGCCGTGTATCGCGACTGCCGGCGAAGGGCTGTTCCCGAACACATGTACTCGCATCCTGAGCTCCGTCACTTCCTTAGTTAGATCATTATCCTTGTGCCAGAGGAATCTTAAGTAGTCTCTGTGGTCTTCTCTCACCAAGAATCCATAGAACATTTGTTGGATGTCAGCAGTCAGTGCAACAAGCTCTTTTCTGAATCTGAGCAGCACTCCCAGGAGCGAGTTATTTAAGTCAGGGCCTGAAAGCAGGACGTTGTTAAGAGAGATGCCATCTTCTTGTGCGCTCAAATCAAATACAACTCGTATCTGACCCGGCTTTTGGGGATGGTACACTCCGAAAATGGGTAAGTACCAGCACTCTGCACTCTCAGGAAGAAGGGGAGCTTCTTCAGCATGTCCGTTTACAAAAAGCCTCTCCATAAAGGCTACAAACTGTTCTTTCATTTCAGGATTTTTACTCAGAGTACGCCGCAAGGAGTGGAGACGGGAGAGGGCTTGAGCACGGTTATTAGGAAGGCGTGGCCTGGGGGACCGGAAAGGTAGGGGAGCAGTCCAGCTGTTCTTTTCATCTCTGTGGAACTCCTTTTCCATGACCTTCAGAAATGTTTCATCCTCGAAAGACAAGGCTGGTTTGTCATCATTCTCTGTTCTCATGAACACACTGCATCCAAGCTTGTCTTGAGCTGCCACACCGTTGCCAGAACAGCTGGAGAGGTGAGTAGAGGTGCCGTGTCTGTGCTCCCCGCCGTAGCTCACTTTTTCTTTGACGCTGACGTGTTTCTGACAAGGCGTCAGATAGGATGGACGTCCATTCTGCAGGACGTTGGTCTTAAAGACGGCGACAGTGGGTTTGTGAGCACTATCAATACAAACTTCCCCCACTATAACCCACCCTAAATCCAAACGCTGGGCAAAGGGTGCATCATGGGGCCCACTGATTTGTTGCCTCACCTTGTGGACACGTATGAGGTCTCTCCCCAGTAAGATCAGGATCTGCGCCTCAGGATCAGGCTCTGGGATGTAAGGCGCCACAGGTCTCAGGTGAGCGTGGGAAAGAGCGACCTCTGGTGAGGGGATTTCTGATCGATTGCTCATGATCTCATTACATTCAATGAGTGGCGGTAAGTTTAAACATACTTCACCATTTATTGCTTGTACCTGGAAACCGACTGCCTTCCTTCCAGTCATTTCCACAGTGCCGGCGCATGTTCTCATCAGGTAGGGTGAAGCGTTGCCTTGGATACCAAACAGCTGGAAAAACTCAGCTCTAGCCAGCGAGCGATTGCTTTGGTCGTCAAGGATGGCGTACATCTTGACTGAGCGTTCCTTTTGTCCTTGTGGGAAAACTTGAACCAAGCATATCTTTGCACAAGATCGTGCTGGGAGGCCTTCTCCGCAGACTTCAGTGCACCGTGACGTAACCTCTGAAGGCGTGTTGCTTTGCTGCTCTGTGTCTGGCTCAGTCACAGATGACGCTGCTGGTGAGAGGTGTATGTCCGGATGCATGGCTGTGCAGTGTCGTTCACTCTCACACTCGTAGCAGTTCAGCTCCACAGAACAGTCTTTGGCCATGTGAGTTGCAGAGCAGCACCTAAAACATCGTCTGTGCTCTCTTAGCAGTCTTTTGCGTTCTGTCAGCGGCTTCATTTTAAAGGCTCTGCACTTTTCCAGAGGATGAGCTTTATTGTGAAGTGGGCAGTATTTAGCTGGATCACCACTGTTTCTCTTCTCCATCTCTGCTCTATACGTTGAGTTTGGACCTGCTGTTGCTGACAAGTCTGTCTTGTGGATGGCTATAGTTGTTCTCACACCCTCATGCTTTGCTATGGGCCTCTCATTACGGAAATGAGTGCGGCTGTTGTTCATCACGACAAAGCTGGGGTCATTTCTAGCTTTTGCCTCACCGTTGACAAAGTCAGCAAAGAAGGAGAACGGGGGATAACTTACATCATAATGTTTTTTATATCTTGACCCAGTAGACAGCCATTTTTCTTGCAGGTTTATTGGCAGCTTTTCGACGATGGGGTTAATGCCCCGAGGTGTGTCAAGGTAGCTGAGTCCAGGTAAGTACCCGTCATCTTTGGCTGAGAGCAGCTCCATGAGCAGGTCACTAAGTTCTCTTAGTTTAATGTTCTCCCTTGAAGTGAGACGAGGAAAATTGTCCAACCGCTTGAATAGAGCGCTCTCTATCGCTTCAGGGGCGGCGTAGCACTCTCTGAGCCTTGTCCAAGACATCTGAAGTGCGGCTTCAGGGTTAGTGACATGTACTGCTCGAATTCTTTTTATGTGTTCAGATGATTCCTTTCCTAGCCATTTTACCAGGAGATCTAACTCTTCACCAGCTGTTAGGTCTAAGTCTTGAGTGGCGTTATAGAAGGAGGACTGCCACGCTCTGAAGCTCTCAGGCTGGTCATCAAACTTGGTAAGACCTGTAGTTACTAACTCCCTGCGTGCCAGATATTTAGCAAAGTCTATCATGTTAGCAGCTGGAGCAATAGCAGAAGTCTTTGTGTGCGTTGGTGTTGTGGGTGAACCATCATGACGGTGGATGGGGCTTAACTCAGGGGGCTCCTGCGTTGTCAGTGGCTGTGTCTTTTTTATATGGGGAGGGAACAGTGTGTCTGAGGCAGGTGTGTTAGGACTGAAGCTGGTCTGAGCTTGATGGTCCAGATATGCCTCTGTTCGCTGTTTAATTACCTGTGGTGAGACGTCACTCCTGAGGACACTGCCTATATCCCCATATTCTGATCGTGCTGCAGCTTCCAAAATCTCAGCCTCTGCGTTAGCAGCAGCAGCTGCTTTTTCAAGTCCTAGTGCTTCTAGATCCGCTTCTATTGTAGCTTTTTCCAAATCCAATTTGGCTCTTTGCTTTTTCAATTCCAGCTCTTTTTGTCCATATGTGACTCTGGTGCGTGCAGCTTCAGCTGCGGCTCTGGCCTTAGCAGCAGCGCTAGCCACTGAATGCTTGGAGGAAGATGTGCGCTTTGAGCTGGCCTCTGACGCTGCCTTTTCATCCTTCTGCGTTGTCTGGGCTTCCATAACTGCAGCAGGCGAATCCCTCTGATGATATGGTTTTTTACTGTACTGTTCTCTCTATGTGTTATGCTCTTGCGTGAACACAGATTAAACAGCCAGCCAAACTCCTTATTCAAGAGCCAGGAAGTGAGCGGCTTGCTCCTTTAATATCTTCTTACACATAAGTCAGCATTTCTGACTGCACTGAATTCGGTGTAAAACTAGGAAAGAAAGATACAAAAAAGTGTCTTAATAAACAGTCATGTAAATATCAGTATCAACGTGTTGACTGCTTCATATTAACTCAACAGGTATTAGCACAGCAGGCTAGAAAACAAAGCAACTTCGCAGGTAAGAATACACACTGCTGTCACACAAGCACGGCATTAAACCGTTACTTTTATACACAAAATACCCTTGAAAGATATCAACACATCTTATCACACCTGTAAACTATGTGTAACACTTACAACCATTGCTTTCTGAGAGATAACTGCATTGATGCGGCCGTGAGACGATGTACACACACTCGTTTTTCCTCTCGTTTACGTTTTTACTTCCTACATCCGGTTCGGGAGATTTTCAAAATAAAAGCGCCGGAAATACATATAAACGTAGAAAACAGTAAATTAACATTTCAATGTCATTTTGAGTGTCTTTTAAACATATTAAACATATTCAGGGCAGAACAATACCCTCGTGCTTATGCTGGCGTTGTTAAGATGTTGGATGTAATTGGGTGTGATGGGTAATACTGATTAGTATTTCTTTATTTCCTTCCTAGACCACACAGACACATGCACACACACGCACACACACACACGCGCACACACACACACACACACACACACACACACACACACACACAACGATCTGCATGATCTACAGTTTAATGTAAAGGAAATACTGAAAAATTAAGAGAGTTAAACAAGTAGACTGCTTCCTAGGTGTTCTTACCAAGGCAATGCACAATTCTCATAACGAACCCAGCACTCCAGTCCAACTACCTGGTCCTTAACTAACCCCAGGCAACATTTTACCCACCACTACCAAAAGCAGCACTTAGTCCTTGGAGGCACCCAGCCGTTTAACATTCCAGTAGCTCCAAGCTAAGATTACTCACCTCAAATGAGGCAATGGCAATTGGTAATTCCGAGTTTGTTTTATCCAGATTCACCATAGATGCCGCATTACAAAGCACTCCCTCACAACCAGTCCATTACCAGCCACAGCTCACTGCCTTGTCATCATCACGTAACAAAACAATGTGTGTCAGGAAGGGCTCAAAGAAGCAGCAGTTCACACCAAAGAAAAAGTCAAATGTAGCTACACTCAACAAAAATATAAACGCAACACTTTTGTTTTTGCTCACATTTTTCATGAGATGGACTTAAAGATCTAAAATTCATTCCAGATACACAATTGTACCATTTCTCTCAAACATTGTTCACAAATCTGTCTAAATGTGTGATAGTGAGCACTTCTGCTTTGCTGAGATAATCCATCCCACCTCACAGGTGTGCCACATCAAGATGCTGATCTGACATCATGATTAGTGCACAGGTGTGCCTTAGACTGTCCACAATAAAAGGCCACCCTGAAATGTGCAGTTTTGTCTCACAGCAAAATGCCACAGATGCCACAAGCATTGAGGGAGCGTGCAATTGGCATGCTGACAGCAGGAATGTCAACCAGATCTGTTGCTCGTGCATTGAATGTTAATTTCTCCACCATAAGCCGTCTCCAGCAACTTCGCACAGCCATTGAAGAGGAGTGGAACAACATTCCACAGGCCACAATTGACAATCTGATAAACTCTATGCGAAGAAGATGTGTTGCATTGCATGAGGCAAATGGTGGTCACACCAGATACTGACTGATCACACCAGATACTGACCCCAATAAAGCAAAAAAATGCACATTTCAGAGTGGCCTTTTATTGTGGACAGTCTAAGGCACACCTGTGCACTAATCATGATGTCAGATCAGCATCTTGATGTGGCACACCTGTGAGGTGGGATGGATTATCTCAGCAAAGCAGAAGTGCTCACTATCACACATTTAGACAGATTTGTGAACAATGTTTGAGAGAAATGGTACAATTGTGTATCTGGAATGAATTTTAGATCTTTAAGTCCATCTCATGAAAAATGGGAGCAAAAACAAAAGTGTTGCGTTTATATTTTTGTTGAGTGTATGTTCTCAAGTTGTGTGATGGAGAAATAGAGATTGCCTGCACTCCACCGGTCTAGCATTGTGACCCCTGCTGCCACAGTGTCACATATACATTTCCAAGAAGTAGAAACTATGACATGCTTTTTGTCTTGCAGTTTCGTATTGCTGTTTTGATCTTTTGAAACCTGCTTGTCAGGGTTAGAGGCACACACTCATTCACACTCTGGTACACCTGTGCGCTTTAGGTGTGCTTTTTTCCCCCAAGTGTGTGGGATTATAGGCAGACATTTCAATTCTTTCGACTCTGACACAAGTGCTAGTTACCTCGCAATCTCCTTTCTCTCTCGCTCTCCCTCTCTCTCTCTCCCTCTCTCTCGCTCTCCCTCTCTCCCTCTCTCTCTCTCTCTCGCTCCCTCTCTCTCTCTGTCCCTGCCTTCATATCCTCTTCTGCTTGGTTAGCGTTTATAAAACTTTTTGCGGCGGGAACTTCTCACTGAACTTTTTGGCAGTCGTGTGTCTTGACAGGGTGCTTTTATAGGGGGCTTCTCAAGGCAGAAAACAAATGGACGGGCAATTACGTTTATGGGCAGTTTGAGGTGACATCCCTGCATATTGGATGGTCTTTTAAATAGGAGTTATCAGCCACAATGGTTCTCCCCGGAGATGAAAACAAAAACAAGGAGGGCTATTTCAACCGCCAGCGTAATGCCAATCGACCACCGCACCCGTCTTCTCTGTCTCCCACAATAGCTACATGATTATCCACCCTGCAGCGTTATATATCAAGACAGAAGGGATCTAGAGAGGTTTTTTCTCAGCTCAAGACAGCAACAGGCTCCTCAGGTTCTGTGATGTAATTTTTTTCACCCTGACCTAGCTCATTTTTACTCCTGATTCATTTGCACTTAAGGATTTGTGAAAGGAAGAATAAGGAAAAAGATGCAGAATTTCTCATAATCTTTGCTATACTTCTAAATCTGAAAAACCACAATGAATCTTGGGATATGTTGGGCCGCGAAGGATACATCTGTTGGACCCTTCATAACCGTGAAACGAAGGCTGCATTTCTCGGCCGCATATGAAGGAGCCTTCGAAATGGGACAAGCCTTGGCGCGCCGCTATGACGCAATCGGTCTTCAAATGCAGCCTTAGAAGGATGCTGCCCCTTAATTGAGACACAGCTACTGTGATGAGCACAATGTATCCACATTTTTCACTGGCTGACCGAATGGCACTACCATTCCAGTCACAAACACTTTATGCAGGTCCGTGGGCAGTGCATGGGGATTTACTCCTCCTATTTTGCATTCAAAAGAGCCATTCATGTAATGTGAAACAGCACAGTGCAGGCTTTACTTGTTGTAGATAAAAAGGAAATCAGATGAGACGAAATGAACGTGTCGTTATGGACTATAACTTAATTCTTATGTCTGTTTTTCGGTCTAACCTTGCCATATCCATTTAATCACACATTTTGATGGTTTCCCTCACTGCCCTCTTTTCCCATTTTAATGCAAATTGTACGTTCTCCCGGTAAAGTGTTTCCTGAACCCTGAAACAATTGGAGGTTTAGCATCCCCACGTCTTATTCCTGTGTGAAAAATTATTTTCATGCAGCAGACTCTTTAAAACTGTTTCTGTATAAGTGTTCAACACTGTTCATAATGTAATGAACTGATGGTATGCAATGTGACAGACAGTTTGTGAAAAGAATAGGAGTAATAGTAAATATATGTGTACTCATTTAACCATGCTAAAATGGTCAGGACACAACATCTTGACTTTTGTCCTCTTAATATTGGATGCTTTTGAAATGTGTGATTATTAATCTACTGTCTCTACTGTCAATGTCAGTGTAAATAATGTTGGGTACCAAAATCATCTAAATGCTTAAAATGTATGACAAAAGTGTGTTATATGTTGGTAGTAACCAGGTTTGGCAAATCTTCATATCAACTTATTGCATGATACACATTCAATATCTGTACTTTTGTTTAAAATGTACCTTTTGTCCAATGACCACTCATTAAAACTCAATAGATACACCATAGCCTAGGTCATCTACTGATAGGTTAGATAGAGCATATTTCATCACCTGCCCTTGCTCTTTCTCAACAACCTCTTTTTCTCTTTGTTTCCTCTTCTTTTTTCTCCTCTCTGTGGCAGGGGGTAAACAGCATGTTCCAGGTGTATCTGACAGGAAACAATTCAGAGTACTTCACCATCTCCCCAACAGCGGTACAGGGGCGTGCCGACATCAGAATGAGGGTGGCCATGCCTCTGGACTACGAACACATCCGCAGCTACAGCTTCTCGGTGAGTTTGAAACATGATAAATGTTTGGATGCAGACAGTTTAGAGCGTGAGTGCTGGGACTGACTCCAGTACCTATTCTGAAAGTAATCAGACAGTATGAGAGAATAATCTAATGAATGAACAACTAATTAAAAAATACAAAGGGCTCAGAAGGAGGGACACAATAGCTATCACCCCCCACCCCTTTCACAAGGCACAGCTTTTTAGCTAACTTGTCATAGAAGTAGGACGCTTACATAGGAGTTTAACTTGCTGAAGAAATGTTTGGATTGGTTTTATACAGAGATACAAAGTGGAATAAGACAATCTTCTTTCGATGACCAAACAGTGAGTTGTGGGAGACAAGCAGCCACATTGTCCTTCTGTGAGAATGTCCTTGAATTAACTTTGGACCAAGACTGCATTCTTAGCAACACAACTGAATGTAGCTTTATTATGCTACTTGCAACTTGTCTTTATTTATTTGGAGACAAGGCTCAGTCGGACTTGGGCTATCTCACTTTCTCAACATTGCAAACTTGTTTGAACAGTGAAATTGGTATTGTGTCACCTCGATTAACCCCTGAGTCATTTACAGAACCAGAGGGTGCCTCACTCAAACTCTAATGCTCTTCAAATCTTTAAAAGAGTCAGTTCTTTATGACAGTTGCTTTTTGACACAATACCAAAGCAAATCATTATAATTTTCAAAAATTGCATAAACCAATGTTAATACTACAGTTTGATTTGTAATATCAAAGCATTACATTGAAATATTTAGTGCAAAAATCATCCTTGCTGTCTCTCCTCAGCTTTATGCCAACGAGTCCATGTCCGACCATGTGGGTTTTGCTCGTATCTTTATTGAGATCATCAATGAGAACGACAACCGGCCCATCTTCAGCAAAGCGCTGTACAACATCAGCCTTCCTGAAAACACAGACACTGGAACATCACTGCTACGTATCCTGGTGAGTATCGGAGGAAACCACTGTTAGACTGTGCTGAGATACGATAATATGATACATTACTCACAAGGTGGACTGTTGATGTGATTTATCCCTGAACAGAAATGTAAGTGGAATCCAAATAGAATACAATAAAACCTAGACATCTACTAGTAACCTTTATGGGGCTTGTTTTATTAGGATTGGAATGTTGGATGGTTTGT